>CM017197.1:4341200-4671200 GCA_004837865.1 Musa balbisiana | reverse complement strand
CGGCGCTGTACATGTTTGGACGAAGCTTCATCTTCTGCTTCCTTAGGATACCGAATGCATCAAGACCGTCTTCTATAAGCACCCACATGAAACCAAAGTTCTGACATGATATATACTTGATGCCATCGTTAATCTAATCTTAACATACCCTCCTTTTCTTGTCAGCACTCGTCGTGAAGTCCACAGATCTCCCGAAGATAAAACCCCCTCAAATGGTGAGCTGCTTTCATTCTCAAGACGATAGACAGTGTTTTAATAAGGACTGCAACCATCGTTGCTAACATGGCATGCCCAACCGGGAATCCAGGTTCATGAAACTGAACTTACAGAACCCTAACTCATTGAAAACAGTGATCATATCATCATCTATCATGAAATCTCTTGGAGAGTAACTGTCGATGTAGATTTATGAATAGGAAATAATATATGCATACATATATAGTTCATTATCATTTTCGTTTCTTATAAATGAAAACATGACTAGTGGTATGGATGTCAATGATCCCTGTACTCATGAATCGAATAACAAGTCACCATCTCGGTGATCCATTGGCACTTCAGAAGATTGCTATTCTAAATCTCCTACGTATATACGTTCGCACACTCCAAGGCGGCGGTAATCAGTCACCGGCACGGAGGGCATGCCGGGCCGGACCCGCCTCGATCGTTGATCCAGTACAATTAAAACCCAATTGACCCACGGTCCATTTGTGACATGAACCGGATTACTCAGCCATATCACATTCGATTGAGTTTTATGTTTTGGTCAAATCGATTTCATGTATTGGATGGATTTCATGTTTTAGATTAATAAATATCAAATTTACTGATATATGTATGTATATATATTATATACAATTTTGCATATACAAATTATGAAAAAAGAAATTTATGAGTTCTCAAAATAGTTTTTCCCATACTTAAAATAAATAAATAAAATCATCAACGATATCCTAAGTAGGCGGTCAATCTGATCGGGGTAGGTCCACCATGGATCGAGTGCAAAGTCTTTTTAATTAGAAGCCATAGAGGCTCTTTTATGACCGTTCATTTTACTAAAACTTCTAATCTCAACCGTCTGTCTGTTCTGTACGAGAACCAGGTGGTCATAAGTTATTTTCACCGGTTCAAACGGGCGGTTGAGATCAAAAGTTGTAGCTGATGTACGGTTATAGAGGGGTTTCTTACAACCTTGTTTTCGCGTCCAAATATTCACCCGCTGTTAATATTTAGGTTTTCGTCTCGTCCCCGCAACGTTACCTCACTCCCTTTCTTTCTCCCATTTGTGTCACCCGCGCTCTCTCTCTCTCCTCTGAGTGGAAATGGCGGAGGGGAAGCCGAAGAGCCAGTCCGGAGTGTGGAGCACCGTCAAGCCCTTCGTCAATGGAGGCGTCTCCGGTATGCTTGCCACCTGCGTCATCCAGCCCATCGATATGGTGAAGGTACACCATAGATCTTTGCCCTCCCTTCCCCACTCTCTGTTCCGATGTGCTCCTTCTGTGATTCGTCGAAGGCCGGTTTGGATACCTTACCTTGGTGTAGAAGGTGTGTTATCTAGGGATCCGAAAGATTCTTTAGAGGGTTTGTCCTGGATCCAAGAACAAGGGCGGTGTTCTCGCTGTTCTTGATTCTAGAAATCTCATGTTTTTTTTATGGGATTTGGCAAATATCTATTGTTGGATCTGAGATCTTTGCTACGTTTTTCTTGTTTCGGGTTATGATTCAGCTGTTTGATGGTATTTCATATGGATTCCAGGTGAGGATCCAGCTGGGTCAGGGATCAGCTGTCCAGGTTACAAAGAACATGCTTGCCAATGAAGGGTTTGGCTCGTTTTACAAGGTTCACATCACACCATCCGTTTCTTGTTTCTCTTTGCTTCTTTGATATACTTTTCTTTGCTGGTTGCTGATGATCGTGTGATTCTTACAAACTTATATGATGGTAGTTTCTGCTGGCTTTTACACGTGTGGTAGGAGGGAATTGAGAAGATGAAGAAAAATCTTGTAAAGATATTATTAGTTTTGAGTTAATGCATCTCGAGCACCTGGAGTTCTGATGATGTTTCAAAATGTTCGCATTTGTTTGTTTCTTTAAGCTATCTTGGATGTGTAAAATTCGTTACGCTTGTATGATTATATGTACCCTAAAACTGATATTATTTAGCAAGTCTGCTTTCATTTGGGCATGCCTGTTTTGATTGTAAAACTAAAGCAGAGTTCGGTATCTGTTATGTGTTTCATGAAGTACAGTGAGTTGCACTTCTGCGAAACAGGTTTCAGGTAGGATCACTGTTTTTCATGCTTCTAATAATAGAAAGCACAAGCATAACTTATGTTTCTTATTTTCTTTCTTAAATTTGTTTAGTGTTTACCAATGAATTGTTATTTATAAGACCAAGAAGCATATATACAAACATCTGGGCTTTCTTAAAATTGCTTCCTGTTTTTTTTTTTCTTCAAATATTGAGTTAAGTCTTAGCAAAGCTCAGTGGAGCTGGTAATTAATGAGCTAATATGAACCAAGCAAGCTCATTATTGACCAAAGATTCCCTTATAGAGTGTGTTTCATAATAGCTAGGGGGGAATCCTCTTATCTATCTTTAGTAACATGTATGCCCAATATAATCTACCAGTACCATGTCAAATAATATATTTCTTTTGTTTGAATAATAACTTATCTATCTTTAGCATGTATGTCCAACGCAATGCAGGTCCTTATTGTATGTATATATATATATATATATATATATATATATGGAGTCCGGACAATGACAGACTGACATATCCATCTCATTCATGACTCCAAAACCAATTCAATACTTCTTGGCTGTAAATTGATTCATTCAGTTGGAATCTTCTTTTCATGCTTAGATCATTTTTTATCATCCTGATGAGTTGTATTGAAACAGGGATTATCAGCTGGTTTACTAAGGCAAGCTACTTATACCACTGCACGTTTGGGTTCATTCAGGTATGTTCCTTCTTTTCTATTTGAAATTGTTTATTTCACTACATGGTTAAACCTACACACTTGAATCTATTTGAGGATTTGGGGTTTGCTATCATTATTAGTAAAAGCAAATCTGACCTTGGCTTAGTTTATATAACAAACCAATTGATAGATGCATTAGGTTTCCAGAAATGATTTCAGGTTGCTGTATGGGATGAATGTTTCAGATTACCTGGATTAACCATGAGTTGAGGTGGTCAAATCATGTATGTTTGTATTCTTGCTGCATCCATTATTATGTAGAATGAATTGGGTTCCATATGATTTCTGTGACACATCATCCCTTGTATCCTTGTTCTCTTCTGATTGTGAATCCTCTCTCTCCTGATTCTAATACCTTGGTAAGTGGATAGCAGAATAATCTTTGTGTAGTCTTATTGTCAGGACCTCTTGGGATCTTTATTGCTTCTGAACTTGTTTCACTGTTGCTACGATCTATGTGTAAATTATTTTATCTCAAGTTAATATAATTTGTGTTAGTGGCAATCCTAATAAGTAGGAAACATGATTATAATGTTAATCACCTTTAAGGTAAATCAGATGACTAAACTTAGAGGTAGCTTTATGTTTTCTAGCCAAATTTAGTTTAAGGAAGATGGATATTTGGTCCGACGATATCCTGAAAGAAATTTGTCTAGAAGTTATCAATAGCAAGATGAGATTGCACATGCAAATGCCATATACTCTTTTGTAGTGGCATCATAAATTAATCTTAAGAGTCTGCTTTTTTTTATGAAGATACTAAAGCTTAGATTAAATTGAATAGCTTGGTGCCCTCTATTCATCCAGAAATAATTTTACTGCACATGTGATTGATGTACTCAATACTTGAGGCTAATGCTACTGTCACATGTTGAAAATTTGTTGCTGAGTTCTTGATATCAAACCTAATCTCCGAAGGAAGTTCATAAATAGCTTGTGTCTTGCATCAAGTTTGAACTAAGATGTACTTGATTATTAATGTGGCTATGTTTACTTTCTCTTGAACTACAAGTATGCTATGCTCATCAGTTTTTGAGGCAAGTGATGACTTCTGGTTTTGTTTAGGGTGTTGACAAACAAAGCTGTGGAGGCTAATGATGGCAAACCACTGCCTTTGCTCCAGAAGGCTGCTATTGGTCTTACAGCTGGAGCAATTGGAGCATGTGTTGGCAGTCCAGCTGATTTAGCACTCATTAGGATGCAAGCTGATGCAACTTTGCCTGCAGCACAACGAAGAAACTACAAAAATGCTTTCCATGCACTCTATCGTATCATTGCCGATGAAGGAGTTCTGGCACTATGGAAAGGTGCAGGTCCTACGGTAGTAAGAGCAATGTCATTGAACATGGGTATGCTTGCCTCATATGATCAGAGTGTCGAGCTATTCAGGGATTCCCTTGGTCTTGGTGAAGTTAGCACCGTGATCGGTAAGATACTGAGCAGTAACACTTATTTGGCCTTTATATATCTTTCTTTGGTGATGGATTTGGAAGTGATAGTTCTCTTTTGGCATCTCCCTTATGAGATTCTTGATTTGGTGGAGAACTTGTGTGTGTTTCATTTAATGCCTTTGTGCATTTAGTCAGGAGTATAGCTTAACAGATCAGACTCAATGATTTTATAAATTGACTTCTGGACTCATTTACTGCCGAGAAAGTTTCAGGAGTTGTCATATGGTTTTTTTATAACCTTAAAATTAGATTTGGTTACAGCCAACTAGATGTTGGGTTGCATACCAGTTGCCTTTGCTTCTTCTGACATTCATTGATAACAGATGAAACTTATTAGTTATTAAATAAAATAAAATTTCCTGTTAATGGGTTCTGCTTCAGTTGTGTAGTATCACTAAATCTTTATGAATTGCAGTACTTCAATAAAAAAAGTTGTATAAGTTGCAGATTGTCTACAAGATTTCAGTTATGGTTGCATTATATTATATCTGAGAAAAAAATAATTTATCTTAGATACACTTTCTAGAATGTGAGCAGAATTAGGGGGTTTTATCAATTAGAGTGGCGATTGACCTGATGCTACTCTGTCTCCATCTTCAGGGGCAAGTGCTGTTTCAGGGTTCTTTGCATCTGCTTGCAGTTTACCATTTGATTATGTGAAGACACAAATACAGAAGATGCAGCCGGATGCCACTGGGAAGTATCCCTACACTGGGTCTTTGGACTGTGTCATGAAGACCCTGAAATCTGGTGGTCCTCTTAAATTTTACACCGGATTTCCTGTGTATTGTGTGAGAATTGCTCCACACGTCATGGTAAAGCTTTGTTGATTCTAGTCGAAGTTTCTTTCAGTTGTTACATTCATGCAGTGAATCATCTCTTTGTTGTCCGATTGATTCCAAAATGGGATGTCTTGCAGATGACGTGGATATTCCTGAACCAAATTCAGAAGATGGAGAAGTCTTTGGGCTTATAGAGCATTCTTTGACTTGGACTGACGTAAGTTGATTGACTGTACTGCAATAATAACTTGGTGACGAACTTCAGTAGGCTGGTTTTGGTATAATGACAGCCTTTTTATTTACTTGGTTTACATCATGAGTTAGCAAGGGTGTAGTGATAACCCATAGTCATTGCATTCTTCAAGTGTTGTGTACAATTTTTCTGTCCGAGTCATTGGTAATAGAAGATGATATCATATTTCTAGTTTCTTCAAATGAATTCAGCTGTGATTTTGCTAATACCATCATGAATGTTTTGTGATGATCGGTTTGTACACATCTATTTGTTGTTAGTTACCATCGTTAGCGACGGAATGTAGATTGTAGTGTGTGCAAATAGAATGCATGTCCCGGTGTTGGATATAAATAGTGGTGGGATGAAGCCTGAATTCTCCTACTTATGACAAGGCCCTATACCTATACTGCTTCTAAATTGATATTCTCGCTTGGTAAGAAATTGATGTGTATGGTAACTCCTCTTCAATCTGAGTAATCAACCTTCGAATCATAGAAATATAACTTTTCTATATCTGATTAAGATTCTAGTGATCTCTCTCTATTTATGTAAATAAAACTCATGCATTTTACATGCATCGGCCAGATAACTTTTTTTCTTCTTTCGTTGATATTGGTACCATACTTGAGCAGTTAAGCTTTAAATGTGTTTGTACTTAATTTAGGTGGTGATATTATATAGTTGGTCATACTTAAAATTATTTGCCTTCCTAAGACATGAAAAGAATTCGAAGCTAGTTGCTTGCATGTTGAGAATCCGCACGACAAATGCAGTGGGCGCAATTGGCCTGGCAAATTGGTCACATGGATTCTTCTCATTTTTATTTTCATTTATTGATGCACTCATCGCAGTCTGATTCATCGAATCTCACGGGTAATGCATGCATGGAGGATTATTAATTATATTATTTATTTTCTTTCCTCATCGCAGATGGAAAGTATGAACTGTACCGAGCGGGGAGTCTTTAAGGCTGCAATCAAGTCGAACTATTTGGATCTTACGAATCTACTTCAAGTTTGGAAACAACATATTTGGTCCTTAAATCCTCTTTATATGTGATTCTGTTAGCATAACAAGAATGAATTTTGAAAGAAAAAAAGAGATTAACATTTTTAAAATATAAAATTCCCCCCAATTATATATTATATATTATATATTATAATTATCTTAGTATCAAAATTAATGCTTATAGATTTCACACGTGGAGGCCCGGAAGTGGATCCGACGTTAGCATATTCTTAAGATGGCATCCTTGTATTCATCTGGATCCACACAACTCCACCGAGGTACGACTGCGCTGTGTACCACACCATCTGAGAGGAAGAGAAGGTCAAAAAGGCGAGCACCCGCCGGCTCTGGTTTTAGAGTGGGGTTCTGCGAACTCCTTGTATGCAGCTAATTCCAAAATCCATTCTTTGGATCAGACCATGGCGCTTTCTCTCTCCTTCCTTCCTTGGTGAAGTTGCTTCGTCTCGTTGGAAGCAGTGAGAACCAGATAAAGTTGAGGTTTTTGGAGGTATCCACCCAAGTTTTTGTGGTCGGAGTTGAAGGGCGTGCTGGGGGCGGGTTCGGCTTTATTTGCTGCCCTTTGCTGCACGCTAAAGGGCGGGTTTCCCGTGCCCTTTGATCTGGTTTCTCCGTTTAAGAGGCGGAGGAGGAGCGAGAGGGAGAGGGAGTGGGAGTGGGAGTGAAGGAAAGGTGAGAGAACTTGGTGGGCGAGATGTCACGGGATTCGCTGGAGAGGCATGCGTCCATCGACGCGCAGCTGAGGCTTCTGGCGCCGGGGAAGGTCTCCGAGGACGATAAGTTGGTGGAGTACGATGCGCTGCTCGTCGATCGCTTCCTCGACATCCTCCAGTGCTTGCACGGGGAAGATCTCCGGGAAATGGTACGATTTCCTATGCTATTGCTTAATTGTGCTGTGCTATCCTTTGCGTATTTTTCGTCAAATTTTGGGATGGACGAAATGCAGAAACTTATTAGACCTCACACTATACAATATCCACGTTATGTGAAGCTTCGGTGAATCCAATTAGGTTGATATCTTGCTTGTTCTGATTACATTGATGCGCAATGAAAGAGTCTTGATGCTTCAGACATGGCATTTACTCTCCAGGTTCAAGAGTGCTATGAGATATCTGCAAAATATGAAGGGACAGGTGACCCGAGTAAGCTGGATGAGCTGGGGAATGTTCTGATGAGTCTCGATCCTGGGGACTCTATCTTGGTTGCCAGCTCCTTCTCCCATATGCTTAACCTGGGCAATTTGGCCGAGGAGGTCCAGATTGCTTACCGCAGGAGGAACAGGCTGAAGAAGGGAGACTTTGTTGATGAGAATAATGCGACCACCGAATCCGACATCGAAGAGACGCTTAAAAGGCTCGTGGAGCAGCTTCATAAGTCACCATTGGAGGTCTTTGATGCTCTGAAGAACCAGACAGTTGATCTGGTTCTAACTGCACATCCAACACAGTCAATTCGAAGATCACTGCTCCAGAAACATTCCAGGTTCACTGACAAACTCTAAGCTACGCTAAGTCAATGGGCTTATTTGACAATATGCCTGACACAATTTCCTGTAGCAAACCCATGTCTTCTGAAAATTCCTGACATTTCACTTTTACTGTGCTTCTCCAACATTCTCCTCTTTTGCCATCTGAAAAGTTCAGTGCATGAGTTTGTTGCATTGGTCACAAAACTGTATGGATTCATTCATGCGTTTGGATTAGACCATGGAGTTGGTGCTAAAATTTGCAAAAAGCCTTCTTAGTGGTGTAACTGTTTTTATAGTGTTCTGAACTATCCTTTCTTACAATTTTTTGGAATGTTCTTCAGGATAAGGAATTGCATGACAGAGTTGACAGCCAAGGATATTACTCCTGATGATCATCATGAACTTGATGAATCTCTTCAGAGAGAGGTAAACCAATTGGTTTACTGTTTCATTACTATTTTGAATCTGTTATCACTTGGAGAAGGATGAAGTCTAAAATATACAAAATAAGTTTAAATTAATTTCTTTACTTATTTTCTTCTTTCTACCATCAATAAATTTAGGCGTGTTACTGCTAAATTGGCTTATTGCTACAGTTTTCCTTTTCTTTCTCTTTGCAGATTCAAGCTGCATTTCGAACTGATGAAATCCGAAGAACACCTCCCACTCCACAAGATGAGATGCGTGCAGGAATGAGTTATTTCCATGAAACGATATGGAAAGGTGTACCAAAATTCTTACGTCGTGTTGATACCGCTCTGAAGAACATTGGAATAAATGAGCGTGTTCCTTATAATGCTCCTCTCATTCAGTTCTCCTCCTGGATGGGTGGAGATCGAGATGGTAAGAAATGTTCTGGGGGATATCTGCTCAAATTTGTGATTGTCTTGGCCAGAATCTCTTTGAATGGTTTTACTGACACTAAGTACATGATCATCCACAATATAGAATTTCAGTAGTGAGAGAAAGTATCAGTACAGGAATTTAATTGTGTTCTAGGTACCTACTAATACTTCTATGCAGGTAATCCCAGAGTCACTCCGGAGGTCACAAGGGATGTATGCTTGTTGGCTAGAATGATAGCTGCAAGTTTGTACTATTCTCAGATAGAAGATTTGATGTTTGAGGTACCGTGAAGTATAATTCATCCAGTCTGTATGTAAATTCTCTCTATACTTGAGGAGAGTTTTTTTTTTTAATTTATCATTTTCTGATATTTTAATATCAATTTATAGTTATCAATGTGGCGCTGCACCACTGAACTTCAAGAACGAGCAAATGAACTTCACCAGTTGACAAAAAAAGATGCAAAGCACTATATAGGTATACTCAGTATTCTCCGAGTTGAAATTTGATGTGGTTTATGGATTACATCATCATCCCCTTATTCTTGGTGATTAATTACTTTCTCTCGGAATTGGACCCAGTTTTTCTTGGGTGTCATATCATGACAACCTGTTGTTTCTATGGGAAATACTGTTATTGGGTCCTGAAGTTTAATGTCTCACTGCTTCACCGACCATGGCATAGAGGACTATCTGTTGCTGCTTGTTAGTTTGATTATCTTTTTCTGTTGCTGCATGTTAGTTTAATTTTCTTATTTAAATCATAGAAGTGATCCTTTCTCAGTACTATTTAAATCATATTCTTATTTCTGTGCCTTTTCTTTGTTAACATTTTGTTTGAATTTGTTAGCACTTATACCTTAAGTAATTTCTTTCTTCACTTGTGTTTTGAAGACAAGACAACATTTTAGCTTTCCTATTCAGTCTTGGTAAAAAAAAGAGGCAGGTTGTCTGCACTTTAGTTGTTAGAACTTAGAACCATTTCTAATTTCATCCTTCTGTATCACTAGCCAAAAAGGTTCTCTATGCTCTGCACCTCTTTATATTTAAAGAAACATGCTTTGCAAAGACGATTATTGTTTCGTGCTAAAACCCTTTTGGTATGA
Source organism: Musa balbisiana (assembly GCA_004837865.1). Classification (NCBI taxonomy): domain Eukaryota; kingdom Viridiplantae; phylum Streptophyta; class Magnoliopsida; order Zingiberales; family Musaceae; genus Musa; species Musa balbisiana. Next base: position 4,661,295 of record CM017197.1, on the reverse strand, counting down.
CACATTATCATGCCACACTAGTCAGTATTTCAGTACATTTTGGCATATGTACCACTCTGTGCTGATCAACATCACAATCCTTGTTGCCAAGTTTCATGATAACATTATGGGTTAATGGACAATTTAGTTAAGATGCATCTTTTACATATCTTCTTGTCACATCCTTTGTATACTGTGACACTTTTGTTTACAGAATTTTATGCACCATATAATTACTCAAGTGAACTAACTTGTATGTTTCATATTTAGCTGTATTTTATATTTATCAACTTAAATTCATCTGTATTCCTCTCTCCACAATCTACAAGCTCCTGAAAACAAATTGCTCTCGACAGCTTGTTTCTTCTTTCTGCTCCCATCCTCTGTAACCTTCTACAGTTAAAACCTGACTTTGTTCTTAAGGTTAGGAACTTGACAAGAAAGCTAACATTACTGCTTCATGAAACCTAAATAAATTCCAGTTGCCAGATCTGTACTTTAAAAGGATCTATATATTTCATAGCTTGTTGCATCTAAGTAATATTTCATAGTTTGCCTGTGCACTTTCATACTGTTGCCATGAATCATCACTAGCTTAACCTTGGTGGAAGCCTCTTCTAATTTACTGTTGCTTACAATTACCAAATTACCCCTTATTGAACATTGAATTCATGCGTTTTTGTAATATCTCCTATCTCTCCTAGGACCTATGGATCCTAATTCTCTTCTTTGTCATTATTGCCCCCACTCTGGTTTCCACTGCCATCAAATCTTTTATGATACTCTGATTGCAGTGATATTGTGCAAAATTGTGCAGGGTTATATGGGTGTTTTACTTTTTATGATGTCTGCTCAATTATTGAACTTTATTTGGCCTATGGAAACACATTTGGACTGAATGCTTACTTGTAAATGTTTAGTCAAAGAGGATAAGCTTTAGTTGTTCTGTTCTGACAATGTTCTTCCTGAATACAGAATTCTGGAAACGAATCCCTCCAAATGAGCCATATCGTGTTATTCTTGGTGATGTGAGGGATAAGCTGTATAATACACGCGAACGTTCTCGCCATCTTTTGACAAATGGATTTTCAGACATACCTGAGGAAGCAATTTTCACCGATGTTGAGCAGGTTGTTATCCGTCAACTCTTTTGCTTTATTTCAAGCATTGTAGGTGCAGAAAGAAAAACCAGTACTTATATAACCATCTAGATTTGAGTTGAGTACTTTATTTATGTACTATTTAGGTACGAGAGAAAGGTCTAAACTGGTGTCACTTTCTGTTCACAATCTTGCTATAACTATGTTAAAGAAAGACTTTGTGTCTTCAACTCTCTGCATTTTAATCAAGCAAGATGGTTATTCTTACTAATACTTTATACTATTTTATGGGTGAGGGCCTTGATGCATAAAGTTGATCCTCTTTGATGTGGGCATCATAGGCTCGAAATATGAAAATAGCCACTCGTGGAGATAAGTCTGTGTATACTTATCCCTGTTCAGATCTTTCATTGGTGGATACTTGTGCAGTCGGCTGTTTTCTTTTCTTTCAGAACATCTATCTCTTGTTTTTCACAAATGATGATATGTTAAATGACACGCATGCATGTTTAAGGGTTTCTTCATTATTTATGCATGTAAATCTATGGTTCTTATATCAAATCATCATTGTATTACCTACTCAATATCATAATTTGTTTCTTTTTTGTAGCTTCTGGAACCCCTTGAGCTGTGTTACAGGTCACTTTGCTCTTGTGGTGATAGAACTATTGCTGATGGAAGCCTTCTTGACTTCTTGCGCCAAGTATCTACATTTGGCCTTTGTCTTGTTAGACTTGATATCAGGCAAGAATCTGATAGGCACACTGATGTTCTTGATGCTATCACAAATCATCTTGGAATTGGGTCGTATCACGAGTGGCCTGAAGTAAAACGTCAAGAATGGTTGTTATATGAACTCAGAGGCAAGCGCCCTCTTTTTGGTCCTGACCTTCCACAAACAGAGGAAATTGCTGATGTTTTGCAGACGTTCCATGTCATAGCAGAACTTCCTTCTGATAGTTTTGGAGCCTACATCATCTCAATGGCTACTGTTCCATCAGATGTGCTTGCGGTGGAGCTCCTGCAACGTGAGTGTCGTGTGAAGAACCCACTGAGAGTTGTGCCACTATTTGAAAAACTTGCAGATCTTGAGGCAGCGCCTGCTGCTTTAGCTCGATTGTTTTCAATAGACTGGTATATGAACAGGATTGATGGAAAGCAGGAGGTTATGATTGGTTATTCTGATTCTGGGAAGGATGCTGGTCGTCTTTCTGCAGCTTGGCAATTATATAAAGCTCAAGAAGAGCTTGTGCAGGTTGCTAAGCAATATGGCATTAAGTTGACAATGTTCCATGGACGAGGTGGGACTGTTGGAAGAGGAGGTGGTCCTACACATCTTGCTTTACTCTCTCAGCCACCAGAAACAATTAATGGATCACTTCGTGTGACAGTTCAAGGTGAAGTAATTGAGCAATCATTCGGTGAGGAGCATTTATGCTTTAGAACACTTCAACGTTTCACTGCAGCAACTCTCGAGCATGGAATGCACCCTCCGATTTCACCGAAGCCAGAGTGGCGTGCGCTGATGGATGAGATGGCTGTGGTGGCCACAGAAGAGTACCGGGCAATAGTTTTCAAGGAACCACGTTTTGTTGAATACTTCCGACTGGTAAGTAGCCTTTCTGATTTTTTACTTGATTTTTCCATATAGTGTTGTTCATTCTGTACCACTCCTGTGGTTCTGAAATATGATTGGTAATCCTGGAAAGATGTTGTAGACTAACTGTTAGAAGTGTTGTCCCAGTTCTCGTTTGACAATGTTAATTTGGTCATGATATTTATTGCTGCTTTTGCTTGATTAATTAAGGTCACAAGTCTTGGTTTTAGTCATTCTTGTATCTGGTTATTTGGTCTATCATGTAACTAACATATTATGCATTCCTCACCATGTCTTGAACTAGTAAGTTAGTGCTGCACTGCATGATTTCACATGAAAACAGCGAATATTGGCATCAAGATAATAAGTCTTTCTCCTTATAATTTGCAGGCCACACCTGAAACAGAATATGGTAGGATGAACATCGGCAGTCGGCCATCAAAAAGGAAGCCTAGTGGGGGAATAGAATCTCTTCGTGCAATTCCATGGATATTTGCTTGGACTCAGACAAGGTTTCACCTTCCCGTGTGGCTGGGCTTTGGTGCAGCGTTCAAGCATGTCATGGACAAGGATATCAGAAATCTTCAGACACTAAGGGTGATGTACAAGGAGTGGCCCTTCTTCAGAGTCACAATAGATTTGGTTGAGATGGTCTTTGCAAAGGGAGATCCAGGGATAGCTGCCTTATATGACAAATTACTTGTTTCTGATGAGTTATGGCCATTCGGGGAGCGACTGAGAGCCAACTATGAAGAGACAAAACACCTTCTTCTTCAGGTGAACTCTGCTTAATTTTTATTATGCAGTTCATTCTTGATTTTTTGTTTCAACACCATGCAAATTTTTTCGGTCACGAGGCATGACTTGTGCGAACTTTTATAGGTTGCTGGTCACAGGGATCTTCTTGAAGGTGATCCTTATCTGAAACAACGTTTACGGCTGCGCCATGCTTACATAACAACTCTAAATGTCTGTCAAGCTTATACATTGAAGCGGATGAGGGACCCCAACTTCCACGAAAATGTGAAGGCCAAGGATATCGATTCAAATGATTCAGTATCAGATCTCGTGAAGCTGAATCCAACTAGTGAGTATGCGCCTGGCCTGGAAGACACTCTCATCTTGACAATGAAGGGCATTGCTGCTGGCATGAGGAACACCGGTTAGATGTGTCCTCTCCTCATTCCTAACAAATCATGGGACTACTGTTATTGTTGCAGTTGCCGTCGTCATTGTTAAGTAGTTAGAACAGTTGGTTTACAAACCCTTCCTAAATTTTGTGCATTTATTGCACTCAAATGTATAATCGGTTAGATGTGTCCTATGCTATCCTTTCCAGTATCATGTGTGACTTTTTATTGATGTTGAGGAGTCGAACAGTTGGTTTACAAATTGTTTGTAGCTTTATGTATCTATTCACTTCTCTTGTCGTACAAACTGGTCATTTACACTTTAATGTCCTTCGTTAACTATCTTTAATGTCCCGATCCTTACACTTTTAATTGTATTGGTAGGTTCATTTACTCTAATGATATTAGTATTAACGATGAAAACTCGAAAATAAAAGGCGAAAAGATAATTTTAACATTCGATAGTGGATGATGACGTCGTTAGTGTAATTGCCTGATCGTTTTTGACAATGATAAGGTTCACACTCATCATGATGCCACCCGCCTCCACGAGGAGCGGGTCGCCGACCTTATCGTCGCCCCCCACATTGCTTTGCATCTACGTTGATACTAACGTAGTTGTTGAGCGACAATTACATTGACGTTGATGCAGATGGTGGTGGCTGTCGCAACGTCTACAGTGAAGATAGTGGTTACCTCGTTGTTGACCCATTGGGCGGATCCCAACCTTGACCTAAAGTTGGGGTCGTCAAAGCTCCTATCGCTCACCTCGCTGTCATGTCAGTTCTGACACCATCTCTCGTTAAGCGAACCTTTCGCTCTACATCTACATCAACGTCGACGTAAATGCATAACAACGCCGTTGATGTAGATGTAGAGCGAAAGGACCACTTGGCGAGAAGTGGTGCTTGAACTAACGCGATAGTGGGGAGAGCGATAAGAGCTTTGACGACCCCAGCTTTGGGTTAAGGCTGGGATACACCCAATAGGATAGCAACAAGGTGACCACCATCTTTGTCGTAAACATCGCACCATCTATGTCAATGCCAATGTAGTTGTCAAGCGACAACTACGTTAGCATTGATGTAAATGCAAAGCGACATGGGGCGGGTAACGATGAGGTCAGCGGAGCACTCGTGGAGACAAGTGCATTGACGTTATCGTTGTCGGAGACGGTCAAACAACTGCATTGACGTTAACACCAACAACACCATCTACCATCGAACGTTAAAATTATCTTTTTTTATCTTTCATTTGTAAAATTAATGTTATCAAGATAAATGGACCTAAATATTTTATTTTTATAATTATAGGGATATTAATATAATTTTTTAAAGTATAAGAATTGAAATATTAAAGTTAACTCAATATGTAATTGGTTCTAATATATGAATGCTTCTATTGTACTTGAGTGTACCCATTTATGGATAGACTCTGACTTGTGTTGCTGTCGAGGAGTTAAAACAGTTAGGTTCATAGTGTGTTGTTGTACTCGAAGCCCGGAGTCAAAGATCGACACCACTCGTTCACGTGACGCTCCGATACATAAAGCAAAATATTCGTTCTCATCGCCCCACGTAGTCCTTCGATGCGACGACCCACCTACTTCCCGGATCCCTATCCAGCATCCCTTAATCGCCCGCCACACGTGGCGCCGTTTCAGCGGGCTACATCGCCGTTGCCCGCCGGAGGTGCGCCATAAGATCCGGTAAGGCGGCGTCGGAGCCTTCTCTTACTACCAGCGAACGCCTCGCCATGCAGTCTAATTACGCGGCGCGGTTCGATTGCTGGGTTCTGGTGCTTCATGTCGTGCTTGTCACACTTGTATGTTGGACTGAGTACCTGCACGTACGTAGATCTTCCTTGCAGCCACCATGGATGAGTAAAACAAGCTCAAGCAAGCGAGATCAGCGTGCGTGGCAGCTTCTGATGATTTTTTCTCGATTCTTTGATAAGGTTGGAATCGTGACTCGGTGAGGTATCTCCTTTTTCTACTTTAAAGCTTTCCTTCCTTCCTTTTTCTTCGCTTTAAGGTCTTGTCTGCCCCTCAACCAGCTCTATACATACCAGCAGTGTAGAGGCTACTGTGCACGCAGTTCCACTCAACTGTTCCAAATCATACCCTTCCAAGTTCTAAAGATGACGGTGAGCTTCCATGACTTGCGTCTCATTTCTTCTGCTTTCGTTGACTTTGGCTTTGCTTGATGAACAGATCGTCGAGATGTGTGTGCACATGGACTGCTCGGGGTGCGAGAACAAGATACGAAAAGCCCTCTCCAAGCTACAAGGTAGGAGAACCGGCGCTAACCATTCTTAACGCTTCGAGTTCATGGTTCGTGTGAGATGGTCATGTTGCAAGCTTGATGTGTTGCAGGGGTGGACAGCGTAGACATAGACATGGTGAGGCAGAAGGTGACGGTCACCGGGTGGGTGGACCAGAAGAAGGTCCTGAAGGCGGTGAGGAAGACGGGGCGAAGGGCGGTGCTGTGGCCGTATCCTCTGGACACGGAGCACAACGTCTACACGCAGGGATACTACCATCTGCAGCACCCGACGCCGGCTCACCGTCTGCTCTTCGACGCCGAACCACACTCTTACAACTACCACAAGCACGGGTACGACGACTCCACCTTGCATGGCTACTACCAGCAGCCAGCGCACACCCATATCATCGAGGAGGAAGCCCGCGTTCGCTTCAGCGACGATAACCCTAATGCTTGCTCGATCATGTAGCTCATGCATGTGTCACAGGACAGAGTAAGAGAGGAATTAGTTAAGATGGTACGAGCATGGGCGATAGATAGATAATTAGTATTAATAGTACTAAAGAATATTACTATAAATTATAAATGAACTTATTATAAACCAAGGAGATTGCTTTGTTTAGAGCTATCTTCTCGTGGTTATTCTCCGTGTGTCAATTGTATACGTATATTATGTGCTTTGTAGAGTAGCACTGTTCATGTATCTTTATTCCATGGATCACTTGTACAACAAACAAACAAGTGGCTCTTATCGCTATCATGGGACGGCGGTGAGGATATCACAATCCAATCGTGACATTAGAACCGGACTTCCCGGGAACCAATTATGGCCCACGGGATCCGACCGAGCCGGTTCGTTGAGCCAGCCCGCAATAGCAAGTACTCAGTTCCGTATCCTCCTCCTTCCAAGCGTGTCCCGCACAACCAAAAAGAGACGGAACCTTCCCGGTTCCTTCCTCGACTAGGGGAAGAGGCATCCGAAATCTTCTCACCAGCTATAAAGCAAACCGGAGGCGCCTCCTCTTCTCCCTCACCCAACCACCGTCGTGACCTTTCGCCATGGATCTTGAGAACGAGATGCCATCGTCGCCACGGAATTGGAGGCTCAACATGACTGGGTTTTCCCTGCCCGAGTTGCCCGATAATCCACCCTTGGTTTCCCGGTTTCTCGGACGGGGCCAAGGTAGGCTCTCACTCTTTCCTTGTTTCCTGTATAATAGTCCCTGTGTTGCATGTTTGATGATGGCACAAACACCTACATACGTGCGTATGCAGTATATGGGAAGAATCAGTAAAGTCTTGCCACCGATTATAGAATGTGTTGCTTAGGGCATGGAAACTCCTTTTGTTCGTAGCTTTTGAGTTTTCTTGTTGTGGTTTGTGTTCTATGAAGGCGCCCCCTTCTTTCTTTTTCTTTTCCTTCTTCTTTGACGTTGACGACAGTTCTATCTGTTGTTGTTATTCTGTCAAAAAAATCATCTTTTTATTAATTTAAGTATGACAATTACAAAAGGGAAAAGGGAGAGAATCCATGCGATTTAACTTGTAGCAGTTTCAAGAAAATGACCAATATAATACGCAGGATTTGTGGAGAGTTTTGTGAGCAATATAACACCAAGACACCACCTAGGATCATTGTTCATTTTCAATTCTTTGATGGCTTACTAGCTTCAATCAGTCGATGAAATGGTTGGGAAAGCATGAGAGCTCATTGCTGACAACAGTGTTAATGCCAATGTTGTGTGGATACTAATTTGAAGCTTTTTGAGTTGTTCCAGTTTTCAGTAGTATCTATAATCTGAGGTGCATGCGGATCATTTTCTTTTAATATTTCTAGGTAAACAGAGCAAAATCACAAAGTACTATGAGCGGCAAGGCAAGCTCCTCGAAGGGTTTAATGAGATGGAAAGCATAACAGAGTCAGGTTGTCTTGCCGGAGCTCCTACAGAGGTTTGTGTGTATCTTCAGATTTATCTCTTACTTGTTCTTGTAAAGATCATATCCAAATCATGAGACATGATTTATGGAAAGCATAACAGGTTGTCTTGCAGGAGCTCCTACAGAGGTTTGTGTACATCTTCAGATTTATCTTTTACTTGTTCTTGTAAGGATCATATCCAAATCATGAAATATGATTTATGGTTATCATTCATGGATAGTGATACATAAACTAGTGGATTCATCTGAAATCTAACACCAACTACAATACATACTTGAAGTTGAAACCCACCTTGGATATGTGTTTTTCCTTCAATTTGGAGGAAGAAGTTACCAGGAAATTCTTGGATAAGAAATTTACTTTTCACATTATATTATTTTATAGGATGAGATGAAGAAACTGGCAAAGAGTGAAAGATTTGCGATCAACATCTCAAACATAGTTAACTTGCTGCTTTTTACATCAAAAGTGCTAGCCTCCATGGAGAGCAGGTCCATGGCAGTGATAGCTTCTACCCTGGACTCTCTTTTGGATCTTCTATCAGGATTTATTCTTTGGTTTACATCATATGCTATGAAGAAACCAAATCAGTATCGCTATCCCATTGGCAAGAACAGAATGCAGCCTGTGGTAAGTCAATACTATAACCAATCATGTTGCATTTACTCTTTTTGTTGTCTCAAAAGCATATATATATTTCTACCATGATGTGAAATAATATACATGTGCTGATCTAAACATTTCATGCCCTTGATGGAAACTCCTCTGTGTGCTTCCATATGTCGGCACTGTCTTCTGTATCTGAACTCAATAGTATATTCTCTATATCATTTTTTTTCATGCATGCAGTACTTGCTTTAGATTTTGCTCTAGCGAAGAAATATATGTACTGCATTTGTCTCAGCCACTCATGTAAATCTTGGATTAAAAACCTCAATAGTAATGATTCTGTAAAAATCTCAACTTGCAACAGAAGAAAGTTAAAGCTATGAACAAGAGCAAACTCTACTGGAAAGTAATCGTAGCGATTCTGCCACTGATCTTTGTGAATAGAGTGTCCGACATCTGAAGCGATGTTTAGTTAAATGGATTATTACTTAGTAAGCATAGAATCTGTGCTTAAAAATCTTCAATTAATGTTACGTATGCGCTTGTTTTTCGCAGGGCATAATTGTGTTTGCCTCTGTGATGGGTACTCTTGGTCTTCAAGTGTTATTGGAGTCTGGCCGTCAGCTAATCAGTAAAGTATGTACATATATAGTACATCTTCGCCTTTTCTACGTATTCTGTGACAATTATAAACATATTCTCACCCAGCTTTAGGATGCTCAATGTTGAAAGCCCTGTTACCTTCTTTTTTCTACCATCATTGCAGGAGCACCCGACGTTTGATCGGCAAAAGATGATATGGATGGTGGGCAGCATGGCCTCGGTCACCATTGTAAAGTTCATCCTCATGCTGTATTGTCGTAGCTTCAACAACCAGATTGTGAGAGCTTACGCACAAGATCATTTCTTTGATGTCATGACCAACTCCATCGGTTTAGCGTCCTCTCTGCTCGCCGTTAAATTCTACTGGTGGATGGATCCCGTCGGTGCCATACTGGTGAGTTAACCCGCAAACACCTCGTACTGGTGTGAACTTTTATGTCAACTGATCACCGTGATGCAGATTGCTCTGTACACCATCGGCACCTGGGCGAAAACGGTGGTGGAGAACGTGGGATCCCTAATTGGGAAGACAGCACCGTCGGAGTACTTGACCAAGCTGACCTACCTCATCTGGAACCATGACGAGCACATCAGGCACATCGACACGGTGAGAGCGTACACATTCGGGTCTCACTACTTTGTGGAAGTGGACATAGTGTTGCCGGCGAATATGCCGCTGAGCCAAGCACATGACATTGGGGAGACACTACAAGAGAAGCTAGAGCAGCTCCCGGAGGTAGAGAGAGCATTCGTGCATGTGGATTTTGAATTCACTCACAGGCCCGAGCATAAGACGAAGGTGTGAGGTGCACATATATATATATATATATATATATATATATATATATATATATATATATATATATATATATATATATATATATATATATATATATATATATATATATATATATATATATTATATATATATATATATATATATATATATATATATATATATATATATAGTTTTGATAAATGTATTGCTTATAATTGAGTAGAAAAGAATTATCATTGAATATAGTTAGAGGGCATGTCATCACATATGTTGTACACATGGAAGTTAGAATCGTGTCATACCTTTTCCTATCTAAACTTTAAAATTATTTAAGACTTTTGATTATAAGATAAGAATCTTTTACTTCTTATCTTGAGATAGAGTCCAATATAAATTTTATAGGACACATCATGACATACGGATAATAATTGCATTAACACTTTATTAGACCGTTGATACATGGTTAAGTTTGACTTATAATATTATAATAAATATATAATTAATTATAATAAATATATTACATCTAATTGAATAGGAAAAGACTATCATTCACGGGTAGTCTCTTGCTTGAGAATGAATTATCCATAATTTAATATCAGAGTTTTTGACTTTTTGATGTTAACATAAGTGTACAATATAAATATTATAATATCTTGTATAATAACCTATAAAATCCAATTGTACTAGAGTACCATCAATACATTACAAACTTAAACATTTTAAGCTAATAATTAAAATTTAATAAAGTTACTAGTTATCTTATTTGATCGAGTCGTGATAATCTGACTCTTATAAGTTGAAACTAATAAAAATATATTTATATGATGTATTACAAAATGTCTAATCAAGATTTTAAAATTAACATAAGTCAATGTATTGTAATGGTAACATTTAACAGTTCAATGTAGTTGGATGGTATAAAAAGACAATATTAGCCAAATACTTTTGTAGGATATATATATATATATATATATATATATATATATATATATATATATACGACTGTTCATGGAAACTTACAGCACCCAATCTTACGTATACGTCTTCTCAAGATAGAAAACTCTTAGCGTCCTCTTCGCTAAATGTGGGTGCCCACTTGAACCGTTCATGACAGCGACAGCAGTGGCCGCGGATTGGACCCCTCCACCCTCGCCGTGGTCGGCCCATTGTGGAAAGTGGGGCGGCTCCAATTCGCCGTCGAAGGATCCCACCAACTCTTTCCCACCTTTCTCCACGGAAGAGCCAAGAGAGAGAGAGAGTGAGAGAGAGTTCCGTTTCCGTTTCCTTTTCCTCTGCACGATTGGGCACTCGTTGATGGTGATGCGTCTCGGAATCGAAGGAATTGGAGTTTTAGATCCTGTAACTTTTACGTTACGTTTTGTTTCCGACAGGCAACTGAATCGAGTCAACGTCTATTGCTCTCCGCAGCCACCCTCGATTCTGCGCCCACCACCCAGCTGTCTGAGCGATGTCAGCGTAATGGGCACAATCACTGAGTCCACCGACGAGCTAGTCGCTGATTGGGCTCCCGTTGACGACCGGAGAGCCGCTGCTCACGCCACTTCTCTCGGTGTGCGTGTGTGGTTTTTGAGTTGTCAGTCACAGAGAGAGAGAGAGAGAGAGAGAGAGAGAGGGGAAGAGAGAAGAAACTGTAGCTTTTTACTAACATCAGCCTCTCTCCATATTATTTAAGGAGGCAGAGGATATGGGAAAGCCCCTCATTGTGCTGTCGCCGCAGCTCTTTCTGTTGCCCTCGGCAGAAGATGACCCCCCTCTTCTGCTGCCCTTGCAATACCCTCGTCTCACCCCAAATGCCTTCTTTCTATCAGGTACCGTCACGTCCCCGTCCCTCTTTTCTAGTCGCTTTGTTTCCTTCTTATGGTAGGCTATTTGGATCTTTGTCCTGATTTTTCGTTCTCGTAGGCACCACCGCTGAGAATTTCTTTGAGAACAGAGCAGATATCTGCTGTTGCAAGAATGAACAGTGAATTCCTCGGTGCTGTGGATCTGCGGAGCAAGCATCAGGTTCACTGGGGTTTCGTTGGGGCGTCCAGAATCCAATACAGACCCAAGGTTTCGAGAATCGTTCATCATAGAAGAGCGTTTCGGCCATCTGCTTGTTGTAATTACCTCAACCTTCTGACCTGTTAATTCTTGATGCTAGCCGTGCTTATCAATCGATATAGATCTCCTTTAGCACAAAAGGAGGTGCATTAATGGACTATTATTTACACTAAATTTGGTACATTAATGAACTCTGCAAATCTCTTGATGATTGGAGTCGCTATGAAAATGACCTTGCAGTGTGCGATGTCCGCATTAATCTTAAGAAATGTCAAATCGCTCATTCTTTCTCATTTGCTTGATAATCCAATCAAACTATGTTAGAGCTAGCCCTAGGATATTTACCTAAAAAGGTAATTTGGCAATCCAACAAGACAATAAAGCGGAAAACAAATAAAAGGAGAGACAAGAACACCAGAACACCAAATTTACGTGGTTCGGTCAATTGACCTACATCCACGGACGAAGGAGGAGCAAATCACTATTATAAAAGAGGGACAATTACAAATGCCTTAGGAAGATGTTCCTAGGCCATAAAACACCGGAAAATACTAAACAAGAAAAACCCAAATCTATAAGCCCAAACTATTTAACTGAGTGTGGACTTAAACCCAAAGTAAACACTTAGGTTTTTCTTGTGGTGCCACTTATGGTACCTTTTGTGGTGCTTCTGACTTCAAAGCTCAGACCCTTATTTATAGTTCCAAGACGAGACAACAAGTCTGATTTTCCTGATGTGGGACTATGGGACTTGCCAAACTAACAAATCTCCACCTTGGCATGTCCCAACAAAACTTGCTCCACCTTCTTCATAAAAGCCCCAACGGGCAATCACCAACAATGAACACCAACCAAGTCCAAGCACTGCTTGAACTTGTAAACCGGAAGAGGCTTCGTAAACATATCAACTGGATTGTCCTTCGTATGAATTTTCTGAACAAGGACCTTTCCATCAGCAATGGTATCCCATTTGCATCCAACAATTTTCTTACCCGAAGGCGACTTTACAAGATCCCAAGTTCTATTCTGATGGAGAGATTCAATTTCTTCATTCATCGCAATCAACCACTTAGCGGAATTTTCACAAGAAACAGCATCTGAGTAGGAAGTAGGTTCACCAACTTCACTTGTTTCTTCTGCAACTGACAAAGCATATGCAACCAAATTTGCATATCTTTGTGGTGGTCGAATATCTCTCCGTGGTCTATCCTTGGCTATGGAATATTTCTCTTCCTCTGGATCATCTTCGTCAGTAGACTCGGGACCATCTACTGGCATTCTTTGAGTAGAAGAGTTTGACTGAAAAGAATCTGAACTACCAATCTCAAGCTCCACCTGCTTCTGTGCATTATCATTTGTACAAATAGTAGATTCCTTTTTGGAAGATAACATAGACAATTCATCAAAAGTAACATCTCTACTGATTATAAATTTTGGGGATTTGGGATCAGAATACCATAATCTGTATCCTTTTACCCCAGAAGCATACCCAAGGAAAATGCACTTTTTAGCCCGAGGCTCTAATTTTCCTTCATTTACATGCATGTATGCTGGACACCCAAAAATTTTAAAATCAGAATAATCAGCAGGAGTACCTGACCAAACTTCCTCCGGAGTTTTAAAGTCAAGTGCTGCAGAAGGAGCGCGGTTGACAACGTAACAGGCCATATTAATCGCCTCTGCCCAAAAGTCTTTTGTCAACCCTGCATTTGAGATCATACACCTTGCTCTCTCCAAGAGTGTTCTGTTCATACGTTCGGCCACACCATTTTGTTGAGGCGTCATCCTAACAGTGCGATGCCGAGCAATTCCTTCATTTTTGCAAAATTTTTCAAAGTCACCTTCACAAAATTCCATGCCATTATCTGTTCGAAGCCGCTTAATCTGTCTACCTGTTTGCTTCTCAATCAAAGCCTTCCATTGTTTAAAGGTTAGAAAAACATCATTTTTATGCTTCAGAAAATAAACCCAAACTTTCCTGGAATAATCGTCAATGAAAGTCAACATATACCTGGCACCACCCTTAGACTGAACACGAGCTGGACCCCAAAGGTCTGAATGAATATAGTCAAGAGTACCTTTCGTTTTGTGAACTGCCGGAGAAGTGAAGCTGACTCTTTTCTGCTTTCCAAAAATGCAGTGTTCACAAAAATCAAGTGGCCCAGTACTCTGTCCGCAAAGTAGACCCCTTTTGCTCAATATGCTCAAACCTTTTTCGCTCATATGACCCAAACGCATATGCCATAATTTGGTGATGTCAGAATCAGACAATGATGATGACGAGACTGCAACCGAGCCTGTGACAGTAGTTCCCTGCAGAATATATAAACTACCAGACCTCCAAGCTTTCATAACAACAAGGGCATTTCTAGAAATTTTCATAACTCCACCTTCAGCTGTGTATTTACACCCAAGAGCCTCTAGGGTGCCTAAAGAGATGAGATTCTTTTTCAAATCAGGAACATGTCTAACATTAGTGAGCGTCCTCACAATACCATCATGCATTTTAATTCGGATTGTGCCTTTACCAACAACATCACATGCGGCATTATTGCCCATCAAAACAATTCCACCATTACAAGATTCATATGTGGAAAACAAATCCCTATTGGGACACATGTGATAAGAACAACCTGAATCTAAAATCCATTCATTTTTAGACCTTGTCCTATCATCAGTAGCAAAGAAAATATTTCCAGTATTCTCATCAGCTGCTACACTAGCTTCAGCGGACTCAGTAGTTTTCTCAACACTTTTTCCCTTTTGCTTTAATTTATGTTTCAATTTAAAGCAATCAGATTTAATATGCCCCATTTTATGACAATATCTGCATTCCAAATTTCTATGTCTGGATTTAGATCTAGATTTAGATCTACTACTGTCAAATTCTCTTTTATCCATTCTACCCCTGACAACCAGACCCTCAGCCTGATTCTCTCTACTTTCCCCAGTGATATTCCTGTCTATCTGCTCCTTAGATTTCAATGCAGATTTAATTTCTTGATACAAAACTGTTTCTTTTCCATAAATCAAAGTATCACGGAAATGCTTAAAAGATTGGGGAAGAGAACACAAGAGTAACAAAGCCTTATCCTCATCATCAATTTTTGCATCTATATTCTCCAAATCCATAACCAAAGAATCAAACTTATCAAGATGTGAGAGTATAGATGTACCTTCAGTCATCCGAAGCATATATAGACTCTGCTTCAAGTAGAGACGATTCTCCACTGTCCTCTTCATGTACAAGGCTTTAAGCTTGTCCCACATGCTCTTAGCCGTAGTCTCCGTAGCTACCTCCCGTAAAACCTCATCAGAGAGATTTAGGATGATGCTTGATCGGGCCTTCTTATCCATACCCGCAAGATCTTCCTTTGTCATACCATCTGGAATGTTCTCTGCTCCCTGTAGTGCCAAATCAACTCCGTCTTGAACCAGAATGGCTTCCATCTTAAGTTGCCACATGCCGAAGTTGACATTTCTGTCGAATTTCTCGACGACGATCTTTGTTATTGTCATTGTTGCCAAAAGATCCCGAAACTAGGCTCTGATACCAGTTTGTTAGAGCTAGCCCTAGGATATTTACCTAAAAAGGTAATTTGGCAATCCAACAAGACAATAAAGCGGAAAACAAATAAAAGGAGAGACAAGAACACCAGAACACCAAATTTACGTGGTTCGGTCAATTGACCTACATCCACGGACGAAGGAGGAGCAAATCACTATTATAAAAGAGGGACAATTACAAATGCCTTAGGAAGATGTTCCTAGGCCATAAAACACCGGAAAATACTAAACAAGAAAAACCCAAATCTATAAGCCCAAACTATTTAACTGAGTGTGGACTTAAACCCAAAGTAAACACTTAGGTTTTTCTTGTGGTGCCACTTATGGTACCTTTTGTGGTGCTTCTGACTTCAAAGCTCAGACCCTTATTTATAGTTCCAAGACGAGACAACAAGTCTGATTTTCCTGATGTGGGACTATGGGACTTGCCAAACTAACAAACTAAAACATCAATCCATGCATTGCTGAAGTCAATATGAATGCTAAATAACTCGTGAAGGTAGATATCATGTTATGACTGTTGAACAGTTCATCTGTGCAGATGATGGCACCATATTCTTTTGACTTTTCTCCAATCTTACTTGTTGCTCATTAAAATATTGCTTATCATGCACGATTTAAATGTTTCACTGATTTATTGGAAATCTTCTACATTTTGTTGCAAAACCCCTCTCTGATTCCTCCATGTTTCTTTACAGGAACGTCGCATTTAAGCTACGGCTAACCCTTTCTGTGTAAAACCTTTTCCTTTTAGCTAGCATTTATGATTATATCATGTGTTGCCTAGTAGTCCTTCTTTACTCCAATCTAATGTCCACAATATAATGATTCACATCTCTGTGTGGTTATGCAAGTAAGGTTTATAATTCGTGTCCAAGTTGGGTTTCCTACATGCCATAGATTGTGCATGCTAAATATTAAGTCAAATTCCTTTGACAGGGCTTACAAGTTCACAGATTGCGAACGAAGCATTCACTTGGGGCACAGTTTCTGTTCTTCCTTTCTACACTCTGATGGTTCTGGCTCCTAATGCAGCATTGGTAGGTAAAATTTTGCAGAATTTGATGTGAAAATGACTGAAATTTAGTTAATATGTGAGCATGTTTGTTTGCCTATGTGCACGCGTAACATCACTCGGTACCTATATACCTTTACTATGTGAAAATACAGACTAGAAGAACCATGGAGAGCAATTTGCCATATGTTGCCCTCGGAGTTGTATACGCTTATCTTCTGTATTTGTCATGGACTCCTGACACATTCAGCACAATGTTTGCCAGTAAATACTGGCTGCCTGAGGTATGTGCTCAGCATAAGGTAAGCTATGAGATTCAGTATCTTCGGTGCTGTGTGGTCTAATGGATCTTATGTTGATGTCGTCAGTTATCTGGAATAGCAAAAATGTTCTCCAATGAAATGACCATGGCTTCGGCATGGATTCACTTGCTGGCTGTTGACCTCTTTGCAGCAAGGTTCTACTTCAGTCCTCTGTATTCTCCCTTTGCATTAAAATCATCCGGTGAAGCATAGTGACAATTTCCTTACTGAATATTAGCTGAATGATACTCCAAAAAGTTCATATTTTCCAAAATAAGCCAGAATTAAACAGGAATTATTTGGTTACTTGGGAACTGTACATATCGTTCCTGAATAATTGTGTATTATCTTAAGATTCTGATAGAAGCTATTTATGTAACTTTTCATTTGCAGATTAACTATGATTAAAATATCATGTTTGTATGGTTTGTTTCTGAATCATCCATCATATATCATATTGAAAAATGGATCATAATGACAAATCTAATTATCATTCTTCATGACTAGTTTCATGGAAAGGAACATATCGAATAAATGGAATTCCCGGTCTTCTATAAGTTGCTTTTATTTTCTATTTGAGTTAATCTCTTTTTTTTTGGGGATCAAATTTGACAAATAGTTTCTGAATACTGAATTCCATCTATTTTTTCTTGTCAAATACATCCTCGATGACAAATGTGTGATTCTGCTCTTTTGAGTTGAATAATGCATCATATAATAATTCTTCTCTCTGTTGTTTTATACAGGCAGGTATTCCATGATGGTCTAAAGAACAATGTAGAGACTCGGCATTCAGTCTCCTTGTGCCTGCTTTTCTGCCCGGTCGGGATTTTCTCTCATTTCATCACCAAGTCACTGACAAAGACAGCGAATCGGTCGCACTGATATTTGAACTTGCACGAGTGCGGGTTTGTTCTCCAATCTATTCTGCTTACGAAAAAGGAAAAAGGAAACGACTTTCGTTCACACTGTTTTGGATTAAAAGTAATGCAGTCAGATGTAATGCTTAATTCTCATCGATATATATGGTTGGTTTCCTATGTAGAACATATTGTTGAACAGCAAGGTTTCATGATGAAATGTTGTTATAATGAACATGCTTGTGCCAGTGCTTGACAATGTGGACGGCTTCTTATTAGCCTAACTGCTGATATTATAATCATAGATGATTTTTCTTCTTCAACATAAATCAAATTATCATAAATAATATATTATTTTTATTTAAATTATTATTATTTTATTTGTGTAGTATGATTAAGGAAATGATTAAAATTGATTTCCTTAATCATGTGAGCAAGTTAAGGATTTCATCAATAAATTAAATTATTAATTGATTTATTTCCTAATGAGTGATTTGATTTTTAAAAAGTAAATAATTTAAATTTTATTTTTGTGTGTGAATCATAAGAAATACATATTATAATTTTATCTTTATGCATGAAAGTCAAATAAAAATAAATTAAAAATAAAAATTAAATTATTCTTTATTTTTTAGAGAGAATTCATCTTCTCCTATGTAAAGAGGCTTCTCTTTCCTCATTCTTTATCCAGGGAGGATTGAGAAGAGGATCCTTGGTAGGATTCTCTATTAATTTTTTATTAGTTTTTATTCATATTTTAAAATATTTGATATTAGAATTATTATAATTTGTATGACACATAATAATATTTTAATTTTAAAATTTTAGATTAATAAATAATAATCATTAAGTTATGATGTTATAATGATTAGTTAATTTATAATAATTTTAATTCATTTAATTATACATTTATGTTTCAAGAAATTATGTATGAATTTTTATGATTTAATTAGTTTCAAATTTTGAAATCACGAATCTAAATTAGTTGATTCATGAAAAAGAATGTATTTGATATTAATTATTATTTTATAATATTTTAAAATATTTGTTAAAAAAATAATAAAATCTAATTTAATAAGTGGGTCAAATTGAGATTTGACTTAGAGTTAAGTTAATTAGTCAGACCAACCCATGTGGTTAGATACAACACGGCCCATGTTGCCAAGTATGGTCCAGCCCATATGGTTAAGGATAATGCAACCCATTTGGCTAGGTACAGATGCATATGATTAGGTCAAATTTATTTTTTGGATGCATGCATAAATAAATGGATGAATGTAAATAAATAATTGTGGTTGATTATGTATCCTTACCAATGATAGATAGGGTGATTCCCTTCGAGAATTAACAGGCTCTCAGACGTATTGATTAAATGATTCATTCATCCGTTGTTAAGAGAAACGTGTCTTCACCTAGATGAGTAACAGATATCACTTCATCCGCTATTGAAAGTGTGATATGGATTCTCTTCACTGTAAGTGCAACATGTGAAAAGAGCTATTATAAGTTCATCATGGTATAGAGCCACCAATAGATATAGATTAATTAGTCATATGTTAAGTATGATCTCTCATAATATTTTATCAAACTACTTCTTGGATGCAAGCATGAATAAATGATTACGATTGACTATGTAACCCTATTAAGAGTAGGTAGAGTAATTCTCTTTAAGAATAAGTGGGTCGTTAGACGTGATGATTAGACTGTTCCTTTATTCACTGTCGGGAGGAATGTGTCTCCACTAGGACAGATGAGAGATATCATTATATCCACTATTGAGAGTATGATATGGATTCTCTCTATTCGTTATTGGAAGGAATTCATCCTATAAATTATACCTCTTTATTCATTGTTATAAAAGTATATTATCGAGTGTAATGTGATGTATGCCTTTATTATATGACTATTATGTAGGTCATCAAGATGTATAATATACTATTGATGTATAATTTTATTTAATACATAATATTAATAATTATTTTAATATATAAGTTTTATACTGAATTGATATATTATCATTTCATATTAAAGTATTAATATTTATATATATTTAATGAATATTAAAAATTATTTTTATAATTTTTTAGAAGCTCTTATCAGCATGTCTGGTTACTGATGTATTTTTATTATATATTTATTTTCAGAATAACTTATTACTTTATAATATATTGAAGGCTTCGTGAAAGAGATTTTTTCGTTACTTATGACCCTATTAAAAATATAATTTTTTAGTTATATATATACCATCCATGCTGATGGTATATATATATATATCCGATTGGAATGCTGCAGTGATTTGTGGCCTCACAAGGAGGCAATTACAAGCTTTTGTTCTGCAAATAAATCCTATTTTAGTGCATATCAAGACGACAACCTATCAAAGATCATATCTTAACAGGACACCTTCCTTTCCATGTATGTTGACACCCTGTGTCATTTATACCCCCCCATGAATTCACAGGTCGTAGCGGATGCTTAAAGAGAAACAATGGCGAAGCTCCACTGCCATGAGATTGCAAAAAGGCCCATGAAATGTGATTTAAATTTGCACTCCATATTTGAAGTAAGAATCTTATAACAAAGGAAACTTACATTTTTCTTTTTGCTTAGCTGTTTGTCATTAAGATAGATATATTGCCTATTTTGCTCATCCCATTGACCAATCATGGATGGTAAAGATTTTCTTTCCCTGATGAGAAAAATAGCAGAGAGATACCCAAATTGATCACATCATCTTCACTTTTTTTCTTTTCTTTGGAAATATAAGTGATGCTCATTTCTTCAAGATCAAACCTGGTACTCAATCATTGTTACACTAAGGTGTGAAAGCATTTCAATGGGAACAGCTACACAGAGGTGGTGTGAAAGCAATTTAAAGTCTGGCACAATGACAGCATTGTCGCAATTTCTTGCTTGTCTTGATCTGACATGTCTCTTTCTTTGGCTATTAAAGAGATCGAAAGCGGTATTCCCAACTCAATCTCCTGCCTTCTCCGCCTCTGAGGAGGGATGGGCTTCGAGTTTTACGCACCAGCTTCCCTTTTCCTCCTGTTGTCACTCCCAGCTTTCGCCTACGGCTGGGGAGTAGATGGCCATGCCATCATTTGCCAGATAGCACAAGTTAGTCTCTTCTCCCTCGTTTCTACTGCTCCTGCCTATTCCCATTGTCAACCCTGCTTTTGCACGCATGTCATGTGTTTTGACTCCTCTGCTTTTGCACGCATATCAAGCCTGTGGGAGCACTGCCAACTTTTATCTGTTTGTGTAGGATCGTTTAAGTGATCCCGCAGCATCGGCAGTGGAGGATCTGCTCCCAAACTACGCCAAAAACAATCTCAGCCGCCTCTGTTCATGGGCGGATCGTGTCAAGTTCCGATACAGGTGGTCCTCTCCATTGCACTACATCGACACACCTGACGGCCTCTGCACTTACGATTACGACCGTGAGCACCAGACCGGCAACTCTGTCTCAGTTCATAGTATGATGATCTCTTCGGAAGATGAAACTAAGTTGGTTCTCGACAGGGGACTGTAAGGATGAAGATGGGGTGAAGGGCAGGTGCGTCTCGGGTGGCATCACAAACTATACCAATCAGCTTCTCGACTACGGAAACTCTTCTTCTGAATCCCAATGTAAGTATATCCGATCCAAAACTGCCTGCTTTAATTCCTGTTCCTGTTCCTATTCCAGAAGGTAAATGCTAAATTTGCAATGCTGCTCCAGATAATCTCACGGAAGCACTGCTGTTCCTTGCTCACTTGATGGGTGATGTCCATCAGGTACAGATCTTTACAATCTGAGTAGCTTTGCGGTTGCTCGCTTGAGTCCACCTGATGAAGGATTCTTTGCAGCCACTGCATGTAGGTTTTACCACAGACAGAGGAGGAAACACCATTAACGTCCGCTGGTACAGAAGGAAATCAGTGCTCCACCATGTAATCATTTTGTCACTTCCAACCACCGTATCATAGTCCGCGATTCCTCAATGCTCAGACTTCTCTCTGTCACACCAAACACCACCATGCAGGTCTGGGATGATAATATCATTGAGACAGCGGAAGAGCGATTCTACGACGACAACGTGGAGGAGTTCACCGAAGCCATCAAACATAACATCACGGTGAGGTAGTTGGTTGACAGGAATCAAGAGCTTTGCAACACATCTAATGGAGCCACATTTCGGTCCAATTTGTCCACAGGGAGAGTGGTCCGATCAAGTTGCGAAATGGGAGAAATGCAGCAACAACAAAGTCGCATGTCCAGACGTGTAGGTCACTCTTACACCTGTGTGTTTGGTTGTGTTTCCTCCATTAAGAGTATACTAACATCATATAAGCTCATACTTCATCATTCTACTAGCCTCTATTCACTGGTAGCATATCTTTTACATTCAGAAGTCACTAGCTTTGTTTGTCTAGAACACCTTGATACCAAAATGTCTTTGAATTGGGACAGATACGCATCGGAGAGCATCGAGGCAGCATGTGATTGGGCCTACAAGGATGTCAAGAACAATACACAGTTGGAAGGTCAGTGTGAATAGAAGAAGTATTGATTAGCATTACATGCTCTCTGTTTCTCAAAAAAGGACTCATTGGATGGTGGAAAATGGTGCATGCAGATGACTATTTCTTGAGTAGATTGCCTGTTGTGAATCTGAGGCTTGCAGAGGGTGGAGTTAGATTAGCTGCAACACTCAATCGCATATTTGGGTGATGGATGAAAGGTTGCTTCCATTGGATTTGCTTTCTTGTGCTTCATTCTGAAGTGTGCCAATCCAAACTATTAAAGGTAGCATGCAAAAAACACATGTTTCTATCATGTTGTGCTGTTAAATTGTTTGGTAATATCATGTTCATGTCTAATATAATAAAACCTCTATTTGGAACTGCTCAAATGTCCCATGTCAGTGTCTGCAATCTAAGGTTGCTGTTGCTTGAGCTTTGTTTGCCTTGTGCTGCTTGCAATTCTATGCAGTGATTGCAAGAATGGCAGCTCATTCCTATGGGCTCTGCAGCAAGCATAAAAGAACATCACATTGTTTTTTTTGGAAAAGATGTAATTAAAAGCAGTGAAATAAATAGTGGTAGTATTTATGCTACTGAGTTAACAATCTTCAGCGTGATGAAGTATTTTAGTTTTCAGAATCAGATGAAGGCTATTGACTATACATCATGAATCATTCAGAACATAGAAAATTCAAATTTCTGTATTTTAGTTCCGAAGTTGATCGTCCATCTGAATTACTACGAAGATAATTATTGACTTGATTTCAATCTTAAATCTTGATATAACGACGATCATCCTATTATGCGTTGAGTTGAGCTTGATAGTATCAAGACGATCACCGATGAAAATTCTTAGTTGAGCTGGATCTTTGTGCTTCACCTCGTAAGCGAAGATCACTATCGAGATGTTTTCGACTTGGCCCTTTCGATACTTGAGTCGCAGCAAAGTTCTCGAGATGGATAGTAATATAGGGAAATAACAAAATCCTATGTCATAATTGAAAGGTTTCGTATTTATAAACTAAGATCTCGAAATGAATCATAGTGTCCGAAAGAAAGAAAGGAATATTAAACTATGATCTCCGATTACTTACGATGAGAAAAATATTTTCTAAAATAATTTTAGTACGGTTGGTCAAAATGATAATGACACCCTAACAGAAATTATTTGAGTACATTTTGGACTTAGATGTTTGTTGCCTACAGTAGATCAAATTATTTATGTAGTAAAAGCCAAGAAGTAGCAATCTCCCATGCTTCCTACCATCTCGAAACACACACGCACTTGATTGGTCGCATTTAGGTGCATTTGAATCTTCCCACAGCATCTCCTTCCTCTCTTGCAGTCCATGGCCGGCCCTCTGTTCAAGCATCCCACCTTGGATGCACACCTCCAAAGAGGAAAGCTACGTTTGCTCAATGGCAGGCACCATCGTGCAGTGCATCTGCTTCATCACCATGGCCTCTTTCCCCTCTTCTGTCGCTCGAACCCTGGTAGGTAGAATGAGACAGACATAGGGACAAAACCTTAATCATTCATCATGGAGTCTTTGATGATTAATTATCAGCATCAGCCAGTTTGCTTGACGTCGATCCGGTGATCATTATCCACACAGCCAAGTTTATTGCGCGTAGGATTCGCTGAGGAAGTAGAAATCAAGCCTGTTTTGGACAGTTCATCGAAGGAAATCTTGTAGAACCATATTAGGATAGGCCTGCATACACTTGAGTTCCTTTCAAATCTAAGCTCTTCCAAAACTTGCATCTAATTTTGGAGAGACCATCTGGAATCTCAGCATGTTTGTTATCAACACATTTTACCATCATATAATCTTCATCCAATCAAAAGTTTTAGCTTATGTTAGCATCCGATCTATGTTCTTGTTCTCTTTCTTTAAAACTACACGGGAAGTTCTCAGTTCTCTCACTTCAGTAGTGCAAAATGGGTGACAGATTTGACAGCATTATGCTTTCCTTGTCCTGACATGGGTGCATGATAATTTACTAGAGAAATAGAAAAGATACATGGTGGAGCCAAAGATCATTACTGGAGGAGGTAAATAGCCATGAAGCAAGCAAGGAGATGGATAGATACACCAGAAAAGGATAAGCCAATGAGATGGTCTCAGTTCATAGGTACGTTGAGCCCTACACATGCGCTTCAGGTGTGCCATGCATGGAGACTTGGTAGAAGAGAACTGCAGAGAGGACGCCGGTGCGATCACCTCGTTCTGTCACACCTCCTTCCTCTTCCAGGGATGCGTCATACACCTACAATCGTTCATGAAACAGAGACCCCTTCCATCATCAACCTGCAAGCATAGTTGCAGAACAAGCGAAACACTCGACACACTCTCTTCTTAAACCCTTCTCGCGACTCCCTCGGTGAGATCTAAATCCTCGTATAAGTTTCATTACCTGTGGCGTTTCAACCCAGCTGTTGTCGTAAAAACCAGCAGCTGCTGCGATTTCCATGGAGAGAAGCTGTATCAACACCAAGTTAAAGAGATCACGATGTTTGCATATAGGATTAAGGACGTAAGAAGAAGAAGCAGAAGAAGAAGAAGTTGGCCTACCTCGACCTGGTTCTGCAGTGACCGCACGTAGTTAATTATCTCGTCGAGCATTCCTGTCATACCCATCGCCTACACGTCGAAGTGTGCTCTCTTCAGAAACATGTAGTATCCATACCATTTGCCAAGAACTCACATGGTTTCTCGTACGTACCTTGCAGCAACCAGGAACAAGGTCCCTTAAAAATCGCATTTTTCTATTGATCTTCTCTCTTCTCACCTGAGACCACATCGAAAACAGAGAGTAAAGATCAAGCCCCATTTTGGTTAAAACGCGAGACATAAATGCTGCTCCATCATACGTGCGTACCCTCTCAGCTAGGCTGTGGCTGTCAGTAGCTTCACCTCTTCTTGCCCTCACATGAACCACCTCTTTTGGCTCGCTCGCTCTCTGCAAACTCCTTCCTCTCTTCCTGATCCCGCAGCTCTGCAATAAAATATTCAGCACAAAAGATTTCTCACCCGAGTTAGAACAATCTAATGATAAGCCAAAAATATTCAGTCACCTTCATTTTCTTGTCTCCATGACTCTGCTGTCCAGCAGAGACCATGGCATGGGATACAGGAGTCACCATACTAGACAGCAGGTTATCAACTGATGGCATCGAGAACTCCTGCTGATGAGATAAGCAGTTCTGTTGAGGATAGAACATCAACTCCAAGCTTGAATTCTCCATGGCAGGGCCTTCTAGCTCTGGAAACTTGCGGGTGAGCTCCAAGCCGGAGTCCTCGAGAAACTCTTCCATGACTACAGGAAAGAGAACACCAAGTGTTTCTGAAACAATGGATGAGAAAGGAGGCTTTTAGAGTAGGCCTGAACAAGTTCTTCCACCACTATATGAATGCTCTGTGTGGAATAGCTCCTGAGCAGATCAACTTGGCAAATCGAGTTTGTGTAGTCGGCTTGTGGGTGCTCACGGAACACGTCTACAGCTCTTGGACATATGTGCTCCAAAATCTGACCATTAGATTCAAGCAGTAAATGAGCATTAAATTGTTCTTTTTGCTCTTGAAGGAAAGTAGAAAACACATTGCTTTTACAGTATTTTGGTTTGTGTCAGCTCTTCCTTGAGACTCATACTCTGCTTCAGTGTTCGTCTCTCGATCCAAAGAAAATACTGCAGAAGGGCATCTAACATAGTTCGTACAAGTTGACGATACTGTGTAGATGGTTAGAACTCGTCAATCACAGGGCAGGAGGTTCACCTGTTTTAATCAGTGATCACAAAAGAGAGCCAATGAAGACAAAACCAAACACCAAAACAAGATCTATGTAAACTTGTTAGAAAGATCGAGTATCTACAACGAGGACAATGATCGATGAAGGTATCGCCGATTGTCACTGTAAGAACTTAGCTTGTTTAGGTGTATGAGGTAAAGCGGTTCGAGTCTCTTTTCATGGACGCCTCTTGGATCTTCCTGTTGTACGCGGTTAGATTCGACTAGGTCGTCGCACGCGCAGCACACTCGGCCTGAGAGGGTGATCTGATGATTCATGACCAAAAGCAAGTTTGTCATGGAATTTAGCATGATCTTAGGGGTGTGTGTTCTGATGACTATAACAAATCTATACCATTTCATCTTCTCCGATCCACGCATCATCATAGATCTTCTACCGACATGAGCAAACAATGCAAAGGAGCGGTCGTTCGTTCATCTCGGATCCTCCCGCCGTACGCCGCCGCAGCGGTTGGAAGGCCCGTACGGCCGTACACGTACACAGAATCCAACACCTCCCACCGACCTAAATCCAGACTCCCCCTTCCTCCTCCTTTCTCTCACTGATCTTTCCACCACAGGACGGACGCCCAACATGGCGCCATTCTTGCAACTCCCCGCTGCCTTCCCTACTTCTCGGTAACAAAATAATCTCCCTGTCAAGATTGCTTCTTCCGTCGAAATGGCGGCGATCGCGAAGCTTCTGTTGCTTCATTCTCTTTCTCTCGCTTCTCGATCTCAGCAAACGGAGAAGGTGTGGAGGATACGTCAAAAGTATCGCCTTTCCACTTGGGATTAGATCGATCGGTGGAAAATTCTGCAAGATCGCCCCCTTTTTCTATCTTTGCAGCATTTACATCCGTCTTCTTGCCAAATTTCTCTAAAAGTCAACCTTCCATTAACAAGAATAATAATAATAAATGGCTATTTCGTCCAATGGGCTGTCTTCGTTGCCATTTCGTTCCTCGAGATCCGAATTGTCCCTGTCACCAAGGCGGTTTCGATCTCGTTTCTTTCTTCTGTATTTATGGCAGGAGGGGATTCGTAGCGAAAGACGGTGCACAACGGTGTGGTCGCTGCCAGAGGAGGCATCGCTGCCTTTGAGTTTCCAGGTCGCGGGACAGGGTTTAGGCTGCGCTTGGCTTGGTCAAGAAGAGGAGCGCAAGATCGAACGGGTTGTCGATGCCGGACCGAGGATTCTGCTGCGGAGGTTCGCCGCTCGGATCGCCGGTCGATTTCGGGGTGGAGATGGCCCGGGTGAGGACGAGGATGGAAGGGATTTTTAGGTCTCGAGAGAAAGCTAGATATGTCAGGGCCCAGACTTCCGGTTTGTTCTTCCGACATTTCTTGATCTTTTACTATAATTAAATATTGCGTTTTGTTGCTCATTTTTTGGTATTTTCATGAACTACTTTGTGATCTCAGAATTGCCCTTTCATCTGACACATTTCTTGTTCGATCTATCATCGTGGGTTGAGTTGAATGATAGTAGTTGATAGGTTTACGGGAAGGATTTCCTTAGCTAGAAGAATGAATTTGTGATCAAGAACTTTACCATGACTTGTCCTCACATTGGGTGTCATGCTTCTGTTCTTGTCAACTCTGAATCAGGTGACCTGGAGAATGTGCCAACTGATAAGCTTCAGACGAAGCCATCCGGCCATGTTCTGCCCTACGTTGGTGTAACCTGCTTGGGAGCCATTTTGTTTGGATATCATCTTGCGTATGTTTCTCAAATGAACAATCTAATGTACATTATTCTAGACCAAAATTTTCAGAAGCTGAATGAAAAATGTTGGCAGTAGCAAATGCCATTTGTTCTTTGGTCCTTCAAAGGCATCAATACTTTGCCCAATTCAGTGCTCTATTGCAATTTAGTTTGCTTAATTTCTGGGTTGTTGTTGTATTTGTATGTTGCAGTGTAGTGAATGGGGCACTTGAATATCTTGCAAGGGATCTTGAAATTGCTGAAGATACTGTCTTACAAGGTATGTTCATTTCTCATCCTTTCTGGTTACCAGATCAAACTGCATCTTCTAGTTCGGCCGAGGGAAATCTTTATCTATGTGTGTAAGATCTTATGAATACTACTTTGAGTATCGAAAAGGTGTTGACCAGGACATGGCCAATTATCAAGTTATTGGGTTACTATGTTTCATTTTGTTCCATGTTTCCTATATCGTGCTTTCTAATCTTTAATCACATGCAGGATGGGTCGTTAGCACAACCCTTGCCGGCGCAACTGTAGGTTCTTTTACCGGAGGAACATTGGCAGATAAATTAGGTCGAATCCGAACTTTCCAGCTTGATGCCATTCCGCTTGTAATTGGTGCATTTCTCAGGTTTTGTTACTGGCACAATTGCATTATGTAACTGTAGTTAGTGATGATATACAGTGCCTAACTTGATGGAAAATTTGGTTGCAGTGCAACAGCCCAAGATGTACGAACAATGATAATTGGTCGATTACTTGCTGGATTTGGAATTGGAATCTCTTCTGCCATTGTGCCGCTGTACATATCAGAGGTTCCTGATTTTTGTATCCATTGTGCTCATCGTAGCTCATGAGCTGATATGTACACTTACGTAGCTGAAATATCTTTCGCTGTCAGATATCACCGACTGAAATTCGTGGAGCGCTGGGATCTGTCAACCAACTTTTCATTTGCATTGGTATTCTTGTGGCCTTGGTGGCTGGATTGCCTTTGGCAGGAAATCCTAAATGGTGCATGTTCCTCAACTGTCAGATATCTTTTTGCATGTCCCTTGCTTGATTAACCAGAACTTAAAACTATGACAAGAATTGCCAAAGTACTTCCTATCTCTTCAAGATTGTTCATTGTGTTAGGAGGTCATTTACTAGAACTGCTAAAAAAAGAGCCTTATGTGATGTTATTAAGATTTGGATTCTCTGTTAAATTGCTTTCTGTAATCGACTTCATTGTGTCTTTCTTATGTTAGTAGTAACTTACATTCCTGATCTAAATTTGATTGGACAAAGGAGCTTCGATGAAATGTAATCATATCAGTTAACGTAGATCCTGTAGGTCAACGTGCCGGGGTTATTTGGTAACTAAATTGTCTTACCTTGTGTTTGCTATTCGATAGATTTCTGATTTTACAATCTTGATAGTTTGGAAGATACACTGCTGGTGTTGCTGTCGGGTGTCTTCACCAGAAACTTGAATCAGCTCTATTTATGTTGCTATTTTTCATGGTGTCGTCATGCAGTTGTGACATTCATATTAATCATGCTAATTCTTTTTATTTTGTAAAAATTAAGAATATAGGCTTTAAATACTTTACCTTTAATTGTATATTTAGTTATCTTATATTGTCCTACCATTAGGTGGAGGATGATGTTTACCGTTGCAATTTTTCCTGCTGTGCTAATGGCACTTGGAATGGCTGTTTGTCCAGAAAGCCCTCGCTGGCTGTTTCAGGTTCTTGGCTGATGCACTCCTTTAAGTTGTGGCCTTCTTGTTAATCTCATTTTCACACGCCAAACCTCCATGTCATCTTCTGCACCGCAGCAAGGGAAACTTTCTCAGGCTGAAACAGCTATGAAGAAACTCTATGGAAAAGAAAAGGTTGCTGAGGTTATGCATGGCCTAAGAGCAGGTGGTGAAGGTTCAACTGAACCAGATGCTGGTTGGTTTGATCTATTCAGTAAACGCTATCGGAAAGGTGCTCTAAATTGTACTCCCATCACTGGTCTATAATCTTTTGACCTCTTTAATATTTGCACTTTTCTTACCTTTTAATTTTGCATATTTGAGCTTCTATAATGAATATGTTTTTAATTCTCTTTACCAAACTCACCTTATAGAACTGATGATTATAATAAAATCATAACCTGGATTGACACTTGATTGTTACAGTTCACGATGGATTTAGTCTTTAGACGAATTCAGGCTCTTACTCTTGACTGATTTCTAACAGAGACGCTACATGTTCATGCCGATGTTTGTTTCTGTGCCATAGCTGTATTCATCAAAGTACAGTCAATATTAATGTGAAATTAAATTGTTCGCTGAGACAAAATTTCTGAAATTTCCAACTGCAGTTGTGAGTGTTGGTGCAGCTTTGTTCTTGTTTCAACAATTGGCTGGAATAAATGCTGTCGTGTACTATTCTACAGCTGTATTTCGCAGTGCAGGAATCTCCTCTGATGTTGCGGCTAGTGCTCTTGTTGGTGCATCAAATGTTTTTGGTATGTTTTTCCATATGTCCGATTAAGGATTCCTGATATAAGTTATTCCACATACCAAAAACCTTGACATGTATAATGATGTTGTTATTAGGCACTGTCATTGCTTCTTCTTTGATGGACAAACGGGGGAGGAAAAGCCTTCTGATCACGAGTTTTATTGGCATGGTAACACATTTTTCTCATGCTTAAGAATTTAATAAGTCGAACTATCTTGAATGTACATAGAACCGTTCTTGGTATCAGCTTATTGCTATAACTGAATTCACACATTGCAGTTCGATACTGTCGCAAAAGAACTTATTTTTTGAGCAATTTTTGAATTTTAAATAAAACATCTTTGCGCACAGTATACAATTAGTGCTGAGCAGTAGCCTTCTAAATTATCTGAGGAATCATTGCCCCTGCTTTATTGCTAGACAGAAGAGAATATCTATTTCGAGTAAAAAATGGGTCAAATAGAGTCTGGCAATATCACATAGATGGTTGTGTAGTACTTGATATCGTTCTTCTGATGTTGCATAAGCAGGTCTCCGAGGTTTATTTATGATCCTGCCTAGAATGTTTAGAGTTCTTGATGAATGAATATAACACAACACAAAGGCTTGAATGTGCTTGAACATATGCTCGTCGACTGCTCATGCGAGGAGTCGAGTCTTTCCCTCAGAACAAATTACTCATCAATTTTCTGCAGTATGAATGAAATTGTTGTGGCAAAGTTTGACTTTTAATAAACTGCAAATTACTTATCACTTTTTCTGCAGTATGAATGAAATTGTTGTGGCAAAGTTTGACTTTTAATAAACTGCATCCAAGCTAGCATTTCGATGAACGCGGATACCTGCGAGGAAGCCAAGTACATGAGTGCAAAGTTGCAGAAGACACCTTTCGAGAAGAAAAACAATTTTTATTAGACTTTTCTACTCAAAAAAAATCTTTTTTTCTCAACTTATATCGAGAAATTGCAAGTTTCAAGCTGATTTTTTCTTGCACTGTAATTGTTATTTCTGAAGGCTGTTTCCATGTTGCTGCTCTCCTTGTGTTTCGCATGGAAGTCTCTTGCGCCATATTCAGGAACCCTTGCAGTTCTTGGCACTGTCCTGTAAGTGAAGTATCACTCTGCTACGATTGTCAATCTCCTCCTTTTCCTACTTTCTCAAGGATTTTTGTTGTTTGCTCGCATCTGATACACTTGAATCGGTTAAATTGCGATGCAACAGATACGTGCTGTCTTTTTCACTGGGTGCTGGTCCTGTGCCAGCTCTTCTTCTCCCTGAGATATTTGCCTCCAGGATCAGAGCCAAGGCTGTCGCTTTGTCTCTTGGCATGCATTGGGTAAGGCACTCACTCAGCATAACCTTCCATCCACAAACACCTACCTAATTAGCTAATCTTCTCAGTTAATTAATATTCTCGTATTATCCTCTTGTGTCAATATTAGCTTGAATCCTTTTGCGCAGGTTTCCAATTTTGTCATCGGTCTCTGCTTCTTGAGCGTCGTGAATAGGTTCGGAATCGCCACAGTATACTTGGGGTTTGCAACCGTATGCGTTCTTGCAGCTCTGTACATTGCTGGCAACGTAGTGGAGACGAAGGGCCGGTCCTTGGAAGAGATCGAGCGTGCTCTTAGCACCGCAGATTGATGCCAGCAAAAGCATCGTCTTTTTCCTTTTTTGTTTTGTTTTCTGCTGTGTGTCTTATCAAAAGGATCATAGTGACGAGCATGGACAGCGAGACAGAGAAGACCATACTTCTGCCATGTTCTAATATGTTCTATTGGGTTATTTCGGAGGATGAGACTTCCGGAGATATCTGAAATGATCAGAGTTTGTTCTACATCACTTTGCTTTTTCTCTCTCGGTGGTTCTACATCACGTCCTTACATGGCCTGGAGAGTTCAGGAGATGTCGAGGGACTGACTCCACGAGCTTCCACCTCTCACACGATCTATATGTATCTCCACCTAGCGAGCCAAATCAATCGCGAGAGAAAGGAATCGAGTGGATACTTGAAGCCAGCGATCCCCCTGTGCAACCGTGCAGCGAGGTTGTCATCAAGCATGTCCATCGTCAGGCGCAGCAACGTCTTCGACCCCTTCTCCCTCGACCTCTTCGACGACCCCTTCCCCTTCCCCTTCCATGGCTTCCCCTTCGACACCTTCCGCTCCCTCTCCGAGTGGCTGCCGAGCGAGACGTGGGCCGTCGCCAACACCCGCATCGACTGGAAGGAGACGTCGGAGGCGCACGTGTTCAAGGCGGACCTCCCGGGGGTGAAGAAGGAGGAGGTGAAGGTGGAGGTGGAGGACGGCAGGGTGCTCCAGATCAGCGGGGAGCGGAGCAGGGAGGAGGAGAAGAAGAACGACAAGTGGCACCGGGTGGAGCGGAGCAGCGGGCGGTTCCTGAGGAGGTTCCGGCTTCCGGAGAACGCCAAGGTGGATGAGGTGAAGGCGAGCATGGAGGACGGGGTGCTCACCGTCACGGTGCCCAAACACGAGGTGAAGATGCCTGAGGTGAAGGCCGTCGAGATCTCCGGTTGAGGTCTGATTTCCGCGTGGGGCAGCAGCTGGCTGTTGCATTGGTGTGTGGGGTTCGGTCTTACGAGGTGGAGGAAGAGCTGCTACAAGATGTTTGGTTGATATGCGTTGCGTCCATTATATATATATATATATATATATATATATATATATATATATATATATATATATATATATATATATATATATATATATATATATATATATATATATATGTATATATTACTATATATTACTATATATTACTACCATAAATATTCGTAGGTGTGTGAGAAATAAATCTCTGCTGTTTTCTAATGGGACTGTCTTGAATATATTGTATTAGCATCATGAATAACTTTACGGAAAAATATATCTGAAATTGATCCATATATCTGTCTTTAATGAACGAAGAATTTGTCCTTTAGAAGCTGAATTGGAAATTCACATTATGGTAGACGAATCATTAAATTGGTATCACATATATACGTGTTTGCTCACTCCATCATTCATAACCACGCATCAGAGGGAAGGAATCCTCGCTACATCGCCACGTAATAGCTCTCGACTCTCTACTGCAAACTGTTGACATGACGCGCGTTGACAGGAAGCAGAGCACGCGTGTCAACGAGCAGCGAAAGGATGTTCTACTTGGAACCACGTATTGATCTGGAAATGGAGCAAGCTTCCTTGTTTCCGTGAACTACAGAAGTCGATCGTGTACGTTTCATCAGGTACGTGAACCAGTGAGTTCGATGTGTTCTATTTCAGATCTTATCTTTGTTCCTTTATAGCATTAAATGCTGATTGATACGAACATAATATGTCAGAAACAGAGCAATTCATGCTTAGCTTTCATTTCCCAGCGAGAAGAAAGAAGCCAAGGTTAATGGAAGATACTGAGTTGGGTGCTCACACGGTAGCATCTCATGGAGTAAAGGTGGCGAGGTTCCACCTGCATGACTGGATTATGTTGGTTCTCCTCGGCGCGCTTGAGCTCGTGTTCTATGTTATCGATCCATTTGATCGCTTCGTTGGGAAGGACATGATGGCCGATCTCAAGTACCCGCTGAAGAGCACCACAGTGCCATTCTGGGCTGTTCCTGTATGTTCTTGCTTTGACTCCATCCAAACAAGACAGTTCCTTTGAGCTCTGCGAAGTCCTTCATTGTGTTGCAGATCATCGCCGTCCTGTTTCCTTGTCTGGTCTTCGTCGCTATCTACTTCAGAAGAAGGGATGTTTATGATCTGCATCATGCAATCCTAGGTAACATTAATCGTTTTCCAGATTCGCCTTGTTACGATTCAGCTGACGAAATATGAATCACGCAGGCATCTTGTACTCGGTGCTTGTGTCGGGGATGGTGACCGACGCCGCCAAGGACGCGGTTGGCCGGCCTCGTCCGGACTTCTTCTGGCGTTGCTTTCCTGATGCAAAAGAGGTGCTTCATCCTCTCTCTCTCTCTCTCTCTCCCTGCGTTGTTGCTATACATGAGATATGCAGGTGTATGACAGCGTCACAACACGGGCTATATGCCACGGGCGAAAGGGAATGATAAAAGATGGCCATAAAAGCTTTCCAAGTGGCCATGCTTCATGTAGGTGATAGATACATCATCGAAGCTTCCTTTCATGGTCGTCGCTGCAAATGACTTGTGCTTCCATCTTCACGCAGGGTCATTTGCAGGCTTAGGCTTCTTCTCATGGTACCTGGCAGGAAAGATCCAAGCTTTTGATCGCAGAGGTCACATCGCAAAGCTTTGCCTCGTGTTTCTTCCTCCACTGGTTGCGTGCATGGTGTCGATCTCCCTGTTGAATGATTACTTGCATCACTGGGGAGATGTGTTTGCTGGTGGCCTTTTAGGTTCGTATCCCTGCGTTCGATTGCCATCGTTTGCTAAGAATTCACAGGACAGGATTGTTGAGATTGTTGTCTGTATTCATGCAGGAATAGTGGTGGGTTCGTGTTGTTACCTGCAGTTCTATCCACCGCCGTCTCACGTACATGGTGTGTTCCTTCGTAGCTTAAAATTAGAAGAAATGTGTGTATTATTAGATCTCTCCTGAAAGTGATGAATCAAATCTATGTTGTCGTTCTTCAGGTAGTGAACGTTCATTACATAGTGGGAAATGCCAGTCCATTCAGCGAGGCCATACTATTTGTTTTCAGGTTGGGGGACGCATGCATACTTGCAGGTGTCGACTGAGACGAGGAACGGTGGTCGGACATGGGGGGCGAGGGGGAACACAAGTGAGTCTGAGGCAGGGTTGGGAACTCACAATGGTTCATGTGAAGACGAAGGTGGCGACGCGAGTACCGCAGAAGCAAGCTTCACCCAGGACATGGATGCAGCTGGCAGGAGAGATGTGTTGCCTGAAGAACGAGTGTAATATCTACGACCTTTTTGTATTCCTATCGTGGAACGATATGCTGCAGACATTCCAAAGTGATGGATGAGATATGAAATTTGTGTTAATGGTTTAATTTATGATTGCCATATTTTATATAGCATTATTTTCTCACATCTTCTTCCATACAGAGTATTTTAAGCATATTTTTACGAAACTGACATTATTGTATGAACTCATTCAGCAATGTTTTATGTCTTTCGTCAGTTTCTTATGTTCATAACTAACAAATAAAGGGTGAATTCTTGAATTTTTTTTTATTTTTTAAGAAAATATTTTTTTTATTTCTAGCATTTTCTAATAACGTTTTCTTTTTCTTGAAACCTGAAATACCACAACAAAATTTTCCTATCGACTGATCCATTTTTTTGATAATACCAAAAAAATCATTATAATAATATTTTTACACATGATTATAGTATTTTTTTTTACATTGCTAAAAATATTTTAAAATAATATAAGAACATTATATCTCATGAGAAAAAAAGGGATAAAAAATGAGATAAGGTTATTATGGATATTTTAGGTATTATATTTTTTGAAAAAAAAATTATTTAAATAAGTAAGGATACTTTTCGAGAAAAATAAATAAATAAATAAATTTTCTCAAAAATTCACTCGTAAGCAAACACTAAATTGACTAAAGAAAGAATTGAAGCTTTATCGGACACTACCTATCGAACGCATCATAATCGATGCAATCTTTTACTGGAACAAACTAAAACGAAAAAAATGAGAAACAAGTATTTATCATCCTCGAATCATAACTCGCATCCTCAAAATATACCTGTTCTAGATATTCCAATTCAAAAAAATCATAATAATAACATCGAGTTCTCCTTGAACACACCTATATCTGTTCTTGTTCTCCACCATCATCACGCAGCCTACAGCGACAGACGATTATTTAATCGACTTTAGGAAACTTAAAGCCGTTTTCCAGCTATTTATTTATCTTCCAGCCAAAAAGGCGAAGATCACGGCGGATAGGAACAACACAAGATGATGATATCGCCAGATTCCGTGGTCAATTCCACGGTTTTGCGCCCGGCCGTCCCTACGGAGGGAGACCGGAGTACCACCCACCCATGTGCTCTCGCTCAACCCCCTCTCATTCCTTCCTTCCATCTGGTCCCTCACCTTATTCCATGTAGTTACTCGACATGTACTACACGCTCACACACACATGTATGAACGTTTTTTACCGTGGGGGTAAGATATAAAATGACCAGCTACTACTGCATGCCGAATTGAACGTCCACCAACCTTTAACAGCATTAATTGCCCCCAACAACCATTAAACAACCCCAACAAACAGACAACAACAGTACGTAATAAGTTCTATCACCTCAATCCACGGGAAGCTCTTTTCCAAAGGGGCACTATCAACCAGCTATGCTCCGTCGCCATTCCGTCCCGTTGCCGTCGAGCAACACTCAAAATGTACCGACTTCACGGCGCTAAAAGCGAACATCCAATGCAGTGAGTAAAAGCGGAGAACCGAAAAAACGAAAAAGAAAAGAATTACGAACGTAAAATAAACAAAAAACAAAAGAAAAAAAGAGATTTCAAACACCACTTGACAGGCTGGACTTTTGTCTTCATTCCATCTGGTTCTCAATCACTCTTACTACCATCATCATTACTACTACTAACTAAAATTGCTTGCTTACCAGTGCGCGCCTCTAACACTTGTTGGGGGTGAAGCCTACCGACGCGTTCTCAAGGTCGAAACTGACACGTGTCCCCTGCTGCTGCACGTTGCCGATGATGGAGAGCGGCGCCGAGGTCGGGGCGAAGCCTAGGCAGTAGGTGCCCGCGCCGTCCACCGGGATCAGGTAGTTCTTCGCCGGCAGCCGCAGCTCCCGGCCGCCTGGGAAGTGGAACCCCACCGTCGGTACCTCCACGCTCGTCCTGGACGACAGGTCGTAGCACGTGTCGAACAGCGACACTCCCGACGCTGAGGGCAGCGATGCGGTCCCTTCCCGGAAGGCGTCGCGCAGCGCCGAGTAGGCCCCCTCTTGTAGCCGCGTCACCGCTGTGCCGGAGTCCACGATCACGCCGCCGGCCCCGCTCTCGTCCACCGCGAAGGCAGAAGGCGGGATGGACAGCATCTCACCGCCCACACTGATACCGGTCACCCCGACGTAGTAGAAGGTCTCGAGCCGGCGGTTGCGGAGGAGGGGTGCGGTCACGGCGGGAGCAGCGACGGAGCGGGAAGCGGCGGAGGCGGCGTTGAAATCTAGGGTGGAAGAGGCAGGGGAGTCGCGGTCCACGAGGCAGTAGGAGAAGGAGCGGGCCGAGATTTGGGAGGGGAAGGAGAGGGGTCCAGCGCCGAGGGCAAGCAGCCCGGCCGCACCGACAAACAGGCCCTCGTTGTCGTGGCCGCACCCGATGGCGACGCCAGACACCGGATCCGACCCGCCGAGGGTCACCGTCTCCGTGGCGAAGTCCCCGACGGTGTAAGATCCGTCTCCGTAAGAGACCTGATACAGGCAGTTCCCCTCGCTACCGCCACTGCCGGATGTGGCGGCGGCGATGGAGGAAGAGGAGTTCCGGCAGGCGGATATGTCGAGGGAGCGGCATTGGGAGGAATCGCACGAGAGGGGGGCGTAGGAGGATGAAGCGGAGGGATCGAAGACGGGGTCGGTCTGCTGGTAGCAGTCGGCGCAGGGGGCGCACTGAATCCAGCTGACGTCACTGCCGGTGTCAAGAACCATGTAGAGCGGCTTGGCAGGCTTGCCGACCCCGACCCGGGAGAAGTACTCGCCGCTCCCCAGGCTGGTCCCAGAGACGACAGGACCCTCGATCGAGTCTGCAGCAGCGATCGGAAGCGCCTTCTCCTCGGCGATGGGCTTCAGATCGGAAGCAGCGACGCCGCCGACGGCGAGGGCTGCGCGGGCCGCAATGGAGCGGACGCGGGCGGCGTCGCGGCGGAGGCGGGCCAGGGTCAGGGCCTTGTAGTCCGGGTGTCGGTGGCCGTCGGAGGAGGGGAGGAAGTCGCGGGAGTGGAGGGGAAGGGAGATGGCGGAGGAGGAAATATTGTGAGAGAGGGGGTGGTGGGAGGAGGCGGGGTCGAAGGAAAGGGCGCGGAGGGCCTGGGCCAGGGTGGCGGAAACGTCGAGGGTGGCTGTCGTAGTGGACCGGGTGCTCCGCGGCGGGAAGTGACGGGAAACAGCTGAGGAGGTGGAGAACGCGAGT
Organism: Musa balbisiana; assembly: GCA_004837865.1. Classification (NCBI taxonomy): domain Eukaryota; kingdom Viridiplantae; phylum Streptophyta; class Magnoliopsida; order Zingiberales; family Musaceae; genus Musa; species Musa balbisiana. Next base: position 4,622,856 of record CM017197.1, on the reverse strand, counting down.
AGGGAGAGCAGAAAGAGAAGGAAGCGGTGGCGGTGGGTGCCGTCCTCCGCCATCAGACCTGCAAGGATGACAACAGCAGTAGCTAGGTAGTGAGCGAATGAGGAGAGAGTCTAGGAGATGGCTGGGGAGTGGAGTAGATTGCTGCAGAAGCGAATTTAATGGACGGAAAGGAAGGCAACGGAAACGAATGGTAATGGGGTCACGTCATCGGCGTCAGTTTGGGGTGATTGAAGAGGACGTGGCGGTGGCGAGGAGAGAGAGAGAGCGTGTAGCGTTTTAGCGTTGCAACTCTTGGGCTTGATGGAGAGAGAGAGAGAGAGAGAGAGAAGATCCGTTGCTACTTTTTCAACTTGGGTTATCTTGAAAATAAGATGAAAAATATATATAAAATAACTTGTTGCGTTTTATAAATATTTTATTTGGACATCAAGATCAGTTTCAGAAGCCAGTGGTGATGCTATTTACTCCGGTAAATCATGTTAAAAGTTGGATACGCTTTTTATTCTATGGACATGCCATGATGATGATGATGATGATGGTACAAAGGGCAAACACCACCAAAAGGCATCCATCTGCAACCGTCAATGTCACATCATGCTGAAGGGATCTCATCATCGTTTTCTTGCGCTTGGACCGCACCTGATCTTAAATCATTGTACCCTCGGAAGCATCGGGCTCCACCTTTTTAATTGAAAGGGCCCCTCTCCTTCGGAGGCACACAGAGGCCATCGTCCCCGACCAAAGTGATCAACCAAAATGTGGCATTGAACCCGTCACGTCTGTTTGGACTGGACACGTATGCCCGCAGAGCAAGGCCCCTATGGATCCGTCCATTTGAGACTCGACAATGGAATTAAGTCGCTGGTCCCCCTCCCAGATCCAACCTCCTCTTTCTCCGGTTCGGAAGGATGATAGTAAAATTACCCCGGCCAGGTTTGATAGCCACACACAGGCATCCATGGCTTGTAAGCTCGTGATAACTCTTTGCCCCACCTCAAAGTGGCCTTCCCAGGTTCACAAATGCATGAATGACATCATGAGATGCAGCGTGCAATTGAGGGCGCCCGGCCCATTATTGCTTCAACTGTTCAGCCACCTTTCAATGGGACTTGAATCAGGATAAATCCAGATGACTCTCTCTACCTTGATACCAAGTGTATGCATCATTGGGACTCGCAAGGTCCAACAGGTAACCTGTACTCGCAATGCTCAGTTCTCGAGCAAAGGCACACAAGAAGAAATCTGGAAACGGTACCTGGTTAACATTAAATAGGACCAAAATCAAGGTCGAACAGTGAGTGTCATTCACGGATAGGTATGAGAAACAATATAACTTGAGCAGCAATATGACATCAAACTATTCGTTTCAAAGAAGAAGAAGAAGAAGGATCACTCACTCCTGTTTTGGAAATATGCCTTCCCTCTCTTATCATGCATAGAGAATATTTGGAGAAGAAAACTGGCCCCAGCTGGAAGAGTTCTTCTGTATGTAAAAAAAAAAAAAAAGGCATTGGACTCATTTAGTTGCCAAAACACCAGTTCTGAATCATCTACAAACCAGTGCAACTTTGCAATAATGCTTCTCATGATCGATATAACATGACACATGTTCTGAGTTTTGTCCTTATCAATGAACCATAATATGCAAAAATTTACCAATCTCAAGACCTGATACACAAAAAAAAAAAACCTTCATATTCCAGTAAAATTATCCACTCATAAAACAGAAATAGATGGTACAAATTCTTTTTATTATATTAGTTGTGGGACTTGTCTGATACACAAGCAGCAAATGCGATGTGATTTGCACAACTGTTCAACTAATAATGTCTACAATCTTAACAGAAAAAAAATGGAGTGAAGACACAAACTGAATATGCTAGCAATAAACACAAAAAATTACTTTGCTAAATCAATTGTGAATCAGGATTGATTTCCAAAATCTTAGATGTTTAATGCAAAGCACCAAGATAAGAAATGAAATTTTACTACAGAGCACACAAAAAATTACATAAACACAAGCTTACTTCATGAAAGCTCAGCAGCATCCAACACATGCAAGCCAAAAGATACCTTAAATTGGAAGATTAATTCTCAAAACTGTAATAAGAAATCACTGAAAAGGCTCTGAAACAAAAAAGTTCCCAACCATTACTACTAGGAGTTATCTGATGACGAAAATTTTTAAAGCCAGAATCTATTTCATGTGGCCATAGAGAAAAGAAAGGGAAATCAGAAGAATTTCTCCAAAGGCAAATGAAAAGGCTCAAACATCACTATAAGATATTTACAGGTATCTATTTCATGTAGCCATAGAGAAAACAAAGGAAAATCAGAAGATTTTCTCCAAACACAAATGAAAACACTCAAATATCACTATAAGACATTTACAGGTTACCGACATTATAACAATAATTAAACTCAATTTCTACTGTACTTCATGAAATGTTAATTAAGCATAATGGTTACGCAAACCATGGCCACACATATATATAGATAGATCCTTTGGCTGTTTCAAGTATCCATCTTCTCCAAGTTCAATCAGAAAGTTGCTTGGGATATTTAACAAGTTATGCTTGAAACTTACATGTGCAAAAAATAAAAAAGGGAAAAAACTGGATGTAGCAACCGACGTGTAACTTAGTGGAGCACAGACATCAAATTATTAGAAGTGAAGAACAGATAAGACAATGAATAACCTACTTTTTGTTTGCTGTTTATCCGACAACACGTATCATGCCAATGGATAGGCGGCATGCAGCTCAGGGCTTGAGCATTTCACAACCACTGTGCATTCTCTAAAAATACACAAGCATTCTACAACAACCTGCTTACTATGATGTTATAATGTTCTAGTGTGTGAACACAATCTCTTTGCTGACACTTTACAAACAAGGTCTTATTTCCCTACTCCATTTCCGAAAGAATGGAAGCAATCTCTTTGCTGACACTTTACAAACAAGGTCTTATTTCCCTACTCCATTTCCGAAAGAATGGAAGCCACGGTTAAAACCTAAGTCCACTTAGCTAAATTTGCACAAGAGAATGAATGTTACATATAACAACAACCTATTTTCTTTGAGACATATATAGGCGACACCATCATTTGTGTTCATGTAAAATCAATGTCATAGATTAGTTTAATTACTTTTATTTTAGAAGAAGAAGTTTAATTACTATGGGGCCAAAATCTCTCATATTCATGCAGTAAAAGTTACAAATATATGACATTAGCTTCCATCACCTGTAATTGCTTCTATTTGGGTGCTCACGTTAGATTTCTAAATATCCAACATGTCCCTTCATTTTTGGTGGTCCTTTATCGCTATGCTCCTACCCATCCCCACCCTTCTTCTGCCATATCACTTAAGACTCTGACTTGCAGGAGTTAAAGACTTCGTGACAAATCTTGTGGTTATTCATGTTTCAAGGAAGCTATGCCCATATCTGATTGCTCTGAGCCCCAAAAATTCTAGCAAAGCACATTACCACTTGGCTATCACGTGATGCATAAAAAGATTCCCCCGACTTGAGGGAACAGAGATTCAATGGCTGAAAGATTAGGAGAGTTCCTCCCGTCGCTTAGAACCAGATTGATGCCCTAATAATATATGGCCATATTGCAGAATTTGATTAGTCCACCCAAGGAACAATATGACAGGCTAAAGGCCAAGAATTTGGGGGAAAAAAAAGGAACAAATTATCCTATCAAACAAGCCCTAACGGCGAAGTAGAGCGAAGGAGACATTCTCGAGGATTTCCAAATAATCGTCCATAAGCTGTTGATGAAATTATGAGAGAATAAACGATCAAGACAAGAAATCCCTTGTTTCCACTCTGTTGGTCTAAAACGATCGTAAAAGAAGAACGAAAGACAAGAGGAACTTGGTAAAGTTGTAATACCTGGTTCTTGGTGGAGGAAACGGAGGTCGAAGAGGAGGAGGAACGACCATCCAATCCCTCATCTGGGTTAGAGCACTATTCAAGAACCAGAAACCCATCAACAAAAGGATGTTCCTTTGATCTGCTCATGATCCTTCATGCAGGAACAATATGTGTGTGTGTGTGTGTGTGTCTCTCTCTCTCTCTCTCTCTCTCTCTCTCTCTCTCTCTCTCTCTCTCATGCTTTCTTGATTCCACCGCCGTTGATTTCCTACATCTCTTTGGGGTTAGAGACCGATTCAAGAACCAGAGGCCCTGCAATGAGAGTATGTTCTTTACGGATCGAAGAACAATTAGTAGGACGACGCATACTGTTTCCGTCGAAGAACGATTGCCGGCGATCGCCACGGCGCCTGCTTTCCTCCTTGCTTTCTTTTATTCCACCGCCCACATGATTCGTTTCGCCTCTTGTTTTGTCGTTTTCCTTCTTCCTTTTTTGAGTCGTACCTTTTATATATATATATATATATATATATATATATATATATATATATATATATATGTATATGTATATGGAGGATCGTGTACAAGTCTTTTCCTTGTAAGTTGATTCGGTGGCGGTAGGTGAATGCGCCACAAAAACCATGCTCATTCACGAGACAGATCGGACAAAATCCAGCACATCGTCGTCTGTGTCCCCCGGCAAAATACAAAGCCAGCACAAGTCCTCCGAGTTCACCACTTGCCCTCCCATCCGCCGGACTCCTCATCTCTTGCCTTCTCGCGCGTGAGTTCGGGCGTCAAACTCAATCGGGATGGCCGGAAGGACGACGCGCCTGCTGTCACTGAAGCTGGCCGTCATGATCCTCAATCCCTTTCTCGCGCTGCTGCTCTTCTCCGCCACGCCACTCCATGGCCTTAACATCGGCGTCCAGTCTGTCAACTCCGGCGTCACTGCGGTCCGAATCAATCACCTTTTTCCTCTTGCTCTTGTTCTCCTTATTTCAATATTGGATTACTTGGATTCCATTAGGTTGGTTGTCTTCTCTGCAGAGCAAGCAGCAGTGCAGCAGGAAGTGCCAGTCTGATCATTGCACCGGTAAGAGATCGGTCTCGCCCTTTGCTTGCTTGATACATCACCGGCATCAGATCTAAGGAATTAACATATAGCATACACATGTCATTCAAGTGCCACCCTTCTTGAAATATGGCAAGTATTGTGGCATCCTGTACAGCGGTTGCCCAGGGGAGAAGCCATGTGATGCTCTTGACGCCTGCTGCATGGTGCACGATGCCTGCGTCCAATCCAAGCGTACTGTCTTCCCCCGTTTCCTTGCGTTGTGATCAGTGATGCTTGCTTGGCTGCTAACCGGCGGTGTTGGGGTCGCAGATGATTACTTGAGCCAGGAGTGCAACGAGAACTTCCTCGACTGCATCGCGGCGGTGAGGGCGTCCGGTAAGGGCACGTTCAAGGGGAACAAATGCATGGTGGAGGAGGTGGCGGAGGTGATGACTCTGGTGATAGAAGCCGCCTTGTTAGCCGGAAGGGTTCTTCACAAGCCATAGGAGAAACAAAGGGTGAATCAATTTACCGTACGTTGTTTATGTGAGATCACATGTCCCTCCATAAAGTTTGCAATGTTACATCACTTATCGTCCTTGGTTCATCTTATCTATCCATAGGTCATGAGCAGAAGACTTGTGTCCAAATTTGTCTGTCTTTTCTACGAGGAGTATCTCTTTCATTTTGTTATGGTGCATGCTACTGGACTTGTTTGTTCTGTAACTTTTATATGGAGTGATCCCTTGTCTCAGGGCCTGCAGAAAGGCATAGTATAGTGCATACAATGAACACTGGCTGAAGCATAGAGTCATTAACATGACCAAGTAGAGATTAAATTTCTCTTTGAGATGATCAAAGATAAAAAAAAAAATCCCTTTATTTTGATTGGATCTCTATTATTTTACCATGCTCTCCCTGGATGGGTGATCATCATAATTCAACAACGAGAATTGAGTGCATGAGTTCATTTTCCAACCTTACTAGGGCTCCAACTTTGGTGCCGCAGGAGAGACAGCTCATGGAGGCCCATCTTCTTCTTCTGCAAGCTCTTCACCACCAAAAGGAAATCAAGACCATTGGTTCTTCTACCTTTCAGCAAGAACACGACGAGATGAGGAACAATTATATGGACTTAATTCCCTGAGGCAACGAGAAAAGTGGCCATGGGAGCATCTCTACGTAGTCTTCCATTTCTTTCCGCATCCAACGATGTCCTCCCGTTGTGGAACCATATGCCATGTGCGTGGACGAAGGAACAACGCGATTAGTGTCAAGAGATAAGCCGCATGCATAAATGGAAAGCTAAAGTGTATATATATATGATGATGATGATGATGATGATGATGATGGTGGTGAAAGGACTAATTGCGTTTCTTCGTCTCCCAACTCTTTGATTTAGTAAGAGATGGGGTGTCAAAGAGGAAGGGGAAGGGGGGAAAAGGAGGTTTGCAAGCTTTAGGGAAAGCGATGGCGTACTTGACTCAATATCCTTATTCCCTTCCTCTCGCCATTGTCTTCTTATTTCCAGCTTCTCCTATCCGTAGTTCTTGAGCTGAGAGAAGAGGGGGGGGGTTTCTACAGGATCATGATGTGGAGCTGCTTCAAGGTAAAGTACTGAGATCTGTCTTCCTCGATCCCATTCTTTCACGTTGGGTTGCATTGTCTCCCCTATCTCAGCGCTTGCTTGTCTGAGACCACTTCATTCCTAGCACATGATGTTACCTTTCCCTCACTGCTCAAACCCCATAGAGAAGCCTCTCGGTAACCAACTTGAGCTCAACCCTCTTCCTCCTCCAAGCAACCTCCACTTCCCGATCTTTGCTTCCGACGGCCTTCCCCTTCCTCTCGGTGCTGTGACAGGCGCAGTTCCTTTACCCTCTCCCCCCCCATCTCTTCCTCCTGTCGATAATTCTTTGGCTACTGCTTCACCATTGATGAGGAAGAAACGCAGTGGAAGCTTTACCCGTAAAAGATCGTGGAGAACAGATAGGAACAGCAAGATACTCACCGCAAAGGGACCAAGAGATCGTCGAATACGGCTCTCCAATGAGGTGGCCCGCAAGTTCTTTGATCTCCAGGACATGCTCGGCTTCGACCAGGGCAGCAAGACAGTGCAATGGCTCTTCAACATGTCCAAGCACGCCATCCAAGAACTCACCGCCATCTCCGATCCCCAACTTGGTGGCCTTGGCATCCAAAGCCCAGCGTCCTCCACTCTAGGGTTGGAGAAATCGACCATGGAATCCGACTCCCAAGGCAAGTCGACGACCAAATTGGTCACTGCCACGTCAGTAAAGAATTCCAAGAACGAGAAGCAATTGATCAAGCCCTCAGGGAATGCCGGTTCTAATCTGATGCGCGCCCGGGAGTCGAGGGCCAAAGCAAGGGCAAGAGCAAGGGAGAGGACAACAGAGAAGAGAAGAATGTGGTTATTGTCCTCAACAATTGCATCCCATGCCACCAGGAACGAAGGTTCACATTTGCTCAGCTTGAGTTCATCCTTGTTAGGATCCATAGCTGAAATGGAAGCGAGGCAACGTTCTTCCTCTCACACACAGTGCATTAGGTTATCCGATCAAAGAAACTATGAGTTCCCAGCACAAGATGGACCCTGCCTGATCCCAATTTTTGGCTATTCCGGGAAGATTGCAGACCGCAACGACATGGATAACATCCTTCAAGAACAATCAGACATGGAAAGAATGCCCTAAGCTGATCTCTTGTTCCTCGGAGGCCATCATCACCAACAGTATGTAACCTCACACGCTTTGTGTCAGTCTGATTTCTTTTCTTCTGGTATGCCAACTCGATCTTTGTATTCGATTAACTTTGCTTTGGACACATAATTAGTTGTCTGGCTGTTTCAATTGCAACTATATTTTTCTCTTCGGCTCCCTCTTTGACTTGGTGATTACACATCTGTATTCAGAAACATCTTCTTGCAATTCAACATTCGAAGTATTAGAAAATGTAGATTCAACTTCAAAAATCCGTATCTCTGATTTCGAAACATTTGCATAAGTCTTAAAAGATCGTGAAAACTGACATGACAAGGATAATCTGCAATATGTATACAAATGCTTCTCTCCAAACAGGGGGTAAGAATCAAATATGAATATTTCGGATTGTGATTGTATGATCCATACTGGATTGTGTTATGGATCCATTAATAGAGGAACAACCAATAGCTGATCAAGTTAATCAGAAGCACAAAAACTCCCCACAAGTAGGCTATGATCGATCAACAATTTTGGAAGCTACACATGAATGAAGATTTTACTATCATAGAAAGATTAGTTTTATTTCCATGGCAACTTCTGAATCTACAATTCATTTTCAAAACATTAATTTTGGATGTCAATAGAGCAAGAATGCATAGGTTGGTGAAATCCTTTCATCCTGGCAAACATGTTTAGTCTCATACATGAACATAATGTAGTGGCAACTAAGAATTTTGAACAGCATCTAGCAGATATTTGCAATTGCCTCAAATAGTTCAGCTAACATAGCATTCAAATTCCTCTTTCACGAAATCATTTTTATAAACTGTTACCTATTTTTTTCTTTTAGCAAAAGTTGTTTGTCAAGGACATTTCTAGAAATCAAGCTGGTAATATCTACTGCATATTCTAATTCTAATACATCAGCAAGGCTATACAGTTTCCTACATACTTTTGCTATTTTTCTTTGTGCCATATAACTTCTCACTAGCTGAGTTTCCAGTTCTAGTTAACCTGACCAAATAAATGTATTTGTTCCAAACAGAACAGATTTAATTCTATAGCATGAGTTCAATGTGCATATAGTCCTCTACAATAATCAATTAAGCTGTGGCTGTAGCTGTAGCATCATCTTCATTAGCTCTTTGTTTTCATTTTTAATCACAAAGCTTGATAGTAGGAACAAGAAAGATTTATGGCAAAGTTAAAAGGCACAACTGTACTTGTTGTAACATATGACTGACACATATGGTTAATAAACAGGACATCCTTACAGTAATAACAAAGACAATGGTGAAGACATTGGCTTTGTTTCCATTGACTTGCCAATGGAAAAGAAACCATGCACAAAACAACTTAGAGCAAAGGTCATCTAGTTGGTCCAGTTGCATAAATTGAACACTCATGTAAAACTGTGATACCAAAGAAATACTCAAAATAACCCACTGAACTGAGTATGAAATGAAATTTGCTAGGAACTTCAAAAGAAAGCATGACATACCTCATGTAGCTTAGGATGGTAACTCAAATGTTCATCTAGTTATAACCGGTCAGCGCCATTTTTCTTCGATGCATGGTGATCAAAGTTGCCATGTGTCACCAGTAAACAACCAATGGACCATCAAATATATGATCTCATATGATCTTAGGGAACCCTAAAAGTACTGGTCAATCTTTTTAAAGAATCAACTGCCAGCAACAGACAAGAGTTATTTGGCAAGTGGTAGTTTTCAAAAGATCAATCTAGAGAAATTAAGAAAAGATCAACATCCTGTTGAAACAATTAGGAGCTTATGTGTGTTACTCAACACATTATGCATGCATAGAAGGCTACTGTTGTTAATCAGTAGTTGACCTTCTCTATTCCAGAATAGTGCCTAATAGCACCTGAAAGAATTGAATTTAATTATATGAATTACTTCATTTTCCTTGAAAATTCTGAATCCACAATGTTTATATCAAATTATGTCATGATAAACTGTACCAGCATTACACAACATCTGAGAATTGATCCTATGAGGCAAAGCTTAACTGCATATTGCACCAAGCATTGTGCAAGAACCACTCTGCTGGATTTAATACCATTAGGACAAATTATTCACAACACTGTCTTGACTGTTTTTCCTTCATATATATGCATACTTTTTTTATATATATATTGTGTTTATATATGTTAATTTCACCAATATATATGTATTCGAATAGTGTGTGTGTGTGTGTGTGAGAGAGAGAGAGAGAGAGAGAGAGAGAGAGAGAGAGAGAGAGCTTTTGATTGTGTACATACCAATGCCAAGAGAATTTGAACTCTAGATCTGAACATGCTTTTAAATTCGCATATGAAATTAGTGTATAGTTCAAGGACTTACTACATGTGTCAGAATGACAACAGGTCTTCATATGGCTTCTCAACAAGGATGACTAAGATTGAGCTTATATAGATGTCTATAACATGATATTTAGAACTTTCTATCTTTTCATTGAATTAGAATCTTTAGGATAGTACTTCTTGACAATTCATCTATGAGAAATAGAAGCTTGCCCACGAGACAACTGAAGGAACTAGTCCAAACCAGAAAGACTAGATGTGCATGTATAAGAGTGATCCAAAATTCTTGATTAAACAAGGTTTGAGGCTTTTTTGTGAAGCTGAAGCTTATTTGTTATTGTACAAGCTCTCATGAACCCTCTCCAATCTGGATCTGAGTCCCAGTTTGATACTTTTTCAGATGTCACTGTCTAGTATCATCGAATAAAATAATAAAAGGATAACCGATATTTGAATCCATTACTCTATAGAATGATGTAGAGATAGAATGGAAGCTAGATTATATGAGCTATATTAATTAAAAATTAAAAATAAAAGGAAGATTATTACATTGAGAGGTGAAAAAGGAAACACAAAAAGGAAAAAGAATAAAAGAACCTTGGAGATAGTATGCTCATTGGAAGCAAACCTAGGGAGGAAGAAAAATAAGTTTAATGAGGTTACCAAATTTAATACCTAAGTTTAATGATGGGTTTTTCTCCTAATCTGAATTGACTTTTCAGTTTATTACATATTATATTTCTGTTTATTATAATATATGTTGCAGGCTGCTTAGGTACTAATTATATTCTACTCCTGTCAATAAACCTGTGTACTCTCCACACTATTTTCCATGAGCAGAAATGAAGTACTACTAGTCAAACCAGGTTGATACTTACAATCTTCACCTTGATGATGCCTAACCCCATAATCCAGTAGATGGAGTGAACTGTAACCTCATATCATAGAAACATGGAAGAGATCCTTTGATGGAATTCCAAATAGTTATTTCTACAGATAGCACAAGATATAGATATGTCTATTTACACATTGCATCACCAAAGGTTGAACAAAAATGAAATTGATCTTCCAGCAAGTAGAGCAAAAATACCTTACTCTCGTACATATTTGTATGATGCATGTGAGATCTGAGACAGACACATCTATAGGTTACTGTCAGATACATCTGTATGACTCCTTAGTTTGCAAAGGAGACTAGTAGAGCATTAGCAAAAGCATCCAAGTTGAGATAGAACCAGTGAAGAAGAACAATAAGAAGAAGAGTTATACCAGGAATTAGGGTACTGAATCCAGCAGTGGAAATGCATATATATCCTACATTTGTTCGGCAGGGCTGTCGGATTCCAAGAGCAGACTCTACGATACGCAAACCAGAAAGGAGATAGAAAGAAGAAGCTTCCCTGGTCATTCGGATCCATCTTGCAAGTTGTAGCAGCAGGAAACGGCTTTGGGTTTTCTTGCACTGCAGTCGAGATCTTTAACTCTTGCGGGAAACCCTCGAGAATTAATGTACTGTAAAGTAGGGTTTGGGAGGCAACAATGCCCAGCTATCGTGATTCAAGAACAAGAAACTAATGATGTACTTTGTGTGCAGTACCGCTCATCGGTCCTTGAGCAGCGGTGGAGGTCGGGGGGGGGGGGGGGGGGGTGGCGGTAGCTGTTCTTGTTGGGTTGTATTAATGTGAAGAGAAGAGAAACCCCAGTGGTCGTCGTCGTTCGAAAGGTTGACGATGCACGCCGACCTGCGCAGGTACCTCTTGGCGTTGTGTCGATCGCGCCACCTGCCTGCTGCGGAGTTGTACGTACGTAGCAGTACTAAGGCCACTGTTAGCGATGTAGTATTATTGTTTGTGGCAGACGAGAAACGAAAAAGCTTCATCGTGAGAAGATATTGCCGTCATAAATTTTACAGGAAAAAGAAATTGAATAATCGATGAGATTGGCTTTTGATAGATAGAAAGGGATTATAGATATAGATAAATTACTAAATTATTATATCAATCATAGAAACTTGTTTAGGAAGAACAAGAAAACTGTGAACAGCAGCTGAGTTTTGAGTGTCCCCAGCCACCCCTCAATTTAGGTCGGGTTATTCATTTGCACGCTCGATGCGGACCCGAGATGATTTCGATTTGCCTCGAACCTAACCTGAATCAATATGATTCAATTTGAGCCTATAAGTATCAATCTTCTCTCTTCGATAGTAGTGTCGAAGTAGGAGATAAAACGAGTATTGAATTTTTTTTAGAATAAGTAAATAAATAAATAAATCGAATCGGATAAACTCTTCTTGAGCTCTCTCAATATGAACCAATACCATATGAAATTCTTGACCTCTCATCGATTGATTTTGGCTCAAGGAGCGAACTTCTTCGCATCTCCGCACATCTTGAATTGGAATCAAACATCAAATCAAGTATTTGATATTATCTATCTTGAACTAGAATCACATATCATATCAAATATATGATATTCTTTTCTCTTTGAAGATGATACTATTGATTTGAGTCTTATTTCTTTATGCCATGCTTGAGTGACAAGCTTCTATATTTCTGTCTTTGTAGAGATGAATCGTTAAAGATATTCAATATATATAGAGAGAGAGAGAGAGAGAGAGAGAGAGAGAGCGAGAGAGAGAGAGAGAGAGAGAGAGAGAGAGAGAGAGAGAGAGAGAGAGAGAGAGATTTATTTTATCGATATATGAATTAAATTGCTGTTACATCATCATTCCACAAAGAATGAATGCCATTAATTCCCCCCTTCTCATTGGTGCTGCCTGATCCCTCCCCCTTGCCTCGATGGTCAGCTTTGGAGGAGAAGGAACGATGACCTTTATGTCTTCCGGGTGTTTACTTCATCTTTGTCTGCGCCTGTAACACCGCTGCAACGGTTCTCAGATTCCCACTGGTTTTCGCTTGACTTTGCAGTGTTGTTTGGCTATTATTTAGCTTCTCTTTATGTGCATCAGAATAAGAGAGAGAGAGAGAGAGAGAGAGAACAATGGAATGATGGAAGACGAAGAGAATTAGTAGCATGACAAGCCCTATAGCTTCGATGCTCCAATTCCATGATATAAAGGAAGACGGATATCGAATTATAACCAGCGGAAAGGAAGAGTGGTCTGAGGAAAAGGTATGGTTTTACGTAATGGATTCCACTAAACCATACGATTGATTCCACGTACAGATGCGCTGAAAGGTGGCCACTTTCTTTCGATGAAAGATGACGAGATGCTTTATCCTAAACTACTCATACTTTGTTGGCTACTCGGAGCTCAGGTATCCTATAATTACCAAAGTTGATCTTTACGTTGCTGCTTCTGGTAATGGATTCCATGGTCATTCATACCACCGTTCATCTCGCTTCTCTCTCCTCCTTTGACATTCCTCCGAGTTGAACAGCTCAAACTACTTAAACATGCCAAGATGCTTCGACGCCAAGAACTCTCCCTTTGACGACTTAAATTGGCCTTCGAAGTCATTCCACTATGTCTTGCATCTACCATTATGCATTCTAATTGACTATTCAAGGAATCCGCTGTTTCCACTGTGCTGTCCAGGTAGATGATGAAGAAGACAGAATCATCATTCATGCGAGTCCTGACCATGACAGCACGGCCGAGATGGTGCAGTGTTGGGACTTTAGTGGCATGGCAGGAGGAAGAAAGAATATGACTTCCGTTGTCTTTGTATTGCACTTGCTGATGATATCAGTTGCTTGTCTTTTATTAGTAAGTGTTGCCTTTACGAAGAACTTTACGATAAAGAGGAAATAGATAATAAAAGAAACGAAGTATACTTTCGATCTGTAATGTTTTTAGGTTTTATTCAAGAATATTTATTTATATTAATCAAAAGATAAATATATATATATATATATATATATATATATATATATATATATATATATAATAATGAAGAAATCTCCTCACCCTCATCTATTTATCTTAATCTAAATCCTTATATTTAATCTCATCTAATCTTAACTATCTGAATTAAACTTATCACACCCCTTTAATTCAAAAATAGTTATAACATGAGGCTGTTTTCAAAAAAAATAAAATTTGTTTTTCACCAAGGCTTTTGTAAAGATATCAGTAAATTGATTTTTGATACTGTAGTAATTCATTTGAATTTCTCTCTTATCAATCGGTTCATAAATAAAATAATATTAAATTTTAATATTTTTTGGTACGTCAGTAAAAGACAGATTCTTCATCATTACAATAATAGACTTATTGTCGTAATATATTTTGATGGTCCATCTTATTTTTATAAGAGATCTACTAGAATTCTTCAAAGGTAACATACTCTATTTTAGAACTTGAGAGAGCAACACATTACTATTATTTTGTTACTTGTAAAATCACACTCGAACTAAGATTAAGTACAAATCATAAAGTATTTTTTTCTATCATATGTACCATCAACATAATCACTATCTATATAAAAATATGACTTAAAATTTCTTACCTGCAAATAATGAATGTCGAAATTGAGAGTTTTTTTAATATATCTAAAAACTCTTTTACTACTCCAAATTAATGCTTACATAAATTTGAAACAATTTTGTATCCCTTATCATGATTACGGTATCTATTATCCAAAAATCAAACGGATCTAGAATATTTCTTGTTAGATGTCATAAAAAAAATTTGTTTATAATTATTTTTTCATGATAATTTGCTTAATTTTTGTTTCAATTATCTTTTTTAGAATGACTATATTTTTTTTGACAATAAGAGCATAGAACCATTTAAATTTTTATTTTTATATCAAAAATATATTTTTGATATATATTTTTTTACAACAAAAATATTGACGAGTTTTTTTGTTACGAGATCCATTGACCCTCGTTTAATTAGCCTTATTTACTTTGAGCACTAGATCATCCATGATCTCTACTATTTTAATCTCTCCCTTAAGATATGATTTTTGAAATTTTCTTTTAGTCCTTTTTTTGAGTTATCTTCATTTGAAAAGTATATTTTGAAGTTTCATATGATCTATTCATTTTTTGTTTATAAATTAAAAATGAGTCTATTAATTCATCAAAAGATAATAAAATTTGTATCTTCAACCTCTTCTATAGCAGTAATAAATTATATCAAATTTTGAAGATAAACTCTGTAAAATTTTTCTGCTACTATTTGATCATTTAAGTTTTCACCGTAAGATCTTATTTGGTTCACAATAGAAATGACTCACGAGAAAAAAAATAAATGATATATTTAAAATATTTCATCATAATAGTTTTAAATTCATATCAAAGAATATGAAGCTTTAAAGTACCTCCAAACATGTATTTTAATATTTTTTAGACTTTTATTGATATTGATGTTGATGTGATTCAGAAAAATAAGAATTTATCTATTATTTGTTATAGCATATAGAGAGCTTTTGTATATTTCAGTAATATTAAGATTTTACATATCATACTCAACAAAATTATTTTCTATCTAATTTCATAATCCTTATAAAATAAATAAATTATCATTTTAATGATCCAAAATCGATAATTTTTTTACTTTTGAAGATAGAAAGAATTTGATTACTACAAACACTTATTCTAATATTTATTATTATTTTTTGGATCTTTGTTTTTAACCAACATACTCCAATTAGTCAATCTTCTAACTAGAAGACTCTCATACCACAACTATTGATTTTTTTTTTACAATACATAAAAAAAAGGATAAATCAAAAGATAAGATATATTTTTTTAAAAATAATAATAATAAAATATCAGCCTCATCTATTTTGATGCATCAGCATGAGTGCCACTCTTTTCACAGCCCCATCTATTTTGATGCATCAGCATGAGTGCCACTCTTTTCACAGCCTCTGCTCTAACTTTCAATTCTCAGAATATAACATATGATTATTATTCTTATTATTATACATTCCAGCAGACCCACGAGGAGGAACATCACAGTCTGCTTCTGAAGCCAGCCAGAAACAACATGAACGATCAATCATGGTGTCGATATGTAACCACTGAGTGCAAAAACAAGCAGATCTCTGGTAGTCCAAAGAGGATGAAGACTGGCAGAGCGAGCCACTGCTGAAAGAAAGCCAACAGTGAGTGACTCGAGACACGCTCTAACTTATTAATCGGACGACAAATTGCTCTGTTAATGATGATGATAATATCAGCTCAAATCGGTAGGTAGGTAGGTAGATAGATAGATCATGAGGAGGATGGTTGGAATGGATTCATGGGAGGATGCAGCTCAGGAGGAAGTGGCAATGCAATCGGGCTTCCAGATGAACAATGACTTCTTCCGCAGATGGCTGCACCTCCGCTCCTCCCGGTTCCTCCGCTTGGAGGTGAACAGAAGCTCGTTGTCGAGTGGCAGGTGGCAGCCGTCATTGGCGCCTTCCAAGCTGTCCTCATTGTATGCTTCGTCGGAGAAGCTGAGGGTGGTGGCTACCACCGCTGCAGCTGCTGCTGTGGCTGTTGTCGGCGGCGGTCGTTGGGTGACCGGAGCTGCTGTGATGGATTGCAGTTGGCTGTTGCTTTTGAGATTGGTTTTGCTGGCGTGGTCCTCCAGTGGCTGCTCGTGCTTAGCATTGCTGCTGAGCAGCGTGCCGCCGACGAACTTGTTGATCACGAGCGAAGAACAGAGGACCTTCGTGGCGCCGCTACTCTGTAGCTCGGGTTGCGTGATCACTGTCACCTCGACGACGGTTCCCCGGTCAACTACTTCCACCTCCTCCTCCTCGTCATCTTCCTCGTAACAGTTATTCTCTTCCACTTCCACTTCCTCTTCCTCTTCCACATTTTCAATTTCTTCGATTTCCTCTGGTGCTTGATCCATGGGTTGATGCTGTTCCTGTGGTTGTTCGATTTCAATGGTGTCGGAGGAGGCGTCGATGAAGGAGAGGAGGAGGCGCCCCCCCTGGCGCTGCGCGTGGAGGTAGTTCCGCGGAGGCACATGCACAGCCTCCACGACGAGGCGGCCATCGCGGCGATGGGTCCTCATCTGGAGGCAGGGCCCATCACGGCGGGAGATGGATGGCAGCGGCGGAGGGAACGACCTCGGCGGCGACCTCCTGCTAATGGAGTAATTGTAGTTGACCGACGTGAGCTCATCCCCTTTGCGGCGCTGCGGCACTTCGCGCTCCTCTGGTCCATTCTCAGACCACACCCTTGCTTCTTCATCCACGGCAACCTTCTCGTGCATGTCATGCCTTTCACCTTCTTTCTCCGCCTCAACCGTTGGAAGATACCCAAAATCGATGCCGTCGTTAAACGAGGAGAACTCATCGGAGCCAGTCTCCGACCCCAGGCTCTCCGTGCATATCTGGAGGCTCTTCTGGTTCAGCGAGCTCGCGGACCGCCTCGCCAGCGGATGAACATAAGGAGCCGGCGTATCGGCGACCACCGGAGTGGCGGCCTTCGGCGGCTGCATGGCGCTCCACATGTCGAATTGGCCAGGCCGCTCCTCCTCGTCTTCAATACCCACCACATGATCATACCTAGTCTCGTACTTATCTTCCAGCCGCGGCCAGCCGTACTCCAGGTGGTGTAAGGGTGTTTGCAGCAGAGCCACCGACATCCTCCGGCCGCAAAGTTCGCAACTTGATGGTTCGTATACAGAGTACACTCTAAAGAGAACAAAGCAAAGTAATAAGAATTCAGAGGACGGGAGAAGGACAGTGTCTTGCTAAGCAGAGATGAGTTTATGAGACTGTAATCACCTCAAACAAGTATGAATACTGCCCACAGTTGAAAGGAAGCTAAGCACTTGGTTGATGTTGAAGGAGATGGAAACAGTCAGAGAGGTGTCATGCTCTGTGATCCCTCTCTTCCTCTTGTCCACCACTCTCCTCTTGTCGTCGGAGGCCAAGCTGATGCGAAACAAGGGAGGAGAGTGGTGGTATTTGTAGGACAAGAACTCTCTCTCTCTCTCTCTATGGAACAATTTAGCCGACCACCAGGGCCCTCCTCCACCACCATTCTCTCTCTCTCTCTCTCTATACACAATCAAACCCTCCTTTTCCGGCTTTATATGTTGTAGATTTTCCCACCTTTTCTTTCACATCACTCGTCACTGGGCTCTCTGAAGATTTCAAACACCATGGAGGACAAAAAATGGAAGAAGGAAATAATATACAGATTGGTCATTTCAAGGGGACTTCAACACTTGGCATGGATGTCCATTGTTCAATGTCAAACCCTGACGCCCATTATACTACATTTGTCAAAGTTATGCTGCTTCATGCTTCATGAAATTAAATGGGCAGATACTCGAGAATGTGTAGTACGTGGTTGAGTGCCATCCACCCCATCTCTACTGTGATCCTTTTCCTGCACTCTGCTCTCTGCACTCTGCACTCTGCACTCTGCTCTCTGCTCGTCTTTTATTTCCATGCGTTTCCTATTACAAAAGATAGCAATCTTCCGCAATGCGTAAGGTCGGGTGGCACAGTCACTCGTGAGCAACTTTATGGCCACCGTGGACCAGTCGCAGACCTCCGATGCATCCCATCCTTCTCGGCTTCCCTTCTCTTTCTGTGGACCGCTAACCCAAGCGATCCATTCTGTGAGAGAACTCTCACTCCATCGATGTGGCTGCGATTTGGAGTTGGATGACACAGGCTAAAGAAGACGAGCAGATTGCAGGAGGACATCTGCCTTATAAGGACGAGGCTGAATCCAAGAAGTGATGCTTAACCATGCGTTGTCGTGGAATGATTGGAGCGATGGAGATGGGTGCGGGCCGGCAACCCCCCGGACAAGCGGGTCCCGATGCCCGGCCTCGGACCCAATGGAGTGCTTGTGGTACGACCCGTATCCCGCGGGTCCGACGACAATCTCCACCAGATCTCATGTCACACCTCCTTCCTCGTTTCGCCGCTGTCCTCCCCCCTCCGTTTCCTTCAGCACGTCACGGGAGGAAGCAGAAGACACACCCCCCACTAAACCTGGAGATGCAGCGCTTGTGGCGCGGACGATACGCTGCCGCGTACCCGAGGCACTTGTGGTGGCGCAGCGCTGTACTGCGGCGATCAATCCATGGCGACCGCATGCCTCCACTTCTTCCTCCTCCTCCTCCACCTCAATAATTCTCTCATCTCCGTACGTGGACCGGAACACGAGAACTAATGGCCTGGCCGGACCGTCGACACGTCGACTGCGACACTGACATGCAATCTATCGGCCAGACTCGGATGGGGCCTTATTTTTCCCCATCCAATCATAAATTATCTTCTTCTGCATTGGGATATGCAGAAGCTCCTGCCACGCCCATCTTTAATTGGGTTTGATCTGACTTGGTCAAAATGAGTTAGTCCAGAAGAAATATAGGGTTGCTGAGGGTGATTCCAACACACCACAAGTTTTAACTCACTGCTGAATCCATATCCACTATTCTTCGGTCTTTACTACTGTGCTTCACAGATCATAAAAATGACGTGCATGATTGCATGAACACATTGGTGAAGGGCCAGTGGTTCCTGAGAAGAACATGCTCTCCAACCCATCCATCCAAAACCTCACACCCTGGACAGAGGAGCATCCCACGGCACTTTTGCCCCCAAAAGACACAAAAAAAAGGGCTGCTTGCAACGCAATAATACTTGTATTATATTAGTATTGGGTCCTTCCGGGAGGTTGACCGCTACGTTGGAAAGCTCGGATGAGGTCATCTCCACCGCCCAACCCACTCAGCCACTCCCCACGGAACGCAAGACACCACAAACCATTATTAGCTTAATGGGGCATCTAAGAAAGCTTTCGCCACCAAGTTATTGCCTCGGCCTCAGTCTGCGTCAGCCACCCGGCTTCCCCTTCCCCTTCCCCTTCCCCTTCCCGCCCGGCACGCAATCCAGCAAAGCGTCCGTCCACCTTAAAAAGACCCGGACAAGGACTTGAGATCCAGCGGAGATCTCCTGTCCTGCCTCCTTCCCCCGTCCCCCAGGGACCATCATCCTTGTCGAACTCACCGGAGGAAGAGGAAGAGGAGAAGAAGAAGAAGGCTATTCCAGTAAAGCTGTTCTCCGGGGGTCATAATCGCGCAGCGGCCCACCACCTGCCCCGGATGCTGGTTTGGCTGACGAGGGTAAGTGGTGCAAAAGAATGGCAAGTTGGGTCGACGTTGTCGGGCACTTGGATTGGGGATGACGGTGGCAGAGAGCAGTGCACACCGGACTTGTGTATATGAATTAAGCGAAACCGGCATATAGTGAGTGTGTTCGATCCCACAAGCTCGCACCTTTGATTTGATGATGTAAAGCGAAAGTAGCATTTGGACAGACCCGAGTTCAGTGGAGGTCTGTTCACAAGTTTTCCTTCTCCTGCCTGATAGATCTCTCCATGGAGGTTGCCTTACGCTGGAAGCGCTCCATGAACGATGTCAAACTTGATGAGCCCAGATTTAGGAAAATGGTCATGGCCTATTTTTGTTTACAGGACGATGAGTTGTAGCAGCATGCTTTGCAATCAGATACCATCATAATCCATCACATATTTTATCCATCTGACACATCGATCACAGTGCCATGGCAGATTCGACACCACCTCGAGCATCTAATCATCACGGACCGCTCAACGGTCCAACAAGCATTTATCCCAACACTTTTTGCAGATCATCCCACGGAACCACAACCATGTTCTCCACTCCCAAATTTGCCACAAGCTTGGACATTAATTAGACTCAGGTCCGCTGCAACCCGTGATGTGCTGTAACAATCAGAGAAAGAAAAGACGTCATCTCTCCATGATATGGGAAGTCCATGACCATATACAACCAGTAAATGTAATCGAACCACATCGCGAACTCCAGAGGGAGTCTACAACCTGGTCACATCGTCCATTGATGTCAGTGGTTCCCATCTAACTACCACTGTCATTAACACTCGCACCGGTGGCACATGAACCAATCACCAGCCCAAGCCAATATCTACGACAACGAAAAATTCAATTGTTGATTTACCAACCAAATATTGCATTGTGATTCTACAATCTACCTCCTAATAAAGGATATGTTTATGAAACAGCCTTTGACATGCTAAGCCATGCCTGAGCATTCTATGTTTCGCCCTTTTCCTGGTGTTCCTGTGAGGGTGAGCAATATGTTTCTCGGAAAAGAAAAAAATTTTGCAGTAAAACGAAACTTATATTGAAGTTAATAGAGCCAAGAACAGAATCAAAATATCCAAGCAAATTGGGATTTAGAATTGTCAGAAATATGGAAACAAATCCGATACGGAACAGAATTACCAATGTCTCCAAGTCATATAGATCCCTAACGAGCAAGGCCACCCTGAAGGTACATGAGTGAGTATAGAAAACGATCAAGAGCATGTAAAGTTGTCTGACCATCAAGTCAAATTGATCTAAAGAAAACGAGAAACAAACCAGAAAAGTCAAATAAAGAATAAGATATTATTCAATAATTCACCAGAGCCTTGTTCAATTAAATAGTCAGGTGCAACAAGATTATCCATAAAAGGCATATGGACTTGCAAGGATTTTAGTGGATACTGCAAATTTTCTCATCTTAAATGCATTTTGTACATTTGTGGAAAAATGACAAGGGAAAAATTTTGCTAATGAAGATTTCGCAATCATGCTAATAAGAAATTCAAGCTAAATTTTGTTACTTCCGTTTCATACATACAGAAACAAGTATTATGCACAAAGAAGTACCAGGATGAAGCACCATAAGTTGCGCAGAGAACTACCAGAATAACACCTTTTATGACCCCAAAAGAGATCCAGCCAGTAATGACAAGAATGCGGTACCAGGTATCATGAACATCTGCAAAAAAGATGTAGATTGAAAAATAACCTAAAATAAATGTCACTTGTGCAAAAGAGAATGCCAACAAGAAAAAAGAAAACAATACAAGAAGCATTAAAAAATTCTTTTTGAGAGGTAATACTACAATCGTAACTTCTTTATGGCCATGGTTGGTAGAAAACCAAATTCAAGTGTGCGGAGATACTACAAATATAGAAGAAAAGATTGGTCATGATTCATTAGTGAATCTAAAGAAGCACAACCACATAAAACAGAAAATTATAAGCAAAAAACATTACTCCATAATTTGAATAGGATGTTGACACTAAAAAGTTCCGCATTAAAAAAAAACCAAAAAAGGTTGTCCAACAAGGTATTAGTAATGACACAATTATACATAACAGAGGTGTCCCACAATCATTTATATGATTGCACTATAAGTTCATCAAACAGAATGGATTTAAACAATGGTATAACATTTGGAAAAGAAAAAGATAGTGCATGGGCATTATGGGGTGCTTCAGAAAATAAACCACCAAGCATATTAATATAAGAACACATCTTTCAGTCCCTTGAAGATAAATATGCAAACCAAAAAATCTTATAAAGCAAAATTATGCAAGCAATAAAAAAATCCTGATTTTTCAGACTAAAGGATTAAGCTTGCACAAGAAAATGAACAAAAGAACATCCTTATCATGCCAAGGCACCATATGAACATCTCATGGAACTTTCTCTGGCCCCAGAATGTTTATCCAATTAAGTATATAAAAAAGAACTTCTTCATACTAGGTTAAATGGGCCAACCATGCTTCTCAACCAGACCCCTAAAATAACAATCTTAGATTGGTTAGAAGACAGCAGAAATAAGTGTCATATGAAAACAAAGCCTATGGCCCTATGCAACATTATCAAAATATCCTCTTAACAAATCACTTGATCAATGCTCTAATTTTGCAAGCTACAATGAATTTGAATGACGTCAAATAAAGGTATATGATACTCGGCATTAATTTAGTTGCAGCCTTTCGAATTGGAGGTCCCTCACCATGGAAAGCCATAGCCAAATGTATCATTGTTATACTCATATCATGCACTCAATCAAGGCTGCTTACACGTTTTTGAAGGCCCCATCACTATCCATACAAGAATATTCAAATCGGTAGCATTCTTGAGCATATGAATCAGCAGTAGTGTATCTAAGAATGAATCGGCAAGTAGACAAAAAGAGAAACAGGGTCACATTTTATGTTAATTACTTGTCTTATAGTGTTATGAACAGTTGACAGGTTAACAAGCAGCCAACGTGAACCAAAAAGCTATACTTCTCAAGTCATCATCTTAGGTATTGATTGGTATCTATATTCATAAAGTTCATTAAATGTCTAACAGGCGGATATCTGTCTAACGAGCGATACATCGCATTCATAATTTCAATAAGATGATAGAGATGGGGACAGCAAGGAGGATAAAAGAAAATGAAAGAAGAGGATGCAAACTACTCTATGAGCACATATTCCACTAACTGCAAGGTTCCAGATGTGAAGCATCGTGTATATATTTTGCGGTTTAATTTTTCACAAGGAAAAAGGCAGTATTCCTAACCGAGAATGATCAAATTGAAGTACCGTCAACCATATTTTACATAATCCAAAATTTCTAGACACTACTTTCAAGAACTTCTATCATACGGTTGATATGCACTGTGAATTGTTATGAAGTTGACGAAGATATACATAGGAAAAGATTTCTACGAAGTTATTACCTATTTACATCAATAGAAGGCCTTCCGGAGTGCACTTGATATAATTACAATTGAACAAACGTGTCCAGCAAGAAAAATCATAAATGAAGGTCCTTTTTGCTTCGGGCTATCGATTTCAGGCGATTCAACGCAGCATCAGGAGAGTAAAGATACGTTTAAAGAGAGAGAGAGAGAGAGAGAGAGAGAGGAGCTCACTTGAGGACGGAGAGGTGCCGCGTTAGCCTTAGGATCGTATCGTGCTCGGCCTCGGGCACGGTGAGGAAGATGCACAGCAGGCCGACCGAGAAGATCACGAACAGGGGAATCCTCAACTCAGCCCTAAGTGGCTTCTTAGCCGTGGGCGAGTCATCTCCGTCGACGGCGACGGCGATCTCCTCGTCGCCCGGGCCGGTCGCGTTCCTGAGCGGCGCCATGGAGACGAGAGTGGGGACGGACCGACGCAATTCTGCGAGAAGAGATCGCATCATAGGAGTTGAACGAGAAGGGGCGAATTCCCACAAAGGGATCGAGGAATAATTAGGGTTCTTGGTAAATGACCAATCGTAACATAAAAAGATTAGATTGGGAAGAGTCGAGGAGGAAATGAATCGAGCGAAGTTGGATCACGTGGCATCGGCCGGGTGACACCGAGAGGGGCGTGGACTGTCATGTTTTAAGATTCGTGTCGTAACTTGATCCACGCGTATCGACTAATGCGCCGCGTGATGACAAACAGCGCGAGATGAGTTGGTCGTCTTTACGGATGCCTGCCGGCCATTATCATTCGTCACGATTTAGATCTTTACGTTGACTACTTGTCTGCTTGCAATGATCACGAATCTGAGCAACTGGATTCTTCTGCAGTCCACCGGAACAGGGACAACCAACCGGCGCCCGCTACGGTGGCGTTGACGGTTCTAACACGTCAACCTTGCGCCGACATCTCAAGAAACGTCGTTGGCTGCAAATCGATGGAAGTCAAACCCGATTAGCTTCGCTGTATCAGGTTTTGCATCCAGTACGCCAGTCTCTCGTCGCATTGGATTTTGGGCTCTGAGTCAACGTCATCGTCGAAGGTTTATCTTTAAGCGTGTATAGGAGCCCTTCTTCCGTTTGAGAGGATGCAGATTAAGATCATACCCTGAGCCACCGACTGGGCATTGACTTCTCGACAGTGGTTTGGATGTCCAGTCGGATAAATTTCACGGGTGGACTTCGGAGATCCGTCAGAACGTAGCCGCCCGAACGGATAAGGATCATGATGTTTGATCTGATTCACAGCCAATGTCAGAAAGTCAACTGATTCCTTGCCCCTCTGAATGCAGAAGAGCTGGAAACTTGGAATTGGGTTCAATGTCGGCTAAGTGGAGGACAGTTTGATCCCTTTGAGAAAGAAGACGACCAAGAACAGGGAGGTTGTACTCTGGCGTCGAAGTTTGGTACGTTGTTCCTGAAATCCCGGTGTCACTTTCCAGTCTCTCTCCCTGGCTGACGCCAAGCATCTCTATTGGCGAGGTCCCTAAGCCAGCCATGTATTCAATTCTGGCTTCAAACGCCTCCTTCGGGTCAGCGGTGGAGCATAGAGCCTTTTCTCGTCCCTTTCGTCGCGTGCTTTATTACTCGTAAAACTCATACCTTTGAAGTTTCCAAAGCTCGGCCCTATGAGCTCCACCAGATCCCTTTCGTCGCGTTCTTCTTCTCCTTTTTCCGCTCCCTTTCCGCTTTTCCGTGCTTCCTCTGCTGCAAAGATTGGATCTTCTGACACCATGAGCTCCGATCACCTTTAGAACATCTTCTTCCCGTTTCTTCTTTGTGATGGGATTTGTTCCGTCCTGCAACCATGCTGTTCTGGAGCCATAAAAGAGGCGCCTTCCGAATGGGGCGCGGGGCGATGGAATCCAAACAGCGGCTGCAGCACGAGCAGCAGGAGATGAGACGGCCGCCCCGGCTAGACAGGCGCAACGCCGCCAAAAACTTCGATTACGGGGTGGAGGCGGCGGCTGCCGGTGGCGTGTCGTGGTCCTCCTCTTCCTCTTCCTGTTCTGCCTCGTCGGACGAGTCGCCCCCGCTTCGTCCCACCCGATCGCTGGACCTTCCGTACTCCAACCAGACCAGCTTCCGAATTGGGGGCATCGAGGGCGAGGTGGAGATCCTCTGCCGTAGCCTCGGCCTCTCTGGGCCAGAGGATTTCGCCATTTCTCTGCCCGCATGGGAGGCGCGCAAGGCGCTATCCTCCTCCGCCCTCCTCCACAGGAGATCCCCACTCTCTCATCCCGATAGCGCAACCCATGAAGACCCCACCTTTGCATCTCAATCAGCCACCTTGGCGTCGGATTCACCGCCTACTTTTCACTCTTCCGCGTCCATCGAAGAACCCACAGGACGTCAGGATGTGGAGGAGAACGAACCTGCGAAGAATTCCTGCGATACTTCCATGGAAATCACGGTCGCGGATGATGAAGCTGTCAGGAATTCCGTCCCATCTTTTGAACCTAGGGGAGGTGATGGAGGAATCCGAGGTGTTCGGCCATCGATTCTTGCTCCTCCGGCAACTCTTGTACCGCCGCAGATAAACTTGGCGCCCCTCACTCCACCACCGGCACTCCCACCGCCTCCCTACATGTCCTTGCCAGCCATTGACGGGATGGATTCAGCTTGGGACATAGTGAGGTCTTTCGCTCCGGAGGACAAAGAGAATACTTTTGGTGCCTGCGATGACGATGAAACGGATGAAGAAGACAACACAATAGAAGCAGAAGGAGAGGAAGAGTTGGTGGAGCTGAGGTTGGGGGAAACCTCCGAGGGCTTCACCGGGACTTCATCCTACTCCACCATGAATGTTGATGATGATAAATCCAGCATGAGTACTGAAACAATGCTCATAGTTTCACCAAATGGCAAGTTCAAGAGGAACATCAAGTCATGGATGCGAGGTCGACTTCTAGGTAGTGGTTCCTATGGAACGGTGTACGAAGGGATCAGTGAGTAAGTGTTGATGCAATCTTGCAAAGCTTAGAATCCATTGATGACAACTATGCTTTTGTTTTAGATTCTTAATGCTCCATACTCAAAATTGCCTTGAATAGTCATCACGATTTCTTCCGATATTATTTGCTGATCACATTTGCTTGTTCCATCTTTACATTTACAGTGAAGGTGCATTTTTTGCTGTTAAAGAGGTATCTTTGCTTGACCAAGGAAGTAATGCTCAACAGTGCATTCTTCAACTTGAGCAGGTAGAATAATCTTAAAATCTTTGCTGTCGTATTTATCCATCCACTTCAGTCGTAAACATTTGATCGTTCTCTTTTTATTCCTAAAGTACCAATTGAATGTTCTTCTGTCTGGATCATTAATTATCTTGCTGAGAAATTTTTTTTTTTCCACTTGATCTTTCAGGAGATCATGCTATTAAGCCAGTTTGAACATCAAAACATAGTCCAGTACTATGGAACAGACAAGGTAATTTGTCTTCTGATCTGATTATAGTTTTAGGTTGGATTCTTGTCGTGTTAGATGCAAATGCAAAAAATTCATATGTAACTCTTTTCTGCTTTTGCCAAAATTTAAATGCTTCTGTTTTTGTTATGAAAATGTACCGCAAACCTTGTGATTAGGGTCATGATTTTTATTATTTTGGAAGACGAGAGAGGCCATTTTCTTTCTAATCAAAAAAATCCATTTTTTATATCCCTACTATATCTGCAACAATTCCTAACTTATTGTATGGATTGTATCGCAGGAGGCAGCAAAGCTGTTCATCTTCCTTGAACTTATCACACAGGGCTCCCTTGCATCGCTATACCAAAAGTATCGTCTACAAGATACCCAAGTTTCTGCATACACCCGACAAATTCTATATGGTCTAAAATATCTTCATGAGCGAAATGTAGTTCACAGGTGATGCAAGTGTTTTAATCGTAGAAAATTCACCTTGAAATTTCTATATTCGACTGTCTATCCATATGCATTCTGCAATTATTAGATTATCCATAAACATTATAATCACTTTTGTTGTAAGTTTAAAGAAATTACACATTAAAAGCAATAAGTAACTTAAGATACAGCTTCTAATGATATCATTTCCTTTTGTCAGAGATATAAAATGTGCTAACATACTGGTTCATGCAAATGGCTCTGTAAAGCTTGCTGATTTTGGATTGGCGAAAGAGGTTGGTTTATTATGCTCTAACTTTTACATGCAACTGTTTGAAGGTTTGAAAGCTTTCTGGTGCATGCATATTCACCGGTGTTGTTTACGATTTCAGATAACCAAGTTCAATGTGCTCAAATCATGCAAGGGAAGTGTTTACTGGATGGCTCCTGAGGTTAGCCCATCTCTTCTAGTAAATTTCTATAACAACACTTGATGATTACCTTATAACTTATATTGTTTTGTGTCGATCTCATTCTATATATCAACTTAAACAAGGATAAAATGTCATGTTCATCCCGAGTTTGCAAGTAAGGATTCCTTGGCACGGCACAGCACAGCACTAGTCAACCTAACTAGGCAAGCTGCGAGGAGCCAAACGCACAGAATTGAAATAGAATAGATGAAAAAGCATCAAAAGAATCTTTACTTACCGTGCTTCTGTGACCTATGACGCCCTTCTCTGATGATACAACCTCTGATAGTGTACCAACAGATGAAGAATGTTAGCCATCAATTGGGTAGAGGGAGGGAGAGAGATGAAATGCTTGATTTAAGTCAATAGATTGTGTTTCTGGTTTGCTCAATACCTAAAACAAATTAGGAAAACAGAAGAAACACAAGATTTGTTGGGTAAAGCAGTTCATCGGGTACATAACAACACAGCAGTCGCTAGTTGTAAGTTCACAAAGGGGATTCAAAACAACAGCTATCCTGAACACTATGCATTCATCTTCATTTAGAATCTCTACTTGCTACAGATGATTATTTGTGATAATTAGGTATTTCGGTATGCTAGGTAGTAAGTGGCCTTTAAATCACCTGGTTATATGCTCACTAGAAACAAGATTGTAATTGTCCTCCTGGTAAACTTTGCTTGATTAGTTTGCTAAAAATACTAGACCTATTTCCATCATTTTCATCTATGTAGATTGTGCCGTCTCTTTCAATGATTATAATGATGCATAAATGTTCAATCTCTTTTGATCTTAGATGACCATAGGAGATTTGTTGGAGTTTTTACTCATCGATACACAATCATTATTCAGGTTGTAAATCCTAAAAAGACATATGGACCTGCTTGCGATATATGGAGCCTCGGATGCACGGTTCTGGAGATGCTGACACGTCAGATTCCTTATCCTAATCTTGAGTGGGTGAGTGATTCATATCTCAATAGCAGTTGACTGTTGGTTTATGTTTTACGCTTTGGATTCAACCTTTCTCTCAATTCCACAACAAAACAACTAATTATCTCCTTCAAGCATACAGCCAACATCAGCTAGGCATCTATTTTCTCTAATTTTCTCGGTGAAGCTTGATTAATTATCAAGCTAGTCTCGATGGCCTGACCTAATTATTCCTTAAGAACATGTAATTAACCCACTATTATGATGGTAAAGTCTAAAGGAACAAAAAAAGGTTAACTATGGGAAATAAAGCTTCTAATAAATCTTTTTTGTTCACAAAGCCTTAAGTTTTAGCTATAATTATAGAAGAATAGTTGCTAAAAGGCAATTTATCTGAGCGCTTACCGATGTTTTTAAGTATAGCAGCATTTCCATTTATGTTGTTTGACATTTGTCTTGTTCTTCAAAGATGAACTTTTGTTTCATCTTTCCTAGAAGGCTTATTGATCTCTTTCAATCTGCAGACACAAGCTTTATTTAGGATTGGCCGCGGTGAACAGCCTCCGATTCCGAGCTACCTATCCAGAGATGCCCACGATTTCATCAGCCAATGCGTGAAACCTAACCCGAGTAATCGGCCATCTGCTTCCCAATTGTTAGAACACCCATTTGTGAAGTGGTCACTGTCAGTTTCCGCAGTCTCTTAGAGTTCTCTTCTGACGGTATCGACTTGCGGAAATAGTTGTGCAATAGATACGTTGCAAGGATGCCATCAGCACTCATTTCGTTGAATGAATGGGTGTGTCAGGGTTGGATGCTTGCCTGATTTGAAGCAAAGCATTGTTTGCAGGACTTGATTGCTGAAAGATTGATAGATCAAGACACACAAAAGTGTTTGGAGTGTGAAATGGTCGTAAACTTGTTATCATGGCTAGAACAACAAGATAGTACAAATGGTAATTGCTAATATATACTCATAAGAAACTGTTCATCCATCCCCCACTAAAAGCTCACCTTCCTCCTAGTTGAGGTAAGACCTTTTTGGTTTTTATCATTAAAAAATCTAATTATTTTAGGATTGATGATTATCATCCTTTTCAATATGATTTATAAGATCTTAACAAAGGTGCTGGACAATGTTAAGAGATAGCATGTGTCTCATTTGATCTATGTCAGATGATGAGTTGTTAGCCTTTAGGGCTAACCCTTCTTCTTATAAGCATAGTATCTCAGCCCTGAATCAGTTTGCATCATTATCCAATCTTAGGATGAATCTTGCTTAGTCTGAAATATTATTTCCTAATCATTGTGCCCCTCAAATGAAGCATCATATATGTGAGAAGATGAGGATGAAGATAAATGACCTCTAAACTACCTTAGGCAGCATTATTACTAATGGCATTGGAGAAGGCTCCTAATAAGGTTCAGGGCTGGTCCAAAGGTTGCCTTAACCAGGCTAGGAAACTTGTTCTAAGTAACTATATCAATGGGATCACACACCCACCATGGCAGCTGCAGTCCTTAGTTGAGGACATCTTGAGCTTTGCACATGAATTTGGCATAGTTAAGTTTCATTATATCAGGAGGAATAGGAATGTGGTACCACACAATCTTGCTTTATGTGGTAGATCATAAGAGTTGTCTAGATCTTGGGGAGCAGAGTTTAATCCCAGACTGTACTTGGACTCCAGTTCCTCTTTGATGATTGAATGAAGCAGTTTCCATTTGAAAGAAAAAAAACACATAAAATCATAAGTATATCCAAACTGAAATGAACAATACAACATGAATTTTAGCTAGAGATCAGCAAAATCCAATCCTGGAGTTCCAGTGTGTGCTTGAGATGTACCACCAATCCTTGGATCTGACTCCTTGTGCAATGCATTTGTAATATCTCTGCACGACTTCAACGGTAGGCCAGAAATCCTACATGAGATTTTGTTGGGTATAGATGTTGACACTGCAAGATCTCCCCTGGCCCGGCCCCGGTGAACCGTTACCCGACTGCTAATCAGAGTCTTCGTACACTTCATCATCAGACAGCTCATCCAGCGATCTCATGTCCAGCTGATAACGCAAGATGCCCCCGATGCCACCGAAACCCCTGCAGAATTGTGAGCCCTCTTGAGATTTGTTGGTAACAAACTCCAATGTGCAACCAAAACGCTTGTACTCATTGGCAAACCACTCCAGCAGCGAAACTTTCTCCTGCACCTCTAGTTCAGCATTGTTTGCTGGATCTCGGAAGTTACTCTGATTAGCTTCTTGATCCTTGTTCAAATGCTTTATTATAATCTCCCCACTGGTGCTGTTTTTTAGCACATACCTATTGATATCCAAGTTTTCCCATACGATTAAGGTCTCCACGGCTCCCATTTCAAGAGCCTTTAATGTGTCGTCCACACCAAAGACATACTTTCCTGTGTCTTGGCTTATTTCTTCAAAATACTTCCCTATCAATTTCTTCTCCTGTATGAATTTCACATTTGACAAAATTTCCGCTGACAACTCGATGGCCTGATTGAAACCATTCTCTCCTCCATAAGAAACATCAACCACATTGAGTATTTTAGCTTGGAGACGCGGGTCAAACATGTCCGACTGGCTTAACTCTGTTTTGAAATCGGCTGAACCAGCCAAAATTAGACCGGCCACATTTGGCTGACTCGTAGCTGGGTTTATGAAGAACTGGGTGGCAAGTTCAGCTGTTTTTCGCACATAGTTATGGCGCTTCTCCATACGAAGCCGAGCAAAACGTAGTGCTGATTGTCCTCCGCGACCATGCTTTTTTGGAAGATCAACAGTGAATTTGTGGAGCACCTCACGCGTGTTGCCACTCAATGTGCCGAAAAGAGTTCCATTTCCATCCATAACTATAAAACCAAACTTGTCATCTGATTCCAAAAGTTCATTCAAAGCCTCGGTATGGAATTTGTTATCGCAAAGATAGAGCGACACGTTGATGGGCTTGAAAGGCTCGAAATCAATAGTCACCTTCTTTTCTTTTCCATCCTCGGTGACGATGGTTCCAGTATATAACACCAGTCCATTGGGAGGAACCTTGTTGTATAGTTTCAGCCTTTGTTGAGCAGATGTAATCGCTGCCAAGACAGACTGTCGATTGACTCTACTTTTGATGTTTGAAGCAGTTCCATATTCATCAGCCAACATCTTGGTGACTCGAGATATCTGATCACGCGGTGGCATTATGAGGGAGATCATGCTTGTCCCATTACCTCTTGCAGATTCCAAAGCCTTGATTAATTTCTTAATCTTCCATATCTCAATGTTCTTATCGGTTTCATGACCATCTGCCATGTTTTGGTAACCTCTAGCACACTAGAGTAGTACGCTGATCACCTGCAAGAGATACCGGATGAGAGGCAGAAGCATGCAAATAACAGGCTCTTAAATAGTTTGACACTGATTGAGTCTCTCATAATAAAAGAAAAAAATGCGACACGGTTTATGATAGGCCACATATGCTGTGCTTGGATTGGTTTCATCATCTTGCAAGAAACTTAACTAGAAACAATCTTATCAGTAACCCAATCCCTAAACCAGGAACGATGAACAAGACAAAACTACTTAAGACTTCAAAGCATATCTGCTCCACCGCATAGGATTCCAACCATGCATATGAAGTTGTTAAGCAACAGTAGAACAACCAAGCTACAAACTCAACATCATAGTAGAGAACTACTTGATTGTTACTGATTGAAACATTCCCTGGATGTGATTTTGAATATGATTACAGAGACCTAGAGATCAGAAGAATCCTTCAAACTGCACAGGTTATAGATATTTGCATATTTTTGAAACCAACAACATAGTAGTAAGATATGTTCAAGCAAATGAAACAAGATAAAGAATACACTACACACGGCAAAGTGTGGAAATTGGTTTAGATCTCTGCTTTCAGTACTCACACAGGATTATTGTACTACTTCTACATGCCAATTTTGCTCTGTAAAGAATTTTGTTTGCTGTTGAAAAAACAGAGAGAGATTGTGTCCCAAAAGAAGAGAAGGAAAAAGAGTACCAAAATGTTGCTCTTTTGGATCTTCTTCTGAGTTGGAGATGGCATTCCAGAATTTAATCAAATCAATAAATTGTAGAAAACTCAAAACAAGAAACCTAAAGAGAACACATGATATTTCCATATAGAAAGCTCATATTAGGACCAAAAAAACCAAAATTTTCCGGAAAAACCAGTGAAATTGGACAAGTACAATTCTCAACAAAGGCCAAGAAAGGTAAAAGATTCAAGTCACAAGAACACAGAGAGGAGAGGGCAATCACCCAGTGGCGGCGCCTGCGGCTGTGATTAAGCGCGATCGAAGGGCTTTCCTCTCGGATCCAAGAATGGGAAAGCAGAGGCGTTATCTTACCATTGTAGCCCTAAGAGGATCTTAAAAATACCTATTTGTCCCCGACAACAAATCTATTAAACGAAACGGCGGAGGTGGAAATGGTTAAACTTTACCGTCCCGTTTGATGACGTCATGTCATACGCAATGAAACCATCCTAGTCGCAAGCCGACAGCCGCATCAACTCGCGCCTCCTTTCTGTCCACGGCAGCAATCCTCGAGTGTTCTCTCTCATGGCGTCTGCTTTGTGGAGGAGGGCTCTGCTGCGCGCTTGCGGAGGGAAGCCGCCTCGTTTGTTGAACCCCTCGAGGCGGTTCTCCGGAGAGGCGCCGCGGAGGTTCGCCGCTCTCTGGGGGAACGGGGACTACGGGAGGTTAGGGCTCGGCGGGTTGGAGTCCCGATGGAAGCCCACGGTTTGTCCCTTCTTCGATGATGATCCCCCGGTGTCGATCGCCTGTGGCGGCGCGCACACCCTCTTCTTGACTGGTACTTGTTTATCTCTAAAATTTGTTCTTTTTTGTTTCCTTCGGGAACGGAAAGCGGCAATTTCGATAAAAAGACGCATTCTTGATTCTTCACGCGTGATTAGGTTTTCTATTTTTTCTTCCCCTTCCGAAGAAATTTAGATGCAGAGTTTGAAATTCGAAAGACCAAGTAATTTTCTCTTTTGTCTCTCGAACACAAAGCACCATTATGACGTCAACGAGTCTTGGTTCGCGGTGATGAGAAATAAGAAGAAATGCAATTCATGTATCGGATCGATATCTGTCCCTTGGGTCATTCTTGAGTTTCAACAAGAAAAATGCATTCCTGATTCTTCTTCCAAGATTTGTTTTTTTTTCTCCTTTCCTTTTTGAAGAGACTTACGTACAGAGTTTGAGATTCGAAAGTTCAAGTAATGTTCTCTTCTTGTCTTTCGAACACAAAGCGCCATTATGACGTCAAAGAGTCTTCGTTCGCGGTGGTCAGCAATAAAAAGAAAAAAAAATCATGTGTTGGATCAAGATTTGTTTCTTGGATCATTCTTGAGTTTTAACAGGGAAAAAAATGAAAATCCTTTTGTAGAAGTCCATCTTCTTTTCCTCTTTTTCCATGTTGTTATCACTTCTTTGCTATTTGTCTGAAAAAATAACAGTGTCTAACACTGATATTTGGAATTTGTATAACATGTTGAAAACCATGAGGTTCAGAGGGTAAGAGCAGGAAATATAGGGGAGTAGATATGGCTAAAGGAATCTGGGAGTATGTGTCAGAGCACCGAATGCATGCTTGTGACCAAAGAATGATTCGAGGTTACTGATAGCTTCTTAAGAATAAATTGGCAGAAGATGTCAGGGTATTTGAACTAGGCATGAAAATGGAAGTTTGGTTAATGTACAGATAAATATTTCTTTTCAGACAGAGTTTGGAATAGAATAGCTTCTGAAGATAAATGATATATTAAAATAAATATTTTAAACCATATGGGATAGGCAACTGGAGATAAGGAAATGCTATGGTTTGACGTACTGAAACATACCATTGGGTACGGGTGGTATGTATGGGTCCGATAGAGGATCGATATGAATGGTACATCAATATATCCCAGTGTATCATGTGTCGGCATACTCGATACAGCTCGGTATGTACCATACTGACAGCTAGTCGGTACACCGGTATGGACTGTAATGTGAATCATGGGAAATGCCATCACTTTTTCGAGGTAATGATATTCTAAATACATTATCATCTTGTATTTGCTGTTAACTTATGAGCGGTTCATATGTTAAGTGTTAATACTATATGTATTATTTGACTTTATATCAGACAAAGAATGGATTTTGGCATGCTTCAACACAGTATGAACCTGCAAAAATATGCCAGCTGAAATTATAGCAGTGTGTATTGATTTCCTTAATTATATGAACTATTTTTCCTCAAGAATATTGTGGGAATTATTATATAATAACTTGTGAAAGGATGCTCCGCCAATAATTTGACATATTAGCATCTAAAGTTTCTTTAGCTTCAAATTTCACCCATCATATATCGAATTTTTATGGGCCTAGAAAGATAATTTGTATAACAGTTGTATTTTTAGACGAACAGCAGATAATCAAATGGATCTGCTGTTGTACATCCACCTCGTCAGACTAGATGCTAAATGCAAGGATTGATCTCTTACTCTGCTTTATTCACATCGAGTATTTTCATGGTTGAATGCAATTATGTGCTTCAGTGTCATGCTCTCCTCGTCTTTCCTTAACTTTTCTTCTGTATATCTGCCTGACTTCTCTGAACATGATTATTGCACACCCTGCAGAGCTGTTTGTTGCCATTCCTATGTTTTTGAGTATTTTTCCCTCTGTTGAACAGAACGTGGCCGTGTTTATGCTTCTGGACGGAACAACTTTGGGCAGTTAGGCAGATCATCTGCAACTCCTTTTGCACTAGTAAGCTGTTCTTTCTGATTACTTTAAATTATGATTGTTTTTAATTATCTCTAAATGTAATTGTTGACATGGTTTTATCTGGGTCAAGGTTCATTGTACTGCAGCGTATCACTTGGTACAAGCGATAAGTATTTTGGTTCGATAAGGGACCGGATTCTTATATATCATGTGTTGTTACGCTTGGTATGGCTTGATACAGCTCGGTACATACCATACTGATAGCTAGTCAGCACATCAGTATGGATCGGTAAAGCAAATCATGATCTGGGTATTTAGGAATCACTTCTAAGTTGATGACAATATAGTCTAATGGATGCACTTTAAATTTCGGGTGTCTTTACTCATTCTATTTGTGCATGGTAGAAATGGGTATAGCAGAAATACTCCTTAGTTCTTCCTTTATGTATGAACCACAGCGCAAGCCAATATTTTTGAAGGAAGATGTACGAGAACAAAGGTTACTAAAAGTTATAAATGCACTATAGAGGGGAAGTTCATCTAGGTCTAACATGCTTGTAGTTATACCAAACAATTTGCCAGGCTTAGTTTTCTGATAATTTGTTCTCATGTTGCATGTCAATTGACACGAGTTAAATGTAAAAGGGTATATTGACATGCACCTTGTTATGTGTTTCCAACTCAAGGTCTAAAAAAGAAAAAAATTGCATACACCATCTGATGTAATTTATACTTTTGCCTCAAAGTGACCATTAACTTATATAACAATAACAACAAAACCGTAAGTCTCAACTATGTGGGGTCGGTTATATGGATCTTTGCCGTCATTAAAATTTGTAAAAGGCCATATATTTAGTTATGTAAATATTTATTTATAGTTTCTATTAAAGTCTTTTTAGGTCTTCCTTTACCTTTCCTCGTACCATTAATATTAATCATTTTTCCTCTTCTGACTAACGCATCTGGAGGTCTCCTAAACATATGCTTATACCATCTTAAATGATTTTCTCTCATCTTATGTTCTATCGAAGCGATACCTAATTGTTCATGAATAAGAGTATTTCTTTTCCTATCTGTCCAAGTAACCATCATGTTTTTACTCTATAAATAATATCTTCGTCGATCCCTCCGTCTTATTGAATAATTGATCCAAGGTACTTAAAAGCTTTTACTTAAAAAGACTTCTTATCCGTCCAACTTAACTATATATATTTTTTATTTCTAGAAACACTAATATTACATTTTATATATACAGTTTTAGTTCTACTTAATATAAAATATTTAGTTTCTAAGGCTTGCCTCCATAACTCAAGTTTATAATTAATTTCATCAATTAAGACAATATCATATGCAAATAACATGTACGAGGAAGGCTTATCATATAAGTGACCAGTAAATTCATCCATTATCAATATGAAAAGGCAGAGACTTAATGTAGATTCATTGATATAATCCTATGCTATTTGGAAACTCGCTATGCACACTTTTTATAGTTCTAACACTAATAGCTACATTATCATACATATCTTTAATAACATCAATATAATTAGTGGATCCACCTTTCTTTTCTAAAACCCATCATAATCAATCTCTAGGAACTCTATCATAAGCTTTCTT
This sequence comes from Musa balbisiana, assembly GCA_004837865.1. Classification (NCBI taxonomy): domain Eukaryota; kingdom Viridiplantae; phylum Streptophyta; class Magnoliopsida; order Zingiberales; family Musaceae; genus Musa; species Musa balbisiana. The sequence continues at coordinate 4,585,711 of CM017197.1, read as the reverse complement.
GAAGTTAATAAAAACCATATATAAATATTTCTTTTTCTCCCTATACTTTTCATTAATTGCCTTAATAAATAAATAGCTTTATGGTTGATCTTCTAGGCATAAACCAAATTGATTTTTAGAGATATTTATTTCAAGGCTTATCTTACTTTCAATAATTCTTTCCCAAAGTTTCATGGTATGGCATATGATTTTAATTCTTCTATAATTTGACCAATTTTGTATGTCACCCTTATTTTTGTAAATTGACATTAAAAAACTCTTTCTCCATTCATCAAGCATCCTTCCGAATCTCATAGTTTTGTTAAATAAGCTAGTTAACCAAGCTACTCTTTTGTTCCCCAACTTTTTCAGACCTTAATAGGGATACCATAAAGCCCCACACTCCTACCTATTTTTGTCTTCTTTAATGCGTCTTTTAGCTATTTTCATCTTCTTTTATGTGTATTTTACTTCATTAGCTCTAATTTTACGAATAAATCTATAATAATTGGACAAAAAAGCATAACTTGTCCATTAACTTGTCCTACTAAAATGGTATAATACTCTTCATCATTCTTAGGTGTATCGATTACTGAATAGTTGGCTAGTCTAAAATTCTATTAATTTATACTTTGTATCTATGCAATACCCATGTTGGTTGAATTTGCTGTGATATTCCTTTGAAAAATTAAAGACATCAATGCAAAACAAGTTTTTTAGTCTGTGTTGTTGAGTTTAATATCTGTTGAAAAGGAAGTATATTGAAAATATTAGTAAATACTTCATATTAGTACTTCCACTACTAATTTTCTGGACATGAAGTATGAATTATATAGAAACAAAGAGATCTTAATCTGATTTTTAGACGTAAACATCATTTGTGCAGGAGCCAGCTGAAGTTTCTGGATTACCTGACAACATTAGACAAATTTCAGCTGGCTACCATCATTCGGCTGCTATTACTGGTGAGAAAACAATGGACCCTGCAAACTTCCTTGCCTTCATTTAATTAAATTTCTTTTGGGAGCCTTCCTTCTGATAAATACAGAGCAACATTATATATATTTTTAATTATGATGCATTATTGGATGGCAGCGATATTTTAAATTTTAGATCAATTTGTTTATCCAATATTTAGAAGAATGTATTAAGGATATAAATATTGATCGGACTAGCATGTAGCCAACAGTGTTTGCCAACCTTACCTAATATCAATTTGAAGACATATAGCTTGGTAACCGGACAATATTCAATTTTTGTTATGTTCTTTGCTGGTATCTAGTGGTACAAACCCAATATGACATTTCTTACCTGTCTTTATAGCTACCAAAACCAGTATTGGACCAGTATTTAAATCCTTAAATTATATGTTTTTGCTCATGCTTTTCATTTGATGGATCAGTTTCCTGGAGTGCTCTTGTTCATCCCCTATGGGGCATCTAACTGTACTCTTGCTTTTTTTGTTTGTTTTGTGTTAGCGGATGGAGAACTTTACATTTGGGGCAACAATTCAAGTGGGCAGCTTGGTCTTGGAAAAAGTAATGTTCTATTACTTTTATTTAGTGTGCTATTAGTTGGCAGAGCTTTCTTTTTTTGAGTTCTATCACTCTCAATTTTCAGTTGGTAATAATGCACCAATGTCAACACATATCTGCTTCATGCTTTGCTTATTTGTCATGCTCGTTAGCAAATTTTATTATTCTTCGCATCTGCATCTGTAATTTTTTTTAAAGTAATAAAAAACCTGACCTTTAAGATCATTGCAAACTTATTGTAAAAATTAGAGCTGGTGAATGCATGCTTTTTTTGTTTTGGCTAATTTTTTTCCTTGTCTTATAATGATTACATGATGCTGTTAGAGAAATCTGCTGTCAGTATTGTTTTGTGCTAGTCAACATGAATCTCATGTGGAAGTGATTTGGCCATATCGTACAGGCATATTGTCAACACTATCCATGCAGATGAATTAAAACCATACCGAAAGAGATTTCTCTAGACAAAATTTCAATGTTTCAAGTTGTTTTGTTTTCTTTCTGCTTCTTTCCTTTCAATCTTTCCGTAAGTTCCCTATAGTACAATAATAACATTGTCGGCGACAAGCTGTGATGTCCCAACTTTTTGTGGTAGCTATATGTAATTAGTTCTTGTTTTAGAAGGAAATGTTTATTTTTAATATTTTAGCATTATATCAATCTTTTTGTTGTAAATATTTCCACCAATGCTTCATGCTTTGATGTTTCTTGTATCTCCATGATAGGCACCTATTGCATATCTAGAGTCTTTTTACAGAATTGTTTACTTAAGGATTATCTGTCTGTTCTTTACCTATAATTTTTTTTGTATTTGAAATTTGATCAAATTGTTACTGTATCTTTTAAAAGCAAATGCAATATCCTATAGTAAGATTTTTCCATTTTCCTTTAGTGTTACCATGATCAATTCACTTAGTGCATCAACTTTGTATGTTCAGTTCTCATTTCCATTTCTTTTTTTTCTGCATCTGACTTCCTTCTGTTCTTAGTTTACTTGATGAAGCCTTTGTTTTCTTGTATGTTTATCCTTGCTACAGCTTTTCTTTTTTTCTCGTGTTGGTGTTGTTTTTAATATCTAAAAATGCAACCTCAGTTTTTTGGAATTGCTTTCATTGCATATCTGACCTTTTCTCCACTGCCAAGATTGTTCATGCTTATCTTTGGGTTTTTTAGAAGCACTTGTTTACTGATTGGAAAAAACTACTATTTGATTACACATTTTACTTGATCAACCTATAGATGACCTCTGCACATAGCTTAATTTAACAATTTAAAATTCTTTCAATGATCTTAAATTGTATTGGGAATGAATAATTGGTCTTAGTATTTGTTATAGGTACAAAGAGAATAGTTTATCTCCCTACAAGAGTTGATATCTTGGCTGGGATCAACATTAAGATGGTTTCACTGGGTTCAGAGCACTCAATTGCTATAACAGGTTGAAAAAAGAATAAAGATACATATGACTTTTTTTTTAGCAGTTAATACTATTGTCAATTGAGGTAGATTTTCTAATGCATATCCTTCTTTACAGATGTTGGTGATGCCTTAAGTTGGGGAGCAGGTGATTCTGGTAGACTTGGTCATGGTCATAAGTCTAGCCTATTTGGCTTCTCTGTGAGCTCAAGGTTTGAGATCTATGAACATTTTAATTAAACACATATATTACAGTAGCAGGAATATAATTTGGATTTGTTAATTGAACACATTTTACACACATTACTTAAGAAGATCTTGCTAAAGATGTTTCATTGTCATATAAAATAATAAATTGAAAGATTGGATGCTGCATCAGAACTTCCATTGGGGCTGCTTCCTTAGTGTTTGAGGTGCATTCTTATTTTTCATCTATGATCTAGAAGTGGCTTGTTTGGATGCTTTTATCTTTTGAATAATGACTTGCCACAATATTTTTTTATTAACAATTACATACAACATATTTCTTAAAACGTATCGTAATATTTTTTTATCAATAAGGATAACAAATTTTCTTATCGTACAGAATCATACTTAAAGATCCATTTATGCAGTGAATATACTCCAAGGCTAATCAAAAGCTTGGAAGGGGTCAAGGTACTTTTGTTTGTATGACATGCATTTTCTTATAAATTCTTTTTATTGGATGCTTTTGGACGGTTGGTCTTGGGTAATCTTTTGACTACATACATGTGTTTATAGATCAAGACAGTTGCTGCAGGAATGTTGCATTCAGCTTGCATTGATGGTATGCTTGTAATATATTACTTATCTGATAATCGTTGAAAGTGTATATCTTTGTTTGAATGTAATTTTTCTTGTTCTGTGTTACTAATAAGCAGAAAAAGGCTGTGTCTTCATATTTGGTGAAAGGTCCACAAATAAGCTGGTATCTATCATCACCAATAAGTATGATCATACATTATCATTTTGGTTCAAGCAGCTAACAAATTCATTTCTCTGTAACTTCAGGAGATTGGAGAAGGAAAGAACATCCGGACTCCAACTGTTGTTCAGGAAGTCCCAGATTCTGAAGAAGTTGCCTGTGGTGGTTACCATACTTGCATTGTGACAAGTAATGTCTTCAATCAACTCCCAAATTGGCTTCTGGTTGTTCATTGGTTTTCAGCTTGGAGATTCAAATCCTGAATATTTTGGTGCACATGTTGCTACATTATGTCTACAATAGTAAAATAATATCACGGGTTGGCCTATTGATAGGTTCATTTGATTAATATGTCACAAGTTTTGTTGTGTGCTTCTCATATTTGTGTTGAACATTTCGTTTAGAATGTTGTTGAAAACAACAACATAACACAATTTGGAGTCAGTTATATTGATCTTTAAGACAATTTGTGTGCTTCTCATTTTTTCCGTCATTGATCTTTAAGACACTTCATTTAACTGTCTGGTATTTAAATTTTATCACAAAGTCAAATACTAATGGGATAGCTCAGGAATAGTTTCCATAAGGACTTTGTTTATTTGAATATGGTCTTTTGATGGTGGATTTCACAGGTATGTGATTTTAGCTATGTTGTTTGTCACTTTGTTGTAGTTGTCTTTAGAGTTTTGTTTAATTAAACAGAGATGATAAGTCTATCTTATGTTTGTCATGATAAGTTCTTGTTACTTACATACTCAGTTGTGGATTAGTGTTATTGTGATGAATTAAACAGAAATGAATTAGTGTTGCTCATTAATTGCCTATTATTTGTCATGTTCCATGACTACATATTATAATATCCGAAATAAAATGTTAATTCTTCTTGTACATAATTCTTATATAAATTTTTTTACTGTATTTGTGTCTTACTGGATCCTTTTATTTTCCAAATTTTGTGCAGCATAGCCAGATAGCATTTTAATGATATCTTATATCTGTATTCATTTCATGATTCATAATGTTTTTCCTTTTTTTTGTTCCCTTTTTGTTCTTTTAGTTGGGAAAGGTTTTGAACCCTTTTGAGCCATGACTTTGGATCCAGAACAGCTTTGAAGTTATTACTGTTTGCTTGTAAATAATATAATGATTTTCTATTTTACCTATCTTGTTGAGTTTCTATTTTGGACGGTTCTTGAATTACAGTTGGCGAGCCTTAATTATTCTTAACATCTGTTCAGTTCCTAATTGGATACTGAAATGCAAATGAAAACTGTGATGTTCTCTTTAAAAAATGTTTAACGTTATGGAGTTCATCAATCCTTATCATATGCAGGTGGAAGAGATTTATACGCATGGGGTTCAAATGAGAATGGTTGCCTCGGCCTAGGGTATCAATTAACTTCTCATTGCACTCCTCAACTTGTAGATTTCTTTTTCAATTCATATGTCATATATAGTTGATATTTCTGGTTTTACAGTGTGCTAATAATCCTCATTTTGAACTCAGATGCACAGAGATGATCCGCAATCCAGAAATTGTTCAAAGCTCTTTTCTTAAGTCTCCTATATCTAAGGTCATAATTTTCTGGTGTTTTCTGCATCATCCACTGGATATGTTTCTAAATGCTTTACTCTAAATTTTTCTTAAAAAATGTGCAGGTTGCTTGTGGTTGGAAACATACAGCTGTGATTTCTGGTAAGATTTTGCCTTTATTGATTAAAAATTAACTCAATAAAAACAAGCAAACTCTTCATTATTTGTACATTCTTTTGTGTTCATGCAATGTTGGTCTTATCTAATTGTGGTATGATTTATGTTCTGGAATTGCAACTCTATTTTCATTTCTCAGATTTTATTTTTTACTATTTTCTTAGAGATTGGGTTTGTTTTCAGTTTTTTATTACTGGCATAATTGCTGTCGATAATCATCATGTGCTTAATTGTACACCACACGGCCAACATATTTTTCTTTTTGAACATCATGTAAGATTATTTTTCTTCCAAAGGATTCTGTCTTTTGCTTCTCAGAAATTGTACTGGTTAGAAGCTGATTAGTCTATGATTTGCAACTGTTTCTTCTGCAAATGCATGTAATGTATATTTTCAGGAAGTTCATACTTTTGATGGGATAATGGTTGTACACTGTCGTATATATTATTGTGAAGATCCCAAGTCTTAGAATTATCAAACGATCATCCCGTTGCAATACAATCCTAATGTTTAACCATCGATAGTGTACTTGTAGCAAATACCATCATTCATAGAATCTTGCTTGGGTCCAGTTATCTTGAAGTGAATATCTGCTAAAATGCCAATCAGAAGCTTATTTTGATTGTTAACCTACATGATCATCAAATTTGCTCGAGTCTTAAGGTTTCTCCTTGCTTTTGCAAAGGTCTCGGTCAATGGCACGGGGGTTTTATGTTGTTGGCATGCTTGGCATTGATATATCATTGGAACGATATGGCTCAGCATGATTCTGCCTCGTGCTACACGTGCCTGTCAAAACAAGTGAAAAACTGCCTGTAACTAGTTTGAGGAACATTCTTAAGTAGTTTTCTTACATCATGTCACCAAGTGTATGATGGTTGGAGAATTGACCTTGACCATTTTAGTAGAAAAAATGTGTTGCTATTTTGGAGCACCTCCAGCATACAACTAAATACCAGAAGGCAGTAACAGCCCATTCTTAATTGTTAATATTTGGTACCTGGTGAACAAGGAAGACATCTTAGCATAAAATTGTCATGCTGCAATGTTGTTCAAGAAGACATTTGATGCTTAGAGAGAATCTAGTTCAAGAAGATATCTAATGGTATGGAAGATCAGGTTGTTTAAACATTTATTTGCATCATGGCTGTCTATTTTGATGAAAGCTTCTATAGAAGAATCATACAGGGCATCGCTAACAACAGGATGCATGTTTAGCAATTCTAAGCTGATAACTCGCTGTTACTTGGCCTTCCAGAGAATAAGTTTCTCGAAGAAAGCACAGTAGCATGTTTTAGGTATCTGTTTAGTGATACTGTAAATGATATTATGATGAACTTGGCTCCAAATTAGAAAATTAATTAAACACTTAGTGAAGCTTGCACAAACCACTACGATCATGCATGACGTGATATTTGGAATGAGGGATACAGTTAGTGGAACTCTTAAGTTGACATCATTGCATAATGTTACATAATTATTATTGTTAGAATTGGCACTGTCGAATTGCAAGTACTTTTTCATAGAACTCACACAACAGAAATTAACCTGAAGTTGGTGATATACAAAATTACAAATGTCCACAAAAGCTTCATTGCATATTGCTATGATAATAAAATGGTAACCTAATATGAAGTACTCCCAATACTTAGTGTTAAACTCCTGTTCGAATGTTGTTTAAACAAGTTGGTATTATAATTTGAGAAGCAAATTTGGTGGAATTTAGTGCATTTCTAGGTTGTAGGATAGTTCAAATTTTAAGAATATATGCTATATTTGTAATCTTCTTTTTTGTCTATACCAAATTTGATAAATTTGTAATGCTTTGTTTTATGCATAATAACCATTTTATAATGTCAATGTTAAGGTGGCAACATCTTTACCTGGGGCTGGGGAGGTGCTAATGGAACATTTTTCGAGGATGGTCATTCTTCTGGCGGACAACTTGTGAGTTATATTTTATCAAATGCTCCGAATTCTCTCGATCACGAACATATAGCTTAATATGTTCATGTTTTATAATATATCTAGCTTTCAAGCTAGATGTTTGTGAAAGCTTTAGCCAATCATGGAAGAAGTATCATTTCTCTTGCTCCATGGCATGCATGCATCAATGCAATTACCAAGGCTACCAACAAAAGTGTCTCTTCTTTTTTCTGAATTGTATATCCTCAGAATATCAATTCCTACTCCTTTTGATGCGATCCCAATAAGATTAATGTGTGCATTCCTGTTCTAGCTGCTAGAATTTCTAAATCAATAATTTGTATCCTAAAACATTCTACTTGTCGGTGGAAGTGAGATTTTTGTTTTTTCATTATTGAACCAAAAATTGATCTAGAAGTTCATCGATTCTTATTTCAAATAGTCTAGTCTGGTGTGGCTGACATTTGCAACACTGGATGTTCCTTGGAATTTGCCAATGCTTCATGAAACAGCTTATATATAGCAGAATCTACCACTGTTTTCAGCATATCTTCATTCATTAGTTTTGGTTCCTGGAGTTCAGACTGCTGATGAATGTGCAGGGCCACGGAGACGACAACGACTGCAATGTGCCCAAGATGGTAAACTTCGACCAGCGAGTGAAGGCTTTGCACGTATCTTGCGGTTTCAACCATACCGGCGGTATATTCGAGTACGATTAAATCAAAGCAGGACGATCTACGTTTTCCGGGTGCTTGTGATATGTTTGTTCTTTTACCTATACGTGAGCTGCCAAGCTTCACATGATAATGTTGTAGTTCAATTTTTTCTCCTTTGCTCTCTTGCAAAACTGCAGGTGTGTATGTCATACAACTAAACACGATAACGAATAAAGGAAGGCTTCTTTCGTTTACTTATTCCTTGATTTCATGTTCTTACTGAATTTGAGTCTTCGTTTGTTGTTGCATTGATCATGGAGTGAATGCAGGGATCTTAACATCATGATTTACTCTGTTCTCTCAAATCGTGCTTGAATTCCCAGTATCTTCCTGGTGAGGTCGAGAAAAGCTGTTCTCGGCCCATGAAGACGATAGTTTGCTCGCCGGATGTTCGCTAAATTGCCTCGGAGAGTATATTGTGTTCCCAAAAAGAGTCTGCGACGCGCGCAGCAAAACGTACCCGCTCGCTGCCACCTGCAAATATACGCGTCGGCTCCTGATGGGGCAGGTGGGTGCCAGGAGTTTGCGGGGCACGTGAGGTCCGTCGTGCCTGGCCAATCACGAGGCGGGTAACTGAGATGCACGGTGGGAACGAGTAGGCAAAGCATTTCTCTCCAATAATTGGGATGGCCCCCTCTATGCTGACACGTGTTATATTTAATGCCTTAACAGCCGTTCCCGCTTGATTCCGTGGCGTCAATTTGGTTACAACTGCTGTCGAAGACTCCCCAAAAATTCCTACAATGCCCTTCTCATCACCGCTAACTACCTTCTTGTCCTTGCCATTCTACTCGTGTCTCTCCGCCTCTTTCATTTTCTTGACCCCCGCCATCCCAACAAAAGCACGAAGATTCCGACGAATTCGAATCGCATTCACCGTCTCCACCCCCCAGCCATGGCGATCTCCGAGGAACCTCCCAATTCGCCCTTCCCCAGCATCCTCTCCTCTTCTCCCTCCCCCGTTGGGTCGGTGGAGCCCGCCTCCAGCGTGGAAGCCCTGCCGCGCGGGTCCAATTCTGTGGAGGCCACAAGGGAGACCCGGAAGATCGAGATGTATTCGCCGCTCTACTACGCTGCTTGTACCTTCGGTGGCCTCGCCAGCTGCGGCCTCACTCACATGGCCATTACCCCGCTCGACGTTGTCAAGTGCAATATGCAAGTGAGCTTCTTCAATTTGTGTCACGCGCGGGGTTTTCTCTAAGGCTAGGGTTTCAATCAATATTACTTGGTGGCCGATTACTGGAATTAGGTTAATTAGTGCTATGCGTTTTTCTTGTTTCTTATTTGATTCTGGAAGGAATCTGTAGATTTAGTTATTAGTGTTCGGATGTTAGGTCTGCGCTACTTGATCGAGATGCCTTTTACTTTGTCTGGATTGTTTGTGAATTGAATCGATCCTCTGCAAGGTAATTACTGATCCACAAACATCCTTTAGTCTCTAAAGTAAGAAGAGTACGATTTCTGTTTGATCTAGATAGTGTTGCTTATTTTTTGAGATTTGATGGCCACTTCCAGAAGGAGGCAACCTATGTTCAATAAAACTATGTTGCTTATTTGTTTTATCGGATGCAAACGAAAAACCACTTCAGTTTTGAATTCAGTTAGAAAATAAGAGTACTCACATCAGATGAAAATTGATTAATGTGAAGTAGGAACTCTGTTCTTTAGTAATGCCAATTGGTTGGTCCAAATCTAGCTGACTTATTCGAGTTTTCAGTGCTAATTATGTCACTCAAAGCTATACAGAATTGTGACTGCTTGACTTCCAATTGTTATAGTACAGTTTATTTTAATTTTGATTGGAATTTCACGAGTTCTTTTATAAATGAGCTAGTTTCCAAGTGTAACAACCTTTTGCCAACTAGATGAGGGTTATGATTGCTGAAATTTTCAAATTTTTGGTGGTTCATTTTTTGTTTCTCTCACTTACTGGATCTATCTTGCACATTTATTATTTTATTTGTTACTGTATGCTGCTTCTTGGTCAAAATCTCAGTTAAATTTTATTCTTGTTCACCAACAAACATCATTTACATAGTGTCTTCATCGTACTATTTCTTTTTGGTTAATTACAGATTGACCCAGAAAAGTACAAGAGCATCTCATCAGGATTTGGTGTTTTGCTAGAAGAGCAAGGATTCAGAGGCTTCTTCAAGGGTTGGGTGCCAACCCTGCTTGGTTATAGTGCTCAGGGTGCATGCAAGTTTGGATTTTATGAGTTGTTTAAGAAGTTCTATGCAGACCTTACTGGGCCCAAGCATGCATCAAAATATAAGACACTCATTTACCTCGCCGGAGCTGCTTCTGCTGAAGTAATTGCTGATATAGCTCTTTGCCCCATGGAGGCTGTGAAGGTACGGGTGCAAACACAACCACGGTTTGCTAGGGGCTTGAGGGATGGACTTCCCAAGTTTGTCAAATCAGAAGGTGTTCTAGGGTACGAATGTGCGCACAGTATGATTATTGGTTCACTAAACATTATTACTGATCTTACTCTTTGACTGTTGATTGGTTCATTATCTCGAATTGAGATTGCAGGTTATATAAGGGACTCCTTCCACTCTGGGGACGTCAGATTCCTTGTAAGCAGACCAGCTTCATTTTCTTCATTCTGCTTTTCACTGTTTAATATATGCTGAATGCTAATTGTTGATGGATTTGAAATGAGATATGCTTTCGTGATATTCACATAGTAGCCTCTTTGTGGAAATTCAATATTGCATGGAATTCTGAGTTCTAATTATTAAAAAATATAAAATAATGCTGGCTCTAGGTACCAAATCAGTTTTGATGTGTCTTTATCCAGTTGTTCTAATGTTCATTCCCACAGTTGCTGCTTGCATGACCTAGTAATACACACGAAACATTAGCTTTGCATTTATGTGGTCAACATAATAAGGACCTCGACAGAGCATCATAAATTTCTTAAATTCACGTCTCTCTCACCTTTGTTAAATGAAATTTTTTCCTAGGATAATTTAAAATAAATATAGAGAAAATTGGGTGTTCTTGCTTTGTCCTTGGAGAATGGGTTTCTTTTTTCAAACAGAAGAATATCTTGTGTGCTTTCCAAGTTTTTGAATACTGTAATTCAAAATTTTGAAGTGAAACAAAATTATTATTGTTAGTCTTTTCAGTTGCTTTAACCCTTTTGATCCCAGAACCTATGAATGCCTGATATTATCACCAGCCTTCACCCATCTTCTGCTTTGAGATCATTGTCTCCCACCACTCATCATCCATGTACATAATGAGAGCCAAGTATCTCTATCTTCAACTGTCCATCTGTTTGTCTATCTCCCTCGATCTATCCTTTTTTCCGCTTTATATATATGCATATGTATATATATATATATATATATATATATATATATATATGTATATATATATGTATGTATGTATGTATATATATGTATGTATGTATATATATATATATGTATGTATGTATGTATATATGTATATATATATATATGTATATATATATATGTATATATGTATATGCATATGTATATGTATATGTATATATTATATGTATCTATATATTTATATGTATATATATATGTATATATGCATATACATATAAATATATAATATATGTATATATATATATAATATATATATATATATATAGAATATTCAGTTATATTCTCTTTGTTTTCCTAGTGGCCCACCCTTTACTACTTGAGATCACTGCCACACTCATCTTCTGTTAATCAGAATTATGTTTATATCACACATTCAGAACAGAATTTTCTTGTCTCTGAAAGCCTTTTTTGACATTCATATGCCTTGTTTTCAGTTTTATATGGAGTCAGGCATTTCTTATTTGGTGCAGTAGTCAAGGTCTAGACGATCACAATTGATAGATGATCAATGTTCTTTATATCTCTGTTTCTTGACCATTTGTGTTTACTAGAAGATTGTGTCCAGTTCAAGTTTCTGTTTGTATGAAATTATTGTGAGAAAGAAAATCTAAAACTCTCTCACATGTTAGTGTATGATATTTTTGCTTAATTATTTGGTCATATCGTTAGTGTTCCTTTCCTTTTCTCAAGTTACAAACAAAATCAATGTCCTTCATCTCTTTAAGCTAGCAACTTGTTCTTATGCAAATAATAGTAGCTCCAGCTATTCTTTAGCAAGAACTGTATTGTTCCTTGATGTGATGGTATGATATGTAAACTTCACCTCTGTTTACATAGTAATTGTGCATATTCAATCTAAATGTTATCTAGAACCACGGTTGTCAAACTTGATGGGAGTTTTGGGCTTTACATCTGTCATGGTAAAAATGATGTGGCGCTGACAGCATCTTCTTCATCATACAGATACAATGATGAAATTTGCTTCTTTTGAGACGATTGTTGAGATGATATACAAGCATGTCATTCCCAAGCCAAAGGAGCAGTGTAGCAAACCGATGCAGCTTGCAGTCAGCTTTGCTGGTGGCTATGTGGCTGGCGTATTCTGTGCCGTGATATCTCATCCAGCTGACAACCTGGTCTCTTTTCTCAACAATGCAAAGGGCGCGACTGTCACTGACGTAAGTCCGATCCACCATCTTCCATGCTTTTCTCCTCTCCTAATAATTTCTTCGTCAAGGGAGTAAGACAAATCTGTCATCTGATAAACAACTTCTTTCGCTTGTCAGGCCGTAAGACAACTTGGTTTATGGGGCCTTTTCACCCGTGGTCTTCCGCTGCGTATTGTTATGATTGGTACTCTGACTGGAGCACAATGGGGAATCTACGATGCCTTCAAAGTCCTCGTTGGCCTGTAAGCAAGCACATAGCCCTATGATCGTAATCTTCTTCGTCTTGTTATTGCTCATAATCTTTTGATCTAATTCACACTATTTCATATTTGCTCAGTCAAACAACCGGTGGTCTCATTCCTCCAACCACTTCGAACCAAGAACATGCAAAACAAAGTTGATCATTTTGAATCACCGACTCGTTTTTGGTCCTCAGACTCGGGCAATTAGGTAACACTTTGCCTTCCACCGCTCCACTTTAAATGGAAGCTGCAATGTATTTTTGAACCGTCTTTCTTGGTTTAGTTTCGGAGTATCTAAGCAAGCTTTGTAGATTACAGTTGAGTGCTAAAATTTCCTCTGCTTAATACCAGTAGTTTCCATGTATTGCCGTATAATAATACGACATTCATTTGCCTGAACTGGTTCAAGGTCTCCGAAACAAGAACCTGGGCATCAATTAACCATGTAATCTGAGCAGATTAACTGGTTAATTGGATTTGGTTCGTAATCTTGGTTGATCAAGTGGATGTCTTCTTTCATAAATGCTTTAGGAAATCCAACAGCAAGGTCAGCTAATAAGAAAGTGGATTTACACTTGTATTTGATGGGACTTCTCACGAAGTTACCACTTCTGTCAACCTCAAGGTAACTCGATGGGCCCGATCGTTTCATTACTCTTCCTTCGTCGGCCCCACCTCATTCACATGGAAGTCACATGTACTCTGAGTGCGGATGTAGGGATCGGTTGTTGTGTCTCCCCACAAAAGAAACTTCGTCGATGCTGGAGAACTGAATGATAGTGTGGAGGGAATACCAGACTAGGCTGTGTACTTATGAATGCCTCTTTGTTTATGCATTTAAATGGGAAGAGGACAGGTAGAACCGACCATCACTGCAACTGCAGTCACTTATCCCGTTAAGGTCTCCGATCAACAATCACGAGGTTGTCTCCCCAACATTATCTTACGATAGAGCCTTGAAGACCATATTGGAGAAGGATCATTCCCGCAGATCAGTCTGCCAGATCTAAGATAACTTGTAAAAATATCACTCCGTCAACATAAATTAAGAGAGAGTAGATCGCAGTGATAAAGCTCAGTAAAGAGATTTAAGAGTTGACAAAAAAGCTCTGCCTGAAGCCTAGTAAGATCATCGATTTCGACTCCTCGTCGATCTCAAAAGGTGTTCATGGTGAACCCCTGCTCCGGCGCCCCGTCACCTTTGAGGAAGCACGAGTAGCTCCCATCCGAGGACCCTGTACCATGCATGGAGAAGTCGGCGGTGGCGGCAGCCCCGGCGCCTCGGTGCGCGGCGGCTGCCCGCTGCAGGGACTGCAGCTGGCTCTTGAGGAACTTCATGTAGTGGATCGCCTCGTCGAGCATCGACGCGGTGTCCATCTTGGTGCCCCCCGGGACGAGCTGCTGCAGTATCCGGATCCTCTCGCTGATCCGCTCCCTCCGGTGCCTGGCCGCCACGCTCTGCGGGTCCTTCGATATCTTCACGTTCCGCCGCTTCGGCGGCCTCACCGACTCCGGGTCGATGTGGATCGGCTGCATCGCTGCAATGCGAAATATCATCTCCCTCATGGCAGCCACCGAGGGCCGCCGCCCGCAGCCGTGCGACGAGCCTCTCAGCGCCAGCTCGGCTGCGGCCGGCGAGTTCGAGAACACAGGCGTGAGGAGGTCCTGAGGACCGCCGAAAGCTGACGATGATGGCGCACCCCCCACAAGCAAAGAGGTGCTAGCACCAGCGCTGCAGAATGCATTCGACGACGGTCCACCGGAGTAGCTTTCCGATGGCTGCAACGGTGCTTCGGATAACCCACCTAAATTCTCCATCTCCCTCACCATCGTTGTCAGATCCATTTGAGCCTCTGTCGGGGAGCTCAAGTAGTCAACATCCATTGGTTCTTCTCCTGTCACCTCGGAGAGCAGAGAGAGAAGGAATACCAAGGGACTGATGAAGCAAGGCAGGGGAAGAGGGGATGAACTTGGAGTCGTATCAGAGGATTGCAGAGAAGATGAATGGGGGTAAAAACCAAGCGAAAAATATCTGAGCAAGAAAACGAGTGACAAAAGACTGCACAAGGGCGGAGTATATCTGGCGGTGACCCTTCAAGCTTCCTTTGGTCTGCTCCATACCAATGCACTGCCAAGGCTTTTTATATAAACAACCTGTCACTGTGGTTTAGCCTTTTTCTTTCCTTAGATATATTATATTACCAAAGGATACAATTTATTCTCTTAAAATATAGATTGTCCAATTCAGGATAATCCCATTGTTGATATCCCTTTGTCCTGTGCTTGCTTCTTCCACACTGTCACACTGTTTCTTGCCATGATTCCTCTAAGGATGCGCTTGACACATTCATTGTAATAATTGAATTGTAAACTGGCAATAGGCAAGTAGTAGCTGCATCATAATCTGCTACAAGGTTGTTCCTCAACTTCCCACAAGGCTCCAACTTACCCTCCACAAACTCAGCCATGGAGTAACTAAAGGATGCTTTTATATATGATTACTACTTCCAGATGTAGAGAAATATGACAATTGCCATGTGGATTAAAGTAGAGTCATGAGTATCTAAGTTTACTTGTAGTATATGTATGTATGTATGTATGTATGTATGTATGTATGTATGTATGTATGTATGTATGTATGTATGTATGTATGTATGTATGTATGTATGTATGTATGTATGTATGAATAATACAAGCAATTAAATTGTATCTATGAATACAGGGAATATTAACAATTGTTTTGTGCATATATGAATGTGAAAGTTCATCAGGAAATATTATATATGTTGGTGGCCACAGCAGCTGATGCATAGAATGAGGAAGCCAAAAAGCATCACATGGAGAGGTGGAATTGGGAAGTCAGCGAGGCTTCTGAACGAGGGGTGTACAAGCGTGCATCCAACACGTGTCACAGACCAATGCGAGAAGGCCCACCAGGTGATCTCTCCATATCCTGCCTCACCTTCTCACCCTTAATAATTAATATCAATTATTTTTCTGCTGCATTATATATTTCTGCTCCTTCAGTACATGTTGGATTAATCCTGCCGGTGGGGAACAGTTCGATGATGGGGGCACATGGCCATGTTAATTAGCAGCGGTCATTTTGACTTCAACCCACAAAGTTGGATGCTACTTTGCAAGGTTTAATTGCATATTATTGTTGTTGTTCTTCATATGAAGCTTGAAGTGACTCCTAATATACATCTAATCTCTCTTTATTTGACGCATAAATAAATAGCTTATAATGAACTTCTTTTCCAAGCATTTTGCCAGTTTCAAATATGTATCTTTTTCTTTTTATTTTGTCTTACGTTTAGTCAATGTGTCTCTGTTTTTTCGCTATAACTTCAATTTTTTTAGGATTTATGGTTAATCCAATCAAAATATTTATCGAAAATAACATTACTGTTTAATGAATTTTTATGGCATAAATCAGTCTTCTTACTCTTCACATCTATGGCTAGTGTGATGTTGCATCAGTAGGCTTTATGCAGATGATCTGCAACTCCAATCTTCTATTGATCTTTCTTTGTTTTGATTTGTGCAACCCATTGGCAGGTTGGTGTGCAGATAGATAGATCCCTGCTATCTTGCTGATAGCACGAGGAGGGCATTCCGTGGCATGAGGTCTCAGAGAAAAGAAGAAGAAGAAGAAGAAGAAGAAGAAGAAGAAGAAGAAGGAGAGAGAGAGAGAGACCATGAGCTGAAACAACAATTACCATGTTCCTCCACCTTCGAGTAAGATGAGGTAAGAAGCAAGAACCAGAACTGAAACCGACTCTGCCATCTCCTAGCCTCGTGTCAGAAGGTGGTAGTGGTGGCGTTAGTAGCAGGAAGGATTTGGTTTCTGTCCTCCAATTATTCTTTACAATGATCACCTTCCTCCTTCGTTTCCCTTCCATGAGTTACTGTGATGCGTGAAAGGAACTGTTCTATGATTGCATGCTCACGTATCTCACCTGCAAAAGCTCAAAAGAGAGCTGAAGCGTGCTTCCAATAATTACATACATACATATATATATATATATATATATATATATATATATATATATATATATATATATATATATGTAGTTGGATGCTCATCAGTTCATCTTCTCTGCATTGTCAGATACGTAGAACTTGGACATGGCTGGGAGGGGACCAATGGCCGATGGATTGGGTTCTTAAAAGCTAGCAGCATCTATGGGGCCTTCCCTATATATATTAGTAGTCAGTAATGATTAAAGATTTTGCTGTGTCTCATGTTCTTTGTTTACAGGTGGGGAGATGAATCAGATTGGACAGAGTTCCTGTGATGGAAGGTCAGGTTAATTTTGGTGCAGTGAGAGTGAGTTTTCACTGACGCTTTACTTCTCCATGCACAGGTAAGGAATTGCCAGAAACGAGCAGCTACTGAGCTGAGAGGGCGTCAATCATGCAGGGAGGAGAGGCTGGTGGTGCTTCCCAGCTTGGAGAAGGCTGCGTCAGGCAAGTGAATCACCTGTTTCCTTTTCCTCCATCAACAATAGAATTCCATAACATGGCATCCATAAACCGACATGGTCTCTGTGACCGACTTCTATCCTACGCATTTGAATCCTTCCAACTTATCACCTCTCACCTTATCTTCTCCTCCCCTCTCTCTCTCTCTCTCTCTCCTCTCCTAAGAACAAGAAACATATAATATAGCCGCTCTCCTCGGTACTCGGAGTGGTCCAGAGGGTGAAACAAGCTCCTCCTTGGGCCATAAAGTTGCGGAGAAAAAGCTGGCCTCTGATTCATGAATGCCGTATTCGTTACAAGTCATACCTTAAGAAACTTGTAGCAAGAATTTCATTGACCCATTCTTAGCTCATCTTTTTCTGCAATACCATAACATGAGTTCTACTTCACACGGTAAGAAACAAATCTTGTAATCCATGCTTTGATCAGTTCAAAATACCACCATGAACAGATTATATTTGGGTAATAATAGGCCACACAACATAAAATTTATCAGGATGATAATAGACTCGTCTAATCCTGTAAACCGTTTTAGTAGGATCATTCAAGCGACATGTCTGCCGAATACAAAAATGACCTAGATCTCTGTTTCACCAACATAATTTAGCTAGCAAATATGCGACAAAAAGGAAACAGTGAACATTGTTATGTACATCACTTGAGCTGCCCTATACAAGAGATCACAGTCGTCTATTAATTCTTTACAGAAGGTCTCTGCCTCTTGGGTCGAAATCTTACAATCTGGATCGTCTTATGTGCTTCATTGGATTGAATCGTGCATGCCGATGACCAGAAGGGAGTGTTTGCCTGCCGGTTACAGATGAGTTGGCCTTTATGTCCCAGCCTTCTACATTCTTAGGAACGTATCCATCAAAAAGAATCTGAGCTAGGACGCTATGAGCATTGATGCTCGGTGCGTTCGGCAAGTGAAATATCTCACACTTATGCTCATCCTGAGTGGAGCATCCATCTCTGGTGTCATGGTACTCCATGGAGCTTGGCAGTAAGAAATGATCACATGGATCATTTGTTACTCCCCTTTGGCCCTCTTGTTGTACATGGAATTGTCGCCTTCTTTCTGAGTAGAGTGTAGCTGCTTTGCTCAATAACTCAGACACAGCAGTCTTGTAGTCAGCTGCATGATGCTTGTGATGGCCTGCAGGAGGAAACGAGTCCTAGCATTCATGTATTAATACACTAGAGAACGCTATCAGATAATTCAAAACGACAAACACTTTGAAGCATTTCTTTAACAGTCATGGCACCACCTCAAAATCAAACAATTTAACATGCAGTATATAACAAAAGTCGAGAAAATCCTAAAAGCAATCAACTTAAAACTGCTCTAGAGTTTACATCCATTTATCCTAGGTATCTTGCTACTTTATGCTGCATTCCATGAGATAAGTCTGGTTATTGTTCGCTTGAATGATAAATTCCTGGTATAAGGTGGTGTTTAAGTTCTTGGTATCTAGCATAAGCTTTCAGTAGTCCTCATCATACCAATCGTAGTCTATTTTCCCGTACCATGACCACAGGAAAAAGAAAAAACCATAATTATTATTCTAATAGAGCAACAAGATAGACCGATCCAACTGTTCTGGGATCTGCCACATTCTTATTCTCACATAGCATAAAATGAAACATAATATTTGAATTTAAAATTCTATGTAAAGTTGGAAGGAGCATAGTATAAATTAGTTACTATCCATGAAAATTTTAAATTTCATACCTACATGAGGGGAGCTATTCCATTTTATTAGCTTGACATCACCTCCTAGCTCCTCTAGATGATGAGCAAAATTACAGACAACTGGATATGGAGCGAGTTCATCATCTTCTGAACAAAATATGAGGAAAGGACCCACATTCTGCATATTATGGCATTTAAAATTAGTAATTTAGAACAGCACAAACAGATTATACAGAGAGAAGCATGATTGAGATTTGTATTGTGAGCCGTACAGCAGAAGAATACAGAGTCCGCAAAAAGTCAGCATGCTGTCCTTCAAATCTGTCTATGAAGAAAGTGCTGAGACCAGATGCTAAGGCCTTTGCCATCCACGATACAACTCTAGGTGGGTGGGACCTCTTGAGAACAGTCGGATGAAGGATAAATCGAGTGCCCAAATCACCAGTAAAGTCTACTGGACTAGAATCATATATTTGCCCACATAAACAGTCTTTTACAAGCTGATAATTATCCTTCAAAACCCAAAATACGAGAATCAGAAAGGATGCACATATCTCGGAGAGGATAGTAATCAGAGCTGATTTTTTAGTTGCGTAACTCATGCTTCACAACAAGAAAATTCATATTACTTTAGAAATTTTTTGCTCTTAAACATTAGAGATTGGTGAGTTTTAAGTGTTCCATGAACTATTGCAGATTTGTCTTAACAACAAAGTCTGGAACACATAAATCATGACTTACCACACTAAGTCGCCCTTCACATTTCCCGTCAATCAACTGGAAAGAAGAAAAAACATAAATGTCCTTTACTGTTACAACTGAAGAAGTTAAATGTCAAATATATCAGACAGCTGACCTGAAGGACCTTGTACATGCAACCTCTTGGTGCCCCGGAAAAAGCCGAAAAGACAATAGGTAATGGTGAAACATTTAGTTCCTGTATCCCAAAAACAGTAGAAATGATGGAACATGTTTCTTTCTACAGTTCGCTTCCGGAAAGCAATAAAGCCTCAGAGTCAAGTAGAGAACAGTGACCTATAATTAGAGACTTATGTAACATCTATATCAAGAGTGTCTTCAAATATCATCACAAAGTCACTACAAATGAACTTATCCATGCACCATTAGTGAACAAAAGATGATGGTTCTGGAGGTCTATCTATTCAATCATTGTCAACCATTTGTAATTTCAGAGAAGTAAACATGGAACAAACAGAGACATCAAATCCGACACACGTGAATCTAAGTCCTCCAAATTCCAAACCATCCATGCCAACTGCTGTTCCTGAACCCCCATGATTATTTCAGCCTAATTATTGAAAGGAACCCTAGAAGACAGTTGGAACAGCAAAAATTAATTGGGGCAGGTAGGCTTAAACATCAAAGTCAATACAATTCAATGATATTGTACCACCAATTTTAGATCGTGCAGAATTTCTAGTCATGTGACCTATATGGATTACAGTATGCACAATTACATATGCCTTTGTTCCTTAAAAGAAGTCAAAGTAATAGGTCTATCTTAAGTGTCTCTTCAGCATATTTACCTGAACAAGCTCTTTAAGAACACCATCAGCTAGCGATGCAGCCTTCTCTGGAAAATATCTGCATATATTTTAACCTATGAGAGAGCTTAAAATCAATTCATATTATAGACATATATAACAGCACCATTGTTTAGAAAATTAGCAAGAAAACTAGCAATTCAATAAATCTAACAGAGTTAGAAATCTGCATGAATTCGTTCTACAGAATTTAGAGTAATCTTCAATGACTAAGCTCCTCCATGCAACAATCTATCAAACAAAGATGGGAATTTTTGAGCTTCGAGTCTTGCAAGGGGGGGATGACAAAGGAATTGGAGCCTTACAGCGTGAGGAAATCGGCATGACAGATGAGAGATCGCCATCCGAAGGACGAGTAGAGCTGGATGTAGGGCTCGAGCTGCCTCTCCAGGCTCGAAGGCCACACGAACACCACCACGATCCCGGCGCGGCCCTCCTTGGCCCCCCAGCAGAACCGCCCCCCCTCCCACCACATCTCCGCCCAAATCTCCGGCCAAGGGAGCTCCGGTTTCCTCCTCTGGTCCTCCAACCTTGACGACACCCCGTCTCCGATCCAGCCCTCAACCCCTCACTCTCCTCTCCTCCATCGCAGCTTGGATTGAGCCCATAAGAAGGAAGGGCGTGGTGCTAACATGCGCGAGGAACGGCGCGTGGGGAGCAATAGAGGTCCACGGGCGGCGCAGGTTAGTAACCGGTCCCCATGTGGTTGGATTTTTCCTCCAGAGAGATGAGCTCCAGTTGATGGACTACGTCCGATCTGCCACGTGGCTTCCATCCCTAGAAGTAATTCCTTCAAAGCGAACGACTCTTTTTTCCGATATAATTTAATTGGGCTCAGATGAGGCGGCCTTCAGAAAGCCCAATGGGCCGTTACTTTTATTTGCTTGAAGAATATTACGCATATTTGGCTTTCATTTCTTATTATAATTTAATTTTACGTGGATAGTTGTTCAGGTGGTTTCCATGCCAGTAAACAATCATCAGACGGCTCTCCATTCATCAATCGACGTTGATTCCCTTCTCCTCCCTCCCTCGCGACCATCGAATATTCCAGCGCACCCACTTTTGCTCCCGCAATTCCAATACCTTCTCGCCTTAGTTCTATTAATCCTTGACCGCCGGACGTGGCTTACATTGAATGGAGTCAGATCAAAGCTCGTCTGTGCCACGTCATCGTTTTATATTGATTTATATCCCACCACGGAGCACCTTTACCGGCAACTAAAAGACTTCTTAACTTCTCGCCGAATCCAAACCGAACGGAGCAAGAAGAGTGGCCTCGCCATGCTCCGCCTCCTCGCCCGGCGGCGCCGCCCCCGGTTAAGATTTCCACTGCGGCACTTCACGTCCCAGCCCACTCTCGAACCGTCGCACCATCAAAGCCTCCCCCTCAAAGACCCCTCGCCCAATCATGCCATCATTCGAAATACCCCCGTCCCTGCTCCTTCCCCTATCCCCTCCTCCCCCCTCCGCTCCCTCCCATTTTACGCCATCGCTGGAACCCTCGTCTCCGCTGCAGCACTTGCCGCCTACGTCGCCTCCTCCTTCCTGGACCGCCCTTCGCCAAGATCCGACCGAATATACGCCGATCTTGAAGAAACCCTAGAAAGATCGAAGGTTTCCGTCCTTAGGGTCGTGGACCGGATGAGGCTGACCGGCGCGGCCGCCACCGTTCTCTGGAAGTCGCTGTCCTCCGTGCTGTCGTCCGCCAACCACGAGGTCCGATCGGGGTTCGAGCTCCGGGTGGCAGCGCTGCTTGCTGATATCTCGGCAGCTAATGAGGCTCGTAGGGCGGCCATTGTGGGGGCAGGGGGCGGTGCGGTGGTGGACTGGCTCTTGGAGAGCGTGGCCAGCTCGGGACACGGCGGGGATCGTAGTGGGACGCAGTCGGAGTCAGCGAGAGCGCTTGCACACCTAATTGCTGATCCAAATGTTTGCCAGGCCGTCTTGGGGCGGCCACATGCGATCCCTAATCTCCTGAGATTTATCTTCTCGTTCCAGCCCAAAAAATCGAAGGTGAGTTAGGTCTCAATGATACGTATTACTTGATTTATGCTTTCAGGTAATTCTAAGGTTAATGAAAACTGATGGACTATAAACATTTTAGTGGGTTTTTTTTGCTGCTTCTTCAATTCCCTCTTCTTGATTAGGGCCTTGGCCGCATTTTTGTTGCCTTGGATGAGCATTGAAGTTTATCTAAGATTAAACTTGGCTCGATTTATATGACGACTCGAGCGGATTAATTGATCTATTATCAATTTCATTTGACTTAAATCACCTGTCAAAATACTTAAGCTGAAATTAATAATGGTACACTAATAAGTCAATTTTAATTTTGTCCACATGGGATTAATCGGGATGTTTTAACTTATCTATTAGATAACCTTATCCAAGCAACAATCTATGGTTCACTAATCAAGATAAACCACAAGAAGGATCAGGTTTGACTAGTTAGGTCACTAGAATGTAAGAAAGATGAACTTAGGATATGGAAAGGAAATAAATGATCGGACAGACAATTAGAGACAAGAACCACTATCAATGAAACACCATTAGCAAACTACAAAACTTGTATAGACTCACTGGTTTTAAAAGCTTTTGGATCTCCCTGTACTATCATAACCATGCTACAATAAGTCTAACCAGAAATGCTAAGAATTTTTTATCATAAGTTTATAGTTTTGTTAATTGTTTCTTGTATTTTCTGCTTTTCTTTGTTGTTTCTTTTTATCTCCAATAGCCTTTTTTTTCCATATGTATACATTATGCCTACAAAATAGTGGATGGTTAGTTTATCTAGCAACTGATGTTTCACATATCTGCACAGTCAATGTGACATGGGTACTGCTTTTCTCTTCTGTTCTTGAGTTTTTTTCTTTGACTTTGTCACTCCTATTGCTGCTTCTGAGTTGTTTTGCTTTGAAAGTAATGTTAAAATTATCAACGAGAGCTAGCAACTGACTTATCTGATGAGCAGATTTTAAATTTCTGATTAGGCAGGAACCATTAAGGCATTAGAGTTGCATAAAAGCAGATTAAGTTGAAATATATTTGACTGGAATATATATGTTTTCTTTGGGTTTTCATCTGAATTTATTGTATGCATATATTGGAGTTTATACAATGTTTGTGGCATTTCTGTTTCTTATTATTTTTTGTCAACTCTAGTGCTTTTGGTAATGTGTCTCTCAGCTTTTATAATTTCTCTGTTATTCCTATATATGTAGCAATTATCAATGGCCTGTTTGGTTTTCAAAAGGCTAGAACAGCCAATATAGAGGTTTTACATTTCATACATGTGTTATTTACTTAGTACTGAAAGTTACCTATTGTATTAATGGTTTTCTGTGGCAGGGCAGTCCTTGAAGCACTCTTCAGTGGATGGTCCTTATGGTTGCAAAGGAAGGAGTATGCTTGTTGCTGCCATCATGGATATAATCACTTCAAACTGTGATAGCATCGACCGATCATTTCCACCAATGTTGACAGGAAATGCTGATACCAGAGACATAGCAGTAGCTCTTGAAGTAATTGAGCAAGGTGGTTTGCACCTTGATGGCGTTGATGAGAATGGGCATGATGATGATGATGGTGACAAAGGAATTCAGGGAATTGGAATAAAAGTTCTTGGGGGTACAACTATATTGGGATTTTCAGGAACAGAGAGCCTCTTAGACTTGACCCAGCCTCTTAACTATCAGTTATTTACAGCTGCAGATGCATACAGAATTCTGGAATTACAGGGAAATGGTGGCAGTTCTTCCAAACTTGAGAAAATGACTTCTTTTCCTGTACCAGGCCTGTGGGATGATTTGCAGAGAGAACATGTTGCTGTACCTTTTGCTGCATGGGCATTAGCAAATTGGGCTTTGGCATCACAACTTAACCGAAGTCATATCCAAGAACTTGATAGAGATGGGCAAGCTATCATGACTGCATTAAAAGCACCAGAGAGATCAGTGAAATGGCATGGCAGTCTGGTTGCTCGAGCTCTTTTAGATGATCAGAATTTGCCGCTGACTGTTTCTGTTCCTGATTGGAGCTTTAGCCTTCTTTCTACAGCTTTTCATGCCAGTAACAATGAGGATGTAATGTTGGCTCGAGTAGCATTGTCGGCCTTTCTGGTCTCCATTGAACGTAGTAAAGATGCAAAGGTGATGATAATGGAAAAGGGGCTTCACCTCATAAGAGGAATGGCCAAGCAGTCTGAAAAGCATAGCCATTTGCATGAACCATTAGCTAGGGTCTTGGAATTACTTTACCAAGGGGACATGCACTTATCTCTTGAGGAAAGTCAAAGGTGGTCAGGCATTCTTCTCCGCTGGATTTTTGATCAATCTTCTTCCATATGTACACGTTGTTCTGCAACAAAAATTCTTTCTTTCATCATTGAGGACCATGGGCCACAGTCATTAACAATTTCTCAAGGATGGCTAACTGTATTGCTTAATGAAGTTATTGGAAATGGCAAGGCGTCAAACATTAAAGGAAGCAATCCACCCAACACAGACAAAGCCAAGGTATTCATTTATTGTTTACTTCAATTTCAGTTGATGTTGATTTAGAGCTTATTACATATCAGGGATTTAAATTCTGTATCTGCTTGCGCATATGTCTTTTTTTTTCTCTTGATTTATCATGTCTTTCTGCAATTGCCAGCAATTAATTAATGGAGAAATTGGCTTGACACATTTAGCAGAGGCTAGAAAATTGAATACTGGTTCTACAATGAAAAGACTTTTAACTAATTGTGAAAATTGCTAGCTTCGAACTATCTTTAGCTATAAAGTTGTTGCTTTATGTCAAATAGCAGAAAGATGGAATGGACACCTATTGTGGTTTGAGCTAGTGGCCATTTTAAAGAATTCATTTTAATCTACACTTTGACTCTTTTTTCTTTGACAATATAAGGTGACTTTCCTTAAACTGGGAAACCAGAGAAAAAAACTGTATGTATGTTGATCAAAATCGATGTCAAAGCTGAATTCTTTCCATGTGTTGCACTGGACTTATCTAAAAGCATGATGGATCCAGTAATGTTTGAGTGCCACATTTGCCAATTTTTTTCTTTGCTATCCATATTCAAAATTAATTATGAACCACATTCTTGATGCTATATACTTATCACCTACACTAATTTTTTTTTTCTTGTGATAACAAAAGGCTAAATTACCTGGATAGCCTTTCAACTTTGGAGGACACTTCTTTTTGTCTAGTTGGTTCTTGAACTATTGTTTATGTAGCAATTAAAGTATTCCATCATCTGTCAATAATATCAGTTATATAAAGATGTGTTGTGATCATATTGAGTTTATTTTTTTGTCAATTTGACTTTAAAAATCAACGAAACAACACAATGTCTCCATGTGGTAGGGTATTCACTGGTTTTTTATAAGGTTTAAATATCAAAACTCTCGCATTGACTTCATTTTTCTAGTTATTGCTGACCGAGATGCTATATGGATGCATTAGCAAAAGAAAAAAAGAAGTCCTCTGCAGTAGATGACATAAATATTTGATTCCTAGAGAAACAATATTTCAAGGACCAGTTTAGAACTCAAAATTGAACTTCCAGTTAATTTAGTTAAATAAAACTATACCTTATATGTAAGATTGTCTATGGAATTTCTATTTGCTCTCCTGTGGAACCATTTGCTTTGTCATGGAAAATGTGGCTTAATGTCTTTTCCATATTGCTTATTGGTAGTGTTTTCCTTGCAGACTCAAATAGATCAATCTAATGCTCATTCTGCAGCACAAGTTACTAACCAATTGGCGACTGCTGTGGTCAAACTAGCAGGAACTCAGTTGGACACTGAATCTGATTCTTCTGACAAAAATCCATTTGCTGACTTTCTTACACTTGAACCATTTGCAACATTGATAAAGAACTTGAAGAAGAATAATTTGCCTAAGTCTGATGTTGCTGATTCAGCTTTTGCAACATTGAAAGGCATTAAAGCACTGACAGAACTTTGTTCTGAAGATACTATATGCCAAACTAAAATAGCTGATCTTGGAGCCCTTTTCTTGCTACGACGTTACCTTTTGTGTGATGACTATGAACAACTTGCTGCAAATGAAGCATATGCAGCATCAAGAGTTTCAGAGGCTCAGGACCGAAATGTCTCTGTTTCTGGTGATTCATCTGGTATAGATCGTGATGATCCTTCTAGCGTCAGAGTTCCTCCTACAGCACATATCCGCAAGCATGCTGCTCGATTACTTGTAATTCTTTCTCTTCTACCAAATGTTAAAACAGCCATTTCTGCAGATAAAATATGGTGTAAATGGCTTGAAGATTGTGCAAGTGGGAATATTCCTTGTTGTAACGACAAAAAAATCCAGAGTTATGCAAGGGCAACTCTCTTAAATGTACGTTGTTCTGAATCATCAGAGGTTCAGGTGCTAAATCACAGCCCTCCCGATGCAGATGGTAGCAACCAGAAAATAAAGTGCCCACTCTATGAGGACATGATATTCCTGTTAAATCCAGAATTACCACACTGGAAACCCACCAACAAGAATGATGAGGGCAGTTCAGATGATTCAGCTGTTGCAGAAGTTGTTAATTTTGATTCTTCACCTTCTAGTGTTTGTCAGTGTGTTGAAGATGAGACTTGTAACACCTCTAGCTCTATGGGTAACTCGGAGAGATCACCCAAATCTGCATGTCCTTCATTTGATGTTGTCTTCGTCCATGGGCTTCGTGGTGGACCTTTCAAATCATGGCGCATTGCAGATAACAAGTCTTCAACTACTAGTAAAGCTGGGCTGGTTGAAAATATTGATCAGGAAGCAGGGAAATTGGGTACATGTTGGCCTAGTGAATGGCTATCTAGTGACCTTCCTGATGCTCGCTTGTTTTCTGTTAAATACAAGGTTTGTGTTGTAGCTAACCTCATTTTGCTCTTTAATTTTTCTTAGATGATGCTATTGTACATGTTTAGATACAAGGAAAATGTAATATCCTCAACCATTTTAACTTTCAGTAGCAGCCCTTGTAGTTTTAATTCTCCTAGGTCCTCTCCAGGTTGGACCCTCTGATGAAACAACTTTCTACTAACTGAAATGATTCATGCAGACAAATCTAACTCAATGGTCTGGAGCTAGCTTGCCACTTCAGGTTAGTACTTTTTAGTACCTTTTTGGAGGATCTTTTGAAAATTTTGTGTTTTGGAGTTGTGGTCCATGATATTACACTTTCTCTATTCTGTAGGCAAAGGTTCAAAATGATATAATTGCTGTTTTATTTGCTCCATATATTCAAGTCTGCTACTTGTCAAATTTCCTGTTTTAGTTGCAGATTCTTTAAGTTTCAAGCTTATCTTAAAAAAAATTTCTGGTTATAAAGGAAAATTAATGCAGATGCGTGTAAGTGGCCACTAGAAATAACCGAGGAGACTCGAGAGATCAAGCAATTAGGTTATAAAGGAAAGAAGGAATGGCTGTTTAATACAATGTTGTCTTGTGTAATGCAATCACTAATAATCAGTGTGGGTGTGGGAAGGATTTAAACAAATATAATACTTGTAAAATACCTCAGTCAACTTGTATCTAGGAGTAGCCTAGTACCTTAAGAGTTAGGTAATGAATTCAACTGATTGACAAGCGAAGAGTATCTTGATGCGATACTCAAGGAAAATTCATTTCCATGCGAGTTTTATCTATTTTTTGCTCATGTTTCTTAAATTTATGAGTTTAAAACTATTATATCATATAGATTTCTTGATAAATGCGCACTGTATTTTATTGGTATATTTCTTGTTTATGATATATCACATCTTAGTTGCATGAAATTCTTAATGTTTTATACTTATTACCAATATATTATAAATGTGCACAATTCTCATGCTTGGTAGTGGTGATGTTTCAATTGGTCTTTAACAAAAGATGGAGAATTACCCCTGGCCATAGAGAGAAACTATTGCCATAGCTCGAACCCTGGTCACTAAGGTCTCAAAGGAACAATTTTATTTTCATGCCAAGTTTGCCTTCAATGTTTCAGTTGATCTTGAACCTTCTAGATTTTGTGATTGATGAAGATATGGCAATTGAAATTCTGATTTTTTGTTTGTGTATTAAAATCCATGTAGATCCATGTAGCCGACTCAAACAGTTGGGACATCACAGTTGTTGTTGTTGTTGTTCTTTTTTTGTATTAATATAGTCTTTAAGATTTGATAATTGATTGATGAACGTTTGAGAGGTGACATGCCAGAAGGGTATTAACTCAGAGGGTGTACATTTGAGGTCATCTCTTGTCCTCTTTCCAACCATTTTAAGGAATTTATTTGTAAATGTTCAATTGAACCTTCTAGATTTGAACTTTTCTTTTCTCTGGTCACCATGTATCTGGAAAAAGGATTGAATGATGATTATTATGTATGAGAATCGATCCCATTTCTTTCTATGTTGAAGGATATTAGTTTATTGTGATACCTAAAGTGTTGCCTCTGAGACATCCATTTATTTGGAGACAACAATTTTCTTGAAGGTTTACAATTTATAGTTCATCTTCATGTTAATATTTGATAGTTGAATTCTTCTTGTTCTATGCAGGAAGTTAGCTCGATGCTCCTGAGAAAGCTGACCAGAGCAGGCATCGGTGACCGGCCTGTTGTGTTTGTGACACACAGGTATGATATTAGGCAGCAATTATAAATATGGAATTAGTGCCATCTTCTTGTGTTATCAAATACATGTCAACTAACAACAAATCACATTATATAGTTGTACCCTCTTTAAAATCACATTATATTGCTTTACCCTATGCAAAACTGCATTTTAAAAATCACAGTACTTTTCTCTATGCTATATGAGACCTGGCTTACACTGTATATCTTATGATTGATACTTAGCAAGAAAGAAATACCATATCCAGCCTTTCCTGTGGTCATCTATACTTGTTGTCTTGTCTGTTCTGTTCTCGGGTTCAATATAAAGTTGTAAACCACTGTTGATCAGATAATAAGATAACTTTATGATAAAGGATCTTACTTGAACTTCAGAAAGAGGTTAGTGCTTTAGAATTTTCTCTGGTTGCCAATAATCTATGTCCCCACAATGATGTATTTGAATGAAGAATCAGTACCCAACTAGCTGAAATGTTCTTGGTGGATCACATGGAGACTGCTAAATATGTGATATTGTCAGGATGATCTACTCATATATTAACAGATCATTTACTTATGTTTTTTGCTTCTTAGAAATAAGAAGTGTTTGTAAATCTATATGTTCCTTTTTCCTTTAGTCTCTTTTTCCCTTGGTTTCTAAAGTATGTATGATCAACACAACCTTGTCAAATGATTAGAGGTGTGCCAGGGACTGTCTAAGGTCATGAGTGTTGCAGGGATTAGTAAACAATTTTGGGTATGGCAAAGACCAATAGAGAGTGATGGGTATGTCAGGGACTATCCTATCATCTAGAAATTGATAATACTTGGTATTCATTTTTAGGAAAAAACCAATGGAAATGGACATCTTATGTTCCTTCAATATTTTCAGAAGAACAGTAATAATTCTATAAAAAATATTTAACAATGAGGTAATCAGATATGTTCTATATGTTGTTTGATTGTTGTTTGTACTACAGAACCAAGGAACAGTAGTAGTTTTCAAATGCCCTTGAGTCTTTTTATTGAAGACAACGAAAGAAATTTAAACTTGTTGAATTGTAACAAACTTTAGCCTACATGTGCACACGGTCCATCTTCTGGTAGGCTAAGTATGTTTTTCAGAATTATATTTATGCGTCTCGTGTTATGTCATGTACATTTAATTTGACATGAGGTGTTGCATAGAATCACAATTTCTTTTATTGATTAAAGGTGCTATTTAACTCTAAATGTAATTACAGTACCTCTGCCTAATGAATTCGTATATATATAGCTAGTATGTAGAAAGTATCTAGGATACCATGCAGCAACAAGAATGCAGACTTTATTATATTGTACAGTCGGCAATGTTGTGATGGACAACATAAATTTGATTATATAAAGTTATGAAATTGTGAAATTTAGACAAAGTTTGAATTTGAGAACCAGTAGACAATGGTTTATATAACAAATGGAAATCTGTGCTTATGCTGATTGATGAGTAATAAGTAAATGCAATAGTCCATTGCTTTCTTGTAAGCTTTCCAAACTTATAATTCTCGCTATATCTTGTTTGCAGTATGGGAGGGCTTGTTGTCAAGCAGATGCTGTACCAAGCAAAAATTAGTAATCTCACCGAGTTTGTGAAAAATACGATTGGAGTGGTATGTATGCCATATCATGACAAAGATACATGTGTGACATGGACCACTAATAATTTAATTTTAAGTGCAGGTGTTCTATAGCTGTCCACATTTTGGCAGCAAGCTAGCTGACATGCCTTGGCGTATGGGCTTAGTTCTACGCCCTGCCCCTACGGTTTGTAGCTTCAGGACACACTTAATCTTCTTTCCTATAAAGATGTGACTTATTTAGCTTATGTATGTGCCACTGGTGCTATTATGTTTTTTTAGATAGGAGAATTAAGAAGTGGATCCCCAAGATTGGTAGAATTGAATGACTTTGTTCGTCATCTCAATAAAAAAGGACTTCTTGAGGTTCTCAGTTTCAGTGAGGTAAGACTTGTATTTTTATGACCACATAGTATTCTCAACTTGTTTAGACTAACAGGCATCATTACAGACGCAGGTTACTCCGATTGTTGAAGGTTATGGTGGTTGGGCCTTTCGAATGGAGATTGTACCAATTGAATCCGCATACCCTGGCTTTGGTGAACTTGTTGTAAGTAAAATTGCACTGTGGATTCCAAATAATGTTAGGTCACATGAACTGCATTTTATATATTTGAGTGTGATTATATTAACATTTGTCTTTTTGAACTGTGATGTTATTTGCAATCATGGTCATTTAATTAAAATGAAGATAGAGGGCTATTATTTTATGATTATTTCTGTTTATTGGTCTCAATCCTAACATATATTGCTATAATTTAACTAACTAATATATTGCTTTGTGCAGTGCTCATAGCAATTAAAAAAAGATCATGTAGCCAACCTGAAATGGTTAGGACACCACGGCTTCTTGTAGTTATTGTTATAGGAAATGTAACTTTTTCTGATTATTCTTTGATGTGATTTTGAAGGGCTATGACCATCCATCCTTGCTTATATCGTTCTCCATGATTGCTTTAAATGATCTTGACTAAGTTATCTATACTCTTTTGCATTTATTTGGCACTTTTTTATGTTGGGCTCACACTTTGGTTAGATATCTGGGCTTACGGAGATGCAGCTGAATGCAGTCTGTGCCTGGGCCTTCCGGGATATACACTAGACCCTATGGTGAGCTTATAATAATTTGAAAGAAACATGAAAGATAAGGCCTGTTTTTCATTCGATCCTTACCATCTGGCTCAGCTCTGGAGATCAAAGTTTAAAATATGAGTTGAGCCAGTATGTACGGACCAGCATTTACAAGTCTGACCAAGTATACTTGTAGTTATTTTGATTTTTGCTGTCTTATTCAATTATATTGGAAACTTACAGAACGAGTTAATCTTGTAACTTAGAGAACCAGTAAATGGTTTTAGTGGATGCTTTTGATAGAAGATGCTTTTAGTTTGTTCAGCTGACTTGTCAATTGTATATGTACTTGCTGTATTAGCTACATGAAGCTCTTGATTTTTTTTTTTTTTTAATTTGGTCATGATCTAATAAATATTTTATCGTCTGGTTTGTTC
Organism: Musa balbisiana; assembly: GCA_004837865.1. NCBI lineage: Eukaryota > Viridiplantae > Streptophyta > Magnoliopsida > Zingiberales > Musaceae > Musa > Musa balbisiana. Next base: position 4,553,224 of record CM017197.1, on the reverse strand, counting down.
GTGCAGGTATTGGATGCCACTGATCACGTCAATTCGTGCAAGCCAGTTAACCAAACAGATCCATCTTACGCAAAGACATTGGAGTTCTTGAAGAGATTGAAATCACGTCTTTCATCTGAAGAATCAGAATCGTAATTTTGCAGTGTCGATTTTTAGATGAAAAATCTGGATAGTGTGATGGAATACTAGATGAGTCTCTTAAACTCGTCTAAATTTGTCTTACGAGTCATTTAATTTTTGTATTTTTCCTCCTTTCACAGAATAATTATGATGAAAGATCAAAATTGGTCATCCTTATTTTGAAGGCAGCTTCCGCAAAGATGTGCTTGGAGAACAATTTAAAATACAGGGAAAACAATTTGTAAAGGTTCATCTGTAGATAAATGGGTCCTTTGTAGAGATTATATCATCTTAAAGAGACAAGAAATATTTTTATACGAAATATTTTTTGGAGTCGCATCATCTTTTTTGCACTTTGTATTGCGAAAATGATATTTGTTTGGCAGTATGTGTCACATCCAGACATGTTTTCTCTATCGATAGCAATTTAAATTTCAAAACATTAAAAAGGATAATATCAAATGTCCTTTGCAAAATAAAACAATGGCTTAAAACCAACAAAGGAGTTGTATCAGTTTGAACTAATAATAGAGTTTAATTAGGAGGTATACCAATAAGTATGAAAGTCTTTGTGACACAACATAGGGCTCATATGATATTAATATAATCAAAATGTTATTATTTTTAACATTATGTGAGATTCCCTAAACAAAGTATTTCAAAACTTTATTTAACATATTTTTATCAAAATGTTAATATGATGATAATATAATCATGTTAACATATTTTTATAATCAAAATTTTCATATATAAAAAATATTAATATATGATAATGTATCAATCAATCAGAAAGGGTAGGAATAATTTTCAAATGGTGGTTGTAGTTTGATTGAGGAATCCTTATTATTTCCAAGATGATGTGAGATTTACCTAAATAAAAATGTTCAAACTTTTATATCACTCTTCCCATACAGATCAGGTATAAATTTTAAAATATAAACTATTTTTTATGATTATAATCGATTGAAGACTCCTTTATCTCTAATGGTTTCCATGATAATAATGCTATAAAATTGATTGATTGATTGATTGATTGATTGATTGATTGATTGATTGATTGATTGATTGATTGATTGATTGATTGATTGATTGATTGATTGATTGATTGATTGATTGATTGATTGATTGATTGATTGATTGATTGATTGATTGATTGATTGATTGATTGATTGATTGATTGATTGATTGATTGATTGATTGATTGATTGATTGATTGATTGATTGATTGATTGATTGATTGATTGATTGATTGATTGATTGATTGATTGATTGATTGATTGATTGATTGATTGATTGATTGATTGATTGATTGATTGATTGATTGATTGATTGATTGATTGATTGATTGATTGATTGATTGATTGATTGATTGATTGATTGATTGATTGATTGATTGATTGATTGATTGATTGATTGATTGATTGATTGATTGATTGATTGATTGATTGATTGATTGATTGATTGATTGATTGATTGATTGATTGATTGATTGATTGATTGATTGATTGATTGATATAATAATCAAAATGTTATTATTTTTAACATTATGTGAGATTCCCTAAACAAAGTATTTCAAAACTTTATTTAACATATTTTTTTATAATCAAAATGTTAATATGATGATAATATAATCATGTTAACATATTTTTTATAATCAAAATTTTCATATATAAAAAATATTAATATATGATAATGTATCAATCAATCAGAAAGGGTAGGAATAATTTTCAAATGGTGGTTGTAGTTTGATTGAGGAATCCTTATTATTTCCAAGATGATGTGAGATTTACCTAAATAAAAATGTTCAAACTTTTATATCACTCTTCCCATACAGATCAGGTATAATTTTAAATATAAACTATTTTTTATGATTATAATCGATTGAAGACTCCTTTATCTCTAATGGTTTCCATGATAATAATGCTATAAAATTGATTGATTGATTGATTCCTACAACAACTGTCGGACATATTTATCCTGTGCGAATAATACAAACCAAATGTCACGTGCGTCCGCCAACCGTTCCCACGACCAAGCAAACACAACGCTTTCCATCCCTCTCTCTCTCTCTCTCTCTCTCTCTCTCTCTCTATATATATATATATATATATATATGTATGTGTACATGGCGTGTAGGCCTCACCCAATTCCCGTTCTCTGCAAGGAGAGACGACTCTCCATGGGGGACGGCTTCTGCCCCGACTGCAAGCGGGCGACGGAGGAGGTGTTCGACCACTCGTCGGGGGACACGGTGTGCTCCGAGTGCGGGCTGGTGCTGGAGGCGCACTCCATCGACGAGACCTCCGAGTGGCGCACCTTCGCCAACGAGTCCGGGGACAACGACCCCGTCCGCGTCGGCGGCCCCGCCAACCCCTTCCTATCCGACGGCGGCCTCTCCACCGTCATCTCCAATCCTAAAGGTGCCCAGGGCGATTTCCTCTCCTCCTCCCTCGGCCGCTGGCACAACCGCGCCTCCAATTCCGACCGGTCCCTCATCCTCGCCTTCAAGGCCATCGCCAACATGGCCGATAGGTTCTTCCTACGCCCCCAGCCTCTTATTTTCTTCCCTTGCTTAGGTTATAGATACAACCCTTTCGTACGATTTCGGCGTAGAGACGCGCCTTTGGTGTGGGCTTCTGACCCTGGAATCGATTCGCTTTTTGGGGTTTCCTTGGACGGCGATGCTAATGTGTTCTTTGGATGACGAAACATCTTATATTCCTAAAATCATTAGGGTTGGCTGTCGTATAACTTTTCGGAGGGCCGGACACAAATTCTTGGATGATGAAAGATCGAACCATTCGAATTGACAGTTGCCTAAACTAGATGGCGTGGGTACAAATTATTAGGTGAAGAAAGATGTTTAGTTTCTAGAATCATTGGATTTTGGGTACCAAAAAAAAACACGACCGGGGAGCCTTCAATACCTTTCAATCTCTGTATCCTGTGAATTCAATGCAATAGAGGAAATTTTGGGACGAACTGGTTAGGTCCTTTGATTCTTCTCTCTAATCTGATAAATAGGACGAAACATAGTTTTGTGGAATGAATAGTTACATGGTTGTGCTTTCCAGAGAGCAATTTTTGGAATTAGTAGGAATTGGTAACTAATTTAGATGATGAATGAGTATTTACAAAGGCATGGCTTTTATGAGAGGCAAAAAAATGGCATCTGCGTAATGGTGTGATGCTCAAAAGGGGCATTATTATTTCTCCCTAAGGTTATCGATTTGCAATTACTTCTATGAAGGAGAAAGAGAGGCTGAAGAAAAGGCAGGGTTGGTTAACTGTAGCGGCACAAGTCTTTAGGATTGTGAAGTTCATAACCTGGGATGTAGGAGGTTCTTCAACAACCACAGCATTTATATTTTCAGAAGCGACGCACATTTTACATTTGAATTTATTCATGTAACACTGGAAACATTTACTTTTCCCTCTCTTTCATCTGCCTTCTTCTGTTTATGGACTTCTTCTCTTTCTTGGTTTAGAATATTCAAGGGTAAATGATGATGCTAAAATCTATTAGTGGATGGTTTGGCAAGAAATTGAACCAACAATGTTATCGATTTGCTAGTCATATATAATTGCAAGTTCTGATCTTGTGGCTTTTGTTTTTCAGGTTAGGTCTTGTTGCCACTATCAAGGTACAACATTTCTCTTGCATCATTCTGAAGTTTCCTTTTCATTGTAATCCTTTTCTTAGAAGTAGACAATGAAATATATTGTGTCTCACTGGCTAAGCGCATGGCTCATGAGAAAATAGCATTATATTGAAAGTTTTAGGTCCCCCAATCTTCTTCACTGATCATCTCCTTCAGTGCTATTTGCATCACATCTTCTCTGTTTTGAAACATAAGTCATTGTTAGCCTCTTATATTCGTATGCTAGACGTTGAAAATGAAAGGCACGATGTGTTATGCCAATGATAGTTTTGGCATTCTTCAGTCCAAAGAATTTAATTCCCTAATAATCATTTTATTCGACCTTTCCTAGAAGGTGTTTCTGAATACGGTCTGTCGATAGAGTAATGACATCAACGTTGAATATTTGTCGACGTTAATACCTGAATTAGATGGACATGAACACTCAAGATCTTCATAAACAAAAACTTATTCTCTTGTAATAATACTCTTCTACGTCTATTTTAAGGATCGAGCCAATGAGATATATAAGAAAGTCGAAGATCTGAAGTCTGTTAGAGGACGAAATCAAGACGCAATTTTAGCTGCTTGCCTATACATTGCTTGTCGACAGGAGGACAAGCCCCGTACCGTAAAAGGTTGATTATGTCGAACTTTTTTCTGCATTCTGACTTTCGTCTTTAATAGATATCACTAATATATATATTTTTCATTCAAGTAGAGATTTGTTCTGTTGCCAATGGAGCTACAAAGAAGGACATCGGTCGGGCTAAAGAATTTATTGTCAAACAGCTTGAAGTTGAGATGGGAAAATCCATGGAGATGGGCACAATAAACGCAGGAGATTTCTTGGTTAGTTTGAGGGCCTAATTCTGCTATTGTTTCTGTTTTTGGCCATGTCTAACCGATGTTAATCTCATGCTATTGACGTCGATCTGGATGTACTTTTTTAGTTTCTTACATCTTTAGTCGTTTAACAATCACTTGTCATGGCTCTCTGCTGTGGTTTGCAGAGACGTTTCTGTTCGCATCTTGGCATGACAAACCAAGAAGTTAAAGCAGCTCAAGAAGCAGTTCAAAAGTCAGACGAACTCGACATACGGTACTACATTTTCGAATGGCTTGATAGAGCTGACAGGCCATTGCAATTTAGCATTTTTTATCTCCTCGTTTGACATGTAGATATAGCCTTAATACTGTCTTGGCACAAAAATAAATACCGCCTTTCGTATTATGGTTTTTTGATTTGAGGTTGTAGTTTTCAGCATTTTAGCCTTGAGAACTAACGTATAGCAGCAGTATATCGTATCATTTCTAACCTAAATATCCATCCATTGGATAGTATGTCTATTGCTGCCAACCATTACCTCCAGAAACTGTATCTTTTTTTAATTGACCAGTGAAATGTGCAGGAGGAGCCCCATATCAATTGCAGCAGCTGTTATCTACATGATAACTCAGCTATCCGATGACAAGAAACAAATCAAAGGTTTCACAGTTTCATTCTCATTTTTGATGCCAATTCTTTTATTTCTTGTCTTCTTAACACAAATATTTTTTCTTCTTTTCTTTTCTGTTTTTTGCAGACATATCTCTCGCAACCGGTGTGGCAGAAGGCACCATAAGAAACGCCTACAAAGATCTTCATCCGTATGCTTCGAGGATCATTCCCACCTCCTTCTCCAAGGAGGAAAACCTAAAGAAACTTTGCTGCCCATGACAGGACCTGCCATCTCTACCTTCTTCCTCCGGATGATCTAAAGAACCTTTTGCAGCCACAAACTATGAGCCTGAAATTTTTGGACCGCCTGCCGACTAGGATAAATATTTCTTTCCTGATTGCTCTTATATAGCAATTTTTCTCGTGTAAGCTCCAATGAAATGGAGATATTTAGTTAGTGAACGGATGCTTCATGTATTATAATTATTTATTTACGCGCCACATTTCTTCAATGCTTTTTGGGATCATTTCATCGAGCACTATACGTACGCGCAATCAGCGTTCGTCTGCATGCAGGTGTATCTATGGCTGCATGCATGCATGCATGCCAAAGAAATCCACACTTTGCAGCTAAATTCTGATGTCATCAGTCACCAAATCAACGCACCGATCGTTATCCGATCGCTAACACTGCGCGGACGCAGTAAGATCAGAGCAGTAACTTCGAATTCCTCGGCTTTCGTTCGCTGGAAAGCCGGCGAGCGAATCGAGTCAGGGCTTCTTCGTTTGTCCCCTCTCCGTCGCATGGCTCGAAGGTCCCTCTCTCCAGGTTCACCCTCGACACCGGCTTCTTGAGGAGGTTGCCGCCGACTTCCATCAGCTTCTCCAAGTTCTCCCTCGTCGATACGTCCACCGACGCCGTGTCTCCGATCAGAGCGTCCTCCTGCTCGAACCCAGACGTGCGAGGTTGAACCCATCGATGCATCCATCTCTCAAAATGCGAAGACACGTCGTACCTGAATCCGCAAGTAATGCTGCTCGGAATGGAGGGCTTGGAAGAGAACGGAGGCATGGATGTCCACCATGTCTGCGCTCGCCTGAGAGAAGATGTCGATGATGGGAGTCGTGCCCTTGTTGTAGAGCCACCCGAGCAACCCCCACTTCCCACTCTCTTTTGCGCTAAACCTTTCCTCATGCTTGTTCGACCCGGTGCCGAGGGAGATGACGAGGAACCTGCCGTAGTCCACTGGCTTGATCGGAAAGAAATCAGCATTCTCCATGAAGATCTCCTTCGTCACTTGGTTCATCGCAGTTAGAGTCTGTCATCCATAGTTTCACACGCCTTAGATAGTGCATCTCTCAAAGTCAGATCGAGAGAGCAAAAACGATGAGCCGAAGAGCATTATTAATTGAGGGATTGTAATAATGTTTATTTAATGAAGGGTTTTATGTTCTGAGTGATTATGATTCTTTCATTAGCGTTTGGCTTCATATCTCTTTCTTCTTCGATCATCATCCTCAATACCATGTCGTCGGAAGTTGTAGCACGTACGGGATTGTTTGCTGCCACACCACCATCGATAAGGTTGAACTCCCGAGTGCTCCCTTCATCGTCTTTGGTCTCGAAGCAATGGCCGGGGAGGTACGTCGGAGCAGCAGATGTGCTAACGCAAACATCCGACAGAAGAGCATCCTTTAGTGGCGTGGACTTCGTCTACAGTCAACAAGGCCATTCACTACATGGAGATCTACTTGAACGGAGAGGTAAGCGAGGGGACAAATATATACACATACCTCAAAGGTTGAGAAGATGATGGGTTGAAGAAACTTGATGTCAAAGGTAGGGATGACTACGTTGGTTAGGGTTTGACTAAGCTTCGTATCACCCAGCAGTTGCTGTACTTTGGAGTGCAGATACTTGCCATCGTACTTAGGTCCGGTGACTGCTCCAACCAGATTCAGCAGTGGATTGAGAAGACCAGCTCTGCAACAAGCGAATCGTATATAGGCGTCTTCTTACTATGAAGAATCAACATAATGAATGATCCCACTGACTTCTTCTGTGGGAAGATCTTTCGGCAATTATCAAGATAGAACTGAATGATTTGCTTTGCAGTAAAAAGTGGTCTGTTATCCTTATCAGGTGCTGTGAGCATGGCGGTGACGAGTCCTCCGGTGCTCGTTCCAGCAATCACGTCGAAGTAGTCTGCTATTCTTGCGTCTGCTCCATCGAGTTCCTGTTGCCAATCACACCACCATGAGTGAGCGAGCCAAGAAATGCAAGTGCTGCAGAAGAAAGCACCACCAGATTGCACTGAGGTCACCGGTGGTAGCCATCGTCTGAGAGGAGGCGATGAGAGTTTGCGGTGAAGAGCTATATGATTGGCATATATAGGCAAGCCAAGTTGAACATAAGCACAAAGCTAAGTATCATTAATGATTTGGTTGAAATAAAGTTATATAATTAGTTATCTTTAGTATTTCGATCTTTATATTTTTAAAAATAAAATATTTAATCTTATTTCTCCCGTAAGATTTATCACTAAGTATATGCCGACTCTGTTCAACTTCAGTTTATCATTGAGTATATGCATATACAGTATTTTCATCGGAGAAACGATATTAAATGTTTCACTTTAATAAATATAAAAAATTTAATATAATTTTTAAAATATAAAAATTTAATTATATTAGATATCACGTAATTAGTGGCTTCAAACATGTGCAATAAAGCAAATCAACTTAACTTTGAGTAATGATGAAGGATTTCTTATTATAATCTCATCGTTGGAGCAAAAGTTTGTAGTTTGATTCGATCTATAATGGCTTTTTTTGCTGTGGAATGCATCTTCTAGAAATTGCAGTTGAATGGAAAAAGAATCATAAAATCTGAGCAAGCTTCCATTGTTGATGGATCAATCAGATGTGAGGTGATTGACACACTAAATGAACTTAATCTGTTGCAGGAATCCTGCAACTACAAGCAAACAGCCTCTGTACTCATCCCTTGGAAAAGTATATTCTAACTCACTGCAATATTACAAATGCGATACGATTAAGATGCTTGTCTATTACAACCAACCAATGGAGAGCCATGAATCTCTTGCTTGCTCGATTGGTGATGAAGACTTCCAATGCATGAACAATGGACGTTCTACCTAATTGATCTCTTCCTACTTATAATATAGTGACAAACAGGATTAGTGATAGATTGCAGGGTCTGATGGCCTCCTCTTTCCTAACACCTTCAATCAATGGGTTGCTGATAAGTTTCATGGCGGCTGATGTTGTTTCCTGTAGGGTTCTCTGATGTGCTTCCAATCTCATTCATGCTCATTCATACTCGACACGGCTCTGACTTCAAGTTTATATCCGCTTTCTAACACCCGAAGGTGTTATATAATATCGCCAAGATTACATCAAGTCTTTATCAGCTAATCTGGATGACACCTTCCACAAGTGGACCTTCCTCTATGAGCTGACTCAACCTCTTGATCTCTAACTTTAGGATCACAACCTGAAGAATACATAGCCACCAACTCAGCACATGATGATGCTTGGAAGCTCCCAAAGGTGTTGATACGAGAAAAAGATGGGTACCTTGGAAGAAAGGGCATCTCTTTCAGCTATTGCTTGCTCTAGCTCTGCCCGTAGTGTCAAAAGCTCCTCAGACAGCGGGCCTTCACTCACTCTTAGGTCAGTTCTTGCAGCAGCATCAACTGCCTCCTGAGATGGCTCAGGATGAAAAGCAACTGAACAACTGTGCATCGAGCTCTGCTCCTTCCACTGGGAGGGATTACATAAAAGAGAAAATGGAAGAAATCAAGTTAAGTCCAAAACAGTGAAAAGGAGAAAGCTGAGATAGGGGGGTGGGGGGGGAGGGCACAGTTTGGTCAACTATGATTACACTCCAAGCCTCAGCTTTGTGAGAGGATAAAGAAGTCTCCTTTTCGTTCAAAATCTTGTGTTGCTTCTGTACTTTACTTCTGAATGTGGTAGAGCCATCGGGGAGCTCATCAGCTTGGTGATCCTGGCAAGTCAAGTTGTCAAGTTCAAGTGCAAAGAAGAAGACGGTAAGTTAGACACAGAAGATACTGGACATTCAAGAACTCACCAATCTGAAACCCTTCCTCTCTTCCGGAATGCCCCTCGCCGACTACAAAACAGTGTATGAATGTAAGAGCATAAACATCCTATGACCACAGGATGATCTCTAGAAGGAATTGGTGGATATGGATGATACCAAAAAATTTCAACTAAACTAAACTAATAAGCACGGTCCTTCCAGAAATTACTGCCTAGATTGCAGGGCTCCTTTGAAATTGTACCAGTTCTCCATGCGTGTTCGTAACCATGAAGATCGCAAGACGATTAATAAACATGAAGGAATGTTTCTGTTCGCAATGCTATATCTTTATCCAAACGTAAGACACAACTTCTCTATGTACATCTCAAGTGGTCACCCTGGAGGCATTACAGCAATCACGACACGAGTCTTTCAGAATCCTAAAAGGTAGAAGCTTTGGTTTGTTGGAAGAAGGCTTGTAGACCTAGAAAGGTTCCTTTTTTCGCTACGGACATATAGGCACTAGTATTATCTCAATTCTTAGAATTCTTAGCAGCATTATACTAGAATTCCTCAAGATGTGATGAATTCTGAAGCATAAATTGTTAACAGAACATATTTTTAGGACACAAAAAGATTCCCTCAAGTTGGAGAGACTTACATGGGCAGGATTTTCAAATTTCTTGGCACGGCACAACTTCCTGTGACGTGATCTCCAGTGAATAATCTGACATTTCTGAGAACTGCAATTTCCAAGAAACAGTTAATCTTTTCTTCAAATGATAATTGTTTCATGTAATTAAAGATAATGGAAACCTGTTAAATCAAGATGATAATGCTTAGGAGTGCATATGACATATAACAAAAGAATACATAACTAAAACCAAAACACACTTATTGAGAACTCAGGAATCAGCAACATCTCACCCTCACCGGAGAGGCCACTTCGGAAATTGAAGAAAACAGGGCAGATCTTGTGCCTCAACTGAATGACCAAGCACAAGAGGATGGCCTCACACTGGTTCATGATTTAGGATTTTGGGGACCTAGGAAGGAGACTAGACATTTAAGATAGCACCCAACAGGATTCAGAAAGCATCACACCAAGTAGGATTTAGATAGCATCATGTCTGCTCTTTACTCATTATTTTGTATATCCAAATCTTCTCATGTTGAAATTTAAAAAAAAAGAGGAATATCTCAATCAGTGTGCAACAAACATGCCTATAAATTTATCACAGGTTTTTATTCTTCATGTTTATAGAACTTGGTATGAGAAATAATTTCCTGCTCAAACCAAGGAGTAGAAGATCACATCTATCTCTTGTGGGCAGATTAAACAAATGTGAGCATATAGTAATACAAAGTTGAAAATTTTGTGGAAAGTTCCAACATTAATAAACATGAAGGAATGTTTCTGTTCGCAATGCTATATCTTTATCCAAACGTAAGACACAACTTCTCTATGTACATCTCAAGTGGTCACCCTGGAGGCATTACAGCAATCACGACACGAGTCTTTCAGAATCCTAAAAGGTAGAAGCTTTGGTTTGTTGGAAGAAGGCTTGTAGACCTAGAAAGGTTCCTTTTTTCGCTACGGACATATAGGCACTAGTATTATCTCAATTCTTAGAATTCTTAGCAGCATTATACTAGAATTCCTCAAGATGTGATGAATTCTGAAGCATAAATTGTTAACAGAACATATTTTTAGGACACAAAAAGATTCCCTCAAGTTGGAGAGACTTACATGGGCAGGATTTTCAAATTTCTTGGCACGGCACAACTTCCTGTGACGTGATCTCCAGTGAATAATCTGACATTTCTGAGAACTGCAATTTCCAAGAAACAGTTAATCTTTTCTTCAAATGATAATTGTTTCATGTAATTAAAGATAATGGAAACCTGTTAAATCAAGATGATAATGCTTAGGAGTGCATATGACATATAACAAAAGAATACATAACTAAAACCAAAACACACTTATTGAGAACTCAGGAATCAGCAACATCTCACCCTCACCGGAGAGGCCACTTCGGAAATTGAAGAAAACAGGGCAGATCTTGTGCCTCAACTGAATGACCAAGCACAAGAGGATGGCCTCACACTGGTTCATGATTTAGGATTTTGGGGACCTAGGAAGGAGACTAGACATTTAAGATAGCACCCAACAGGATTCAGAAAGCATCACACCAAGTAGGATTTAGATAGCATCATGTCTGCTCTTTACTCATTATTTTGTATATCCAAATCTTCTCATGTTGAAATTTAAAAAAAAAGAGGAATATCTCAATCAGTGTGCAACAAACATGCCTATAAATTTATCACAGGTTTTTATTCTTCATGTTTATAGAACTTGGTATGAGAAATAATTTCCTGCTCAAACCAAGGAGTAGAAGATCACATCTATCTCTTGTGGGCAGATTAAACAAATGTGAGCATATAGTAATACAAAGTTGAAAATTTTGTGGAAAGTTCCAACATTAATAAACATTATTTGTCACATTTGGAAACAATATTAATATTTACCTTTCCCTATGAAAATATTCATTACCTACTAATTATACATCTATAAGTCATGACAATAGGACAATTGGAATTGCCAAATAATAATGCAAGGTAATAACGAATAGAGAGAGACTCATGTGCTGTTGCAGCACAACACTTGTAGCAACAAATGAAGTAAATCATGTGATTCCTCAAATTTTCAATAAGAGAATTGTTTGAGTGGGGTCTTCTTCAGGATGTGTTCTCATCTTTCCTTGATACACCATTTAGATTCTTCTTCTTTTTTTTTTCTTTGCAATCTGAGATATAAAATCTTGTTGGTGCTACATCACAAGGAACATACCTGTAAAGTAAGTTAAAGGCTTCAAGTAAAACTAAAACCTACATGTGTAACTTCAGATTGCTAAGTATTCAGTTTGATCCATTTCTAGGAAATGCAAGTAGTTGCTCCACTGAAACAGTGTTTATGTGGGGTTAGGTTGTGAGTAGGTTCACAATTTGACATATTCTAACAGGCATTGGTTCAATAGGTGTAAGTGGGATATGGCAGGTAGATTCCACCAAACTCTAAAGTGGAAACTTCTAAAGCCTCTAAATTCAAAGAAACAGAGTCTGAAGTTGTACATTGATGTGATTTTTGAAGGCACTACAGGCTACAAGGGCAAAAGATATATGAACATTGACATTGATTCATATCATCCTTTAGTTTGACCATAGCATGTTGGTTGCTTCTGCAAAAGATGTTAATCAAGTAAGCATGCAGTAACCACTAATGCTCCAATTGTTGGGTACTCACTCTCCTTGCATCTGGTATTGGTGGTGTCTGTGCTTGTTCTTGACTACTACTGCTTCACAAACCCATTACCAAAGATCATTTACAAGAACTCATCTCTGTTAGAAATTATGAAATCATACCTTTGACAAAAAGAAAGAAGATATGATCATATCATCATAAGGCTTACCTTGTGAAATCTCTAACCAAATGAACGGCAATCCGCAGTCTCCAACTGGATAGCACCACCAGGGCGAGGAGGAGGGTCGCCACCACAGCGGTGGCGCTGAGGAAATCGAGGAGGAGCATTTATGCGACGGTCATCTTGGGTGTACGGTTGGGCGCATCGCCATTCCTATGACATAAAGTTGAGGCGAACAGCAACGGCGATGATGCGACGTGATCAACGAAGGAAGCCTCGAGACAACGGGTCGCCTTTGACCGAATGCGAAAGGTCGAACCGATGAGTTTGACTCGCACTTGAATAAGTAAAACCAGCTTTGGGTTTTGATATTGCTGGTAATATCATATAATTGTGAATCATACACAATTCTACAAGCTATTTCATCTGTCATACATTAGGCATTACAGAAATCTGTATGCTCATCGTAAAGGAAATTGCGAATCGAGCAGGAAGAGACCGACAGATCATTCAACTTGTTGGTGCTGCTCCAGAAGCCAAATCTTTACTGGAATAGGCGATCGGTGAACTCGGTTCCCTGTACCACTGGTTCTCTTGGCGTGTCAAGAAGCACGCCTCTGCATCAAATAATTCAAACAAAGGGGATGGATGTTAATGAGGCAAACATGTACTAAGATTTTGCAATTAGAGAAGTTCGGACATGCCTTGGGATTGGAAAGAGAAATGGCAGGATTAGAAACCCACGGGTACGTATGAATGGAAATGGACAATGCATTTACCTGAGAGGAACACATCCTTGTATTCATCATCATCATAGACGAATGATGGAGGCTCCGGCGAACCAACACCGACGATGGTGCTTCCGCTGATCGAGATATGTGCAGAACATGGAAGGATTAGTAAAAGCACCAATACTCAAATTCAAAAGCCAAATGTCATCACTGATTATTTGTTCATGAGATATAAGATTGAACCATTCGTATTAATAAGCAAAATATAGTCATAAATCAGGCACAAATATCATCTCAGAACAACTTTCTTGTAGTTCTGAGATAACATTATGCAGAAAAGGAACTTTCTTGTAGTTCTGTTATCTGTATTCTATATAAAAAAAATGATGGTTTAACAGGGCCAACACGGCCGACATTGTTTCCATAAAATTTCACGACCTGGACTTCCGTCAAGTGTAATTTTCAGCCAGTTGCAGGTGCAGTTCTACTGAATGCTGAACCAAACTCGGTCACCATCCACAATAAGGTTTTGTACTTCAATCCAAACGCAATAAAACATATAAGTTGGAGGATGCTTCCAAGGGCTCAGTCATGAATGCTTACAGGGTCGCACAATTTATGGCGTAGGGTTGATTTCATTCATGCCCTTGCGAAAATTGGAAAATCCTGATTTATCCATTGAAAACTTGAGATGAACAATGCTACATGGAGCTCTACGAACAAGATCATTTCAAGGTATAGAGCTTCAAACAACTGCATGATTGAAAAAATGGATGCAAGAATTATGTATGTTATTTTGTGAAAGATGCTGACACATAGCAAATACTTGCCTCCTATTTTACTCTCATACATCTATTCAACTTTTTTTGTCTCCATTCGTCCATTCAGGGGTGTCAGCCACAGGCATGCCACAAACATGGAGAGAAGAAATTTCTAGTGCATCTTCAACAGAATGTTTGGATAACTTGCTTTCTTAATTTGCTTGTTCACTTATTTTTATTTGATATTGCAAAATTAGCAGACAAACTCAAAGTTTTCACAGGAGTTTAGAAACTGAACATCAGCAAGTTAAAAGGTACACAATTTCCAAGACATGTAAGTCTGAGAAACAAAGTCATTTAATTCAGTTATGCGAAAGGAAAACAAGCTTCAAAATGGGTGTGGAAGCAGCATAACATGTACAGAATCTAAACAGAATCCAGTAAAATATCAGCTTATGAGTTCATGCCAAACCCAAAGGTGTTCATATCTAACCTAAGCAAAGCTGGTGATCATCTTACCTTCCTGACATGAAAACAGCATCGTACTGTCCGCGACTGGCAGCAAGCACACGTTTTTTCAACCTTTTAAGAGATGGAAGGACTTCAAAAGCAGGAGGCTCTGCAAAGCAGAAGCAACATTTCTTAATATGCAAGTGACCAGATATTAGAAAAAAGGTGCAATAGAAATATATACCAAGATCATTTATACAAACATCTTGAGATACTCCATTTTGAGTGACCTCACTAAGCAACACCAGTGGGTCATATGAACTAATTTGGTCTAGCCGAAGTCGCTGCACAAGAAATAATCTAAGTAGGTAGAAACTAAAGGCACAATTGGTGATGCATGTCAAGTTTAATCAAAGTTATATGTTGTTGCCTTGTAAACTTCGGCAGTTGAGCATGCTTCTTGAGGCTTTATGAGAACCATAGGCAAGTCCAGTGGCAGTGGACGTGGAATATCCTCAACAACCTGCAAAAATATCCTTCGAGAAAACCATCAAACTCAATACTAGTTAACTAAATCAGAACAAAAATTATGCATTGTGCCTTTCCCATTCCAACACAGAAAGAACATGAAGATAACCAAGAAAATGCTTATAAGAAAGGTAGAAACACGTCACATCCAAGGATGCCATGTTAAAATATATTAATTCAGGATTGTCATTATGCAGTTAATCATAAGCAAAATAAACTAGACACAAAGTTCAACATAGAGCGAGTTTTTAATCATGACACATTCAAATATTTCTGAAACTCTCAATCAGTTAAATCCTTCTTGAAGGATAATTGTGAGTTACTACAAATGCCTACTAAAATGAATCTCCAGTTTTGACAAGGTCCATAAGATAATGAACTGTGTTCTAGTATAAGCTATGATACCAGATGCAGATACCATGTCCAAATGATACATGCATCTATCTGTGACTCTGGCCTAACAGGGATATTCTGAGTTAAAACTGCTTAACATATAGAAGGAAATTAATCAATTGGAGGTTGCTAAACTCGAACTCAGCATTCCATATTTGACATTTTTGTCAATCCTGTAAAGAAAATGCTCTGTTCTTCTGATAATAGCTTCTTTAACATGAGAACCGCAGAGGTTTTTTCAACAGAAATTTCATATGCAAGCTAAAAGGAAACTACAAAGAGATAAATGATCACAAATAATTTCTACCATGTTAGCATGAGCTAGATTGGATTTTCAAAAGTTATACACATGACCAGATGATATTTAGCTATATAGTCTCTAAAGAGGGAAAAAAGAAACAATAGTTTTGCAACATCTATGTGATGCATACCTCTCCCCTACCAGTACAATATGCTGCTCCATGCGAGAAAAAGAAGGGGACATCAGAACCAATTTCACCTGACCATTCTTGAAGTTCCTTTTCAGTTGCAGGACAGCCACTAAATTGATTAGCAGCCCATAATGCAGTTGCAGCATTACTACTTCCACCTCCAAGACCAGCACCAGTAGGCACCTTCTTATCAAGATGAATCTGTATGTAATGTGGACATGGACATTAATTTAAAATCTCTAAGGAAGAATATGTCCTTCAAACAATTTCAGACTTTGCCTCAAAACATATTGATTTACCCAGAAGAAGTTATCGGTACCAGTTTTCTTTCTATAAAGGTTGAGTGCCTTGATGATCTGACATTTAACAACACAGAACTCCAGAGTAAGAGAAGATTCCATGCAAGCTTATGACATGAACAAACGTTTTTTTCTGTATAGTACAAAACTCAAGTCTAGTTATCTCAAACATCCAATAATATCCACCTGAACACAACATATGATATTTAAACATACCAAGTTTCTTTCATCCAGTGGGACACCTGACACATTAGCTGACAAGCGATCTCTGGTCTTAGTTGGTGACAAGGAGAATTTGATAGTATCTCCTAAACTTATAACCTGAAAGTTTGAGAGATATATAAGTAAAACAATCAGAAATCATAAATTAAGAAGATAAACACTGAAACTGTAACCCAAAACGTTTTCCATATCTATACAACAGCAACTTGCCTCATCACTGACATAAAAATCACCAAACAAGAATAAGCATCCAGCACTTCACAACAAAAGTGTAATTAGTTCTAGTAGTCAAATAACTCTTCATTGCAAACACTACCACACTGGAAATTCCAGCTACTATTGCTACGGTGCAGGGGCTGACAAATGAGGTCTATAAACTAAGATTAACAACAATCGTACAGAGCTACGAAATAAATTAATAACAGAAAATGCAATCCCTTTTCGTAGCTATTTAACTTGCAACGAGTAAAAGCTTTAAACTTACATGAAACAGAGATGCCAAATCATGAAAACCATCTTCCCGCTTTCCAGTAATCCTCAAAAACACGTTTATCTGCAGGTCACGCAACCACAGAGACACAGATCAATTCAACTGCCATGGCAACGGTATCAACGAGAGAAGTCCGAGTGTTCAAGGCCAACTACCTTGCACGGCGAAAAGAGGGACAGCCTAGAAAGTCCAGTGTTCTTATCCACTTCATCCGCCAACTTGTTCAACCTTTCATCCGGATCATACACTACCTAGAAACCAAATTGCCTTGAGAGAATGCCCTAGAATACACCAATTGAAATAGCAGAACCACAATTAGGGCATTTAATTTTGTAATACGGCGCACCTCCACTTGCCTCCTCCCAGATGTTGAGTCAGCCATGATTCTATGCGACGGACGACTCCTCGTCGTCCTCCTCCAACATGAAGTCCCGAGGCCAAAGCAAGGAGTGGGAGAAGCCGCCCCTTTCTTGAAGAGTCCGCTGGATCTCTTCCCATCGAAACTGAAAGGGTGGGGGTGGTGGGAGAGGAGATGGGATGAGGCCATCATCGTATCGGAACGGGAGGGGAGGGGAGGGGATTGGCTCGGGGAAGAGGGGGAGGTGTGAGCGAGCTCAGAAGAACAGTAGTATGTCTCAATAATATTATATGATTGGGTGATGTATCAGACCAGTCATAAACTAGAAACTTCATTCATTTGATATAAATTTTTCTATATATTAATATATTACTATATTAATTTACTTATCAAATAATAATAATTCAAATCTCATTAGATATTTTTTTTATTTCAACATAGTAAATTTCTAGTGGACCCACTTACCAAAATATACTAAAGATTAACTTTGATTGATTATAGTAAAATTTTTATGCTCAAATTCTACTTTTATCATTTATCATTTGAATATATATATATATATATTATTATAGTTTTGAATATATATATATATATATATATATATATATATATATATATATGATCAGTAGAAAAATACGATGGGTCCATGAGACAGGTCAACTATAACTGAACCCTATCGATTGCAGTCGATTCCGACTCAATTTACGCTATAGAACAGAGAAATCAATCACACTCGAGCTTAATCGTACCGAAATTTGATCGCACATCGTACCCGCATGAAATGTTTTGAATACCGAGTCATTATCCTTACCGCAGAGCGCAGAAGTCACTAATCGCGGGGTAATCATACCATCCGCTTTCTTCTCCTCCCGATATGATGTTCGGAGGTCTGAAGACTCTCCGGTCAGATTACTGCCATCTGCGAGATGAGATATGAATTTATTTTTGGCACAAAATCGATTATTTTTAACGATCTTATTCGCACATCGGTGAGCAGATTCTCGTCAAAGAGAACGGACGGTCTCCGTAGCATTGGAGTGAAAGTGCATCCCAGCCGTTCATCTTCCGGGGTCAAAAACAAATATTTAGAGGACTAATATGCAAAAGAGTTCAAACCATGATTAAACCCGATTGAACGGAACCGGACTGGACCAAAACGTCAAGTGAGCCGAACCGGTCGTGTCTTCCCTTTTTTTCTTGCCCATTCTTTCCCCGTTCCAAGTTTCCGCGGATTGCGAGCCGTCTTCCCCCTTTCGCCCACGCTGAGCGCTCGTTCGCTGGTTCTAATGGCGAATCCGTTCCATGGATCTGGTCCTCTTCGATCGAGGTTTATCATCTTATTTTCTCCTCTCTCTCTCTCTCTTTGGAATTTTGCTATTTTTTGGTTTTGTTTTGTATCTAAGATGACCTAGATTTGGCCTCTCGGGGTTCGGGCTGCAGAGAGGGCCTCACCTCGAGGCCAGCCGCAGCCTCGGATGACATCCAGTTGCAGATCGATCCGATACACGCGGATTTGGACGATCACATCACGGGTCTCCGTGGAAAGATCCGACAGCTGAAGGGCGTGAGTATTTTTTTCGCTTCTCTCGATGGAAATGCGTTTGGAGTTTGTTGATCTTGGTTTTCTTAGCTTATGTACCTTGAGTTCGTTCTTTTCATTTTGGATGCGTTTTTATAGTTGATGGAAAAGTCGGATGTGAATAGAGAAGATATTGGCAAAAGAAAGAACAAAAATTGGTGATCGTTTAGAGATGCTATTGGCTTCGAACGTTTTAGGTTTGTTCCTGGTAATAATTGATGTTCTTAGGGCTGACTTAATCTGGATCACATAATGGTTTGTCGTTGAAATGTTGCTTGGTTGCATTCTATTTGAGTTTTTCCAGGATCTATGGAAAATTTGGTATTATATTTTCTTGAATAAGCCATACATTATTAAGATTCTGGTACTTATTTACATTATTGGGAAGAAAAAGAACATGATTATGATTCTGTTGGGTCGTGCTTAAGGATTCTACGAAAGTAAGTCAAAATTTTCTATGTCTCAGATGATTGGTGATTGAGATAGATCCGAGGATGCTAAATACAATCATAAAGCACAGGGCATGGAGATTCATTGGATAACGAATTATGATGTGCTTAATTAATCAACAAAAGTTAACAAATGTCGTTCTTTAAAATCCTTAGAAAGCTGATCCACCCGGTGGTGCCACCAATTAAGCAAAAGCAAAGTTGTATAAATATATGCAAACAAATTCGATTAACTGCACATTATTTTTTATCCTTAAGGGTATATGCGGTGCAAACCTTCATGAGATAATATCTAAGAAGAAAAAGAAGCTGGAAGCTTTATCGTGTACTGCTAGACACTTAAGCACCGCCGGGCTTTGGGTTTGCAGTATTTCATTATCTATGCAACTGTATTTCTCTTATAACTATAAATATTCTAAGTTTTACATCTTCGATGGGCTTCAATTTATGGAAACATATATGTGCTTGGAATAAATGTAACCTCAATGCTTTGTTTTATAAGACTGACCTTTATAATTGTCTGATAATGTTGCTAACGTGATTTATAGATTGTTTTATTTAGCATTTTCTTTTCAAGACAAGTCTTTGTCATAATTTCTTTCCTTGCCCGGATTTTGTGGCTTCTCTGTTTAACAGAAACTTTACTTATATTTGGCATACTAGGTAGCCCAAGAGATTGAAAATGAAGCCAAGTTTCAGAAGGATTTCATATCTCAGTTGGTAATTTCAGTTATTACTTATTAGTCAGTTTTGGCAGTTTCAATTACCGCATGCACTTCCCCAGTGTGCCTACGTGCTTAATTTATCGAATGGCTGAACTATAACTATCTATTTAACTTTAAGTGTTCACACTCTTAATTTTTGAAGATAAAGGACTATCACAATTCTTTATATTAGTTTCATGATATCTTTACTTTTGGTTTGTGTATGTACTCTCCGAAAGTTCCTTAATTGCATTCATAGAACTACAAAAAATATATCTCATGTTTATGAAAAAATGGAGATTGAGGTTATAATGCTAAATTGCTGGATGCTTTTGTGACTGTTGGCATATTTATTATGTAAGCGCTTAGATTTTCTTAATATTTTTTAGACATTATGTTAAATTCATATGGCATTGCCATGGTTTGGTATTTGAACTTTTATATACTGGGGATGAGTGGTGATGAGTGTTTGCTTTTTGTTCCTTTGAATAGCAGTGATCTCTCCTAAAGATAATGCATTTGCTTCGGTGTCTTGATGGTTTTGCTTCGTAGGAATGGATTCTTAATATTTGGAATTGTAACTCCTAATATCTATCTTGACCACATTCTGTGTATCAAGAAACATGACCATATCTTGACCATGTCCATCTATCTACCAAATTTTGAGTAAACATGTTTCCAAACCTTTCTGCTTTATGCATAAGTTATCGGATGCAGAAAAATGTAAAAGATTGGCTCAAATAAGATATCACTTGTCCTTTTTGAACCTTTACCAGGCAACACGAGTGATCCTAACTGATCAAAGATTTGCACATGCACAAACATTATCTTTATGATTCTTGCCACTTCCTTGAATCCATATCCACACCTGAGTTCAACTTTCCACCTGGTTCAGGCAATTTAGGTCTTAGCTTCTCCTCCTAATACTGAATTATTTGCTAGATGAGTATTAGTAGTTTTTTTTTTTTTGGCATACTTTAATCTGTCTAATCTATATTGAATAGCATTGGCCTCACAGATGATGTTCGTAAGTTAAAAACGTTTTAATTCGTCATGTACTGGGGAAAAAGGGGCATCTTCAAATTTACCTTAAAAAACAAAATATGATAAAGATTATTTTAAATTGAAGATTGTTGCAACCGTAAAATAGGAAAATATAGTGGTGAGGAGTTTATCTTGCATGTGCAGGTGCAACATCATCATGGTTTCAATTTATTGTCGTCATTGTGGCCAATATTCGCTGATTTTGTTCTTTAGGTTTGACATAAACATTAAAACTTGATACAATTATATCAGATTTAGAAATTGCATGATCTACCTAGTTTTCACATTCAGTGCAATTGTATTTCCATTCCCTTGTCTTTTCAATATCCGAAATATTAGTTAACCTGATCAGGGAACATCAGATTATCTTTCTTTCACATGACCCCTGGTTCACATGAGTAATAAAGTATCGTAAATCCTGTAAAATGCTTATATATTTGGATATCTACTAGATCTTGTTCATAGTTTATATTCTAATCATTATTTGATACATTTTTTTTTCCCCTTAAAACAGCAAATGACTCTCATAAAAGCTCAGGCAGGGGTAAAGAACAACGTGAGGAGGATTAACAAGAAAATTATCCAGCAGGGCTCAAACCATGTTTTACATGTTGTCCTGTTTGCTCTCTTCTGTTTTTTTCTAGTCTATCTATGGTCTAAATTTTCCAGAAGATGAGGGAAAAAGATGTCGAAGAAGAATCAGAAGCTTGTCAGAATGGATAACATTTTGACTCTATTCTTGATGAATTTATCACTTAGAACTAGAATCACTAGAACATCAAAATCATTCAGCCGCTCAGGTTACTTGAGCTTAATGATTTGCTGGTATCGATGAGAGCTTCTTTGTTTTGTGGGGGAATATATTTCTTCCTGAGATGCTGAACCTTTCCGACTTGTGTAGAGACATTATAATGCAGTACGGTGTGGAAAGGTTCTCATCTTGAACAAGAATGTATATTGGTTATTTCTCATATCGTGGGCTCCTAAATTCACCTTATTTTTCTGTATCCTTGTATTTAAATGTTGAAATATTGTGTGATATGGAGGAGCATTTTTCTGATGACGATGGTTCTATGTTAAGCAGACAATTTGATGAACCTTTTGTTTTTGATATGTTGGATGCTGAATTAAGGAATCGGTGGCTCATGTCGCAAACAAAAGCTTTGGTTGCTGATATCCAAGAGATGTCTATAGAGGATGCAATCATCAACGTTTCAGTTTGCTGTGTCAATCACTGCACTTGTGGTACATTCACAGACACGCTCAAAACAGGTTTGTTTCTATACAGCATCAATTGGATCAGCAGCAGCTATATTTCCTCATTTGTGGATGTCATGTCTAAGATTTATAGACTGATGAAAAGTGGCTTAGACTTGTTGGATCATAAACCATGGATGTTTACTACTCGTACTCTTTTTGTGGTGTGCATCTCTCCCAAATTCTAGCCATTAGTAATGTGATGTTCAGTCTTTGGCCAACCATTCTCTGCGAGTGACATCAATAGAAAACTTCTCGCAATGTCATTTTATTGGTCCATGCAATGTGACATGCTCAAGACAGATAGATACACGTTGCTATTCCACCTCATAAATGTTTTAGACATTTGATGAACAAAGATTTGGTAAACAAACAATACTAATAAAAGCAATTTCGAACTTCAACATGATTCGATTTTTTAAGCTGAGATGATCCAAAATATTAGCACCGTGGATTTTGTTTTCTTTATAGTTGCAACCTTGAAAAGAAGCCACGGGGTGAGAGAAAAATGAAGACACGGAAAAAGGGAATCATTTACCATTTATTTTATTATTTATTTTTTTGGTATTAGGTGATAACTGTGGAATAGACACATATGTTGACATGAGTTGGCTTCCAAGTAGTCTAAACTCTAAAGATTGTTGTGGCTCAGCTGGATTTGCAAGTGGTGCAAAGATAAGAAAATGATAGGTTTAGCTTTGCTATTGAGACCTAAAAGCAAAAACAATTTAATAACATCTCTTCTCTCCACCAATAACAAAAAATATTTCTTACAAACAAATGGAACACTCTGCATTTGAGTGTCAATTGCATCATAGTCTCAGTTCATTTCCCTTCTCCTACCTTTTCAACAATGTCACCCTCTTAGCCCCACCACCACAACTAATTAGCTCTGCTGTCTTTTATTTATAGACTCCATAAACTGCTGAAATCATACCTCTCTCTCTCTCTCTCCCTCTCTTCTTGAATCATCAGGTTCTGTTATGTTGAGAGCTTGTTTGTTCTGCAACTGGTGATGGGCTCAAAGTAGAGAAGACGGGCAAGAACAAGGTCAAAAAAGAGGTACCTTGGAACAACTAGCTCCCTTTCAGCCAAACCTTCCTCCTACCTCCGTCCATCTCACTTCTGTTGCTCTATTGTTCCATCCTCCTTACCGTGACCCATCCACAAAGTTACAATGGAAAGAAAACTTCAAAACAAGATGAAGAGGCCCAGCAGTTCAGACTCCCTTAAAGGTCTGGTAGGAAGAGATCCTGGTCTTGTCCTCCTCTCCTCATCGGGTCTCTCTCTCTCTAAAAATCACTAGACCTGCCTTTTTCTTTGTTGTCAGTGGAAGAAAAGAAGGTGAAGTACGAGGCATTTCTTCTCGATGGAATGGAGGAGATGGAGTGCGAGGAGGAGCTCTGCAGCAATGGGCTGGGAGAGAAGAAGCGCCGGCTAAGCATGGTGCAAGCCAAAGCACTGGAGAAGAACTTCGAAGTGGAGAACAAGCTCGACCCCGCGAGGAAGCTGAGGCTGGCACAAGATTTAGGCCTGCAGCCACGACAGGTGGCTGTCTGGTTCCAGAACCGCCGCGCTCGATGGAAGACGAAGCAGCTCGAGCGCGACTACGGCAACCTCAAGGCTCAGCACGATGCCCTCAAGCTCGACTGTGATGCCCTCCGCCACGACAAGGAGGCTCTTATAGCCGAGGTGAGCATGCACAACTCGAGATGTCGTCTCAAGTACTATGCATGTGTTATCACATCTCTGGTGAACCATTCAGATCAAAGATCTCAAATCCAAGCTTTCAGCCTCTGAGATGGACGCAGCGGAGGAGGCGAGGCCTCCTCTGATCTGTAAAGACGGCGCTTCCGATAGCGACCGCAGCGTGATGTTGAGTGCTGAAGCAAACCGGCCTCATGGTTCCTCCTTTTCCTTTGACGACAAGGCTCGAGATGCGCAGGGCAGCTACTTGGACGCGGAGTTTTTGGGTGGGGAGGAGCTCTGCAGCAGCCTGTTCTCGGAGCAGCAGCGGCAGCAGCAGCCGCTGCTACTTCTCGATGCATGGGACTATGACAACTTCAGATTGTCGCTGCAATAGTGACTTGTGCACAAAGGCCGGAGAGATTGGAAGAAAGAGAAACCAAATACTGCAGTGTGGAAAGAAGCTCGTCTCTTTCTGTAAGAGCAGTGGGAAGGAGATTCAAAATGCAGAGTTGTGCAAATAAACAACTTCATTTGTCCCAATTGTTTCGAATATATATATATATATATATAAATAACACAATTTGTTAGATCAATAACAGTTACTTATATTTGGACTCTATTAGTATTACAATCTTCTTCGTACTTAAAAAATTTATATTGGGATCTCTATGAATTTGAAAGTAAAATAAATAATTATATTTATCCTAACGTCACCAATTGTATTATATTAGTGAAAAATATAACAATGATATAATTTATTTGATCAGCACAAAAGTGATAAATAAAAGGATAATTTTAATATCTCTTCTATTTTTAGCACATGAGATATTGAAATTATCCTTTTGTCAATAAAATTATTAGAAACGAAAGAAATATTAAAATTATCTTTTTATTCATTATTTTTATACCAATCCAGTATATGATGTCACGTGTTGTATTATCCATCAATACATTTGATGATATTAAGACAAATAAGATTATTTATTTTATTTTTAGAATTATAAAAATTTTAATATAATTTTTTAAATACAAGGATTATAATACTAATACGATATAAGTTTAGGAGATAATATGCAATTAGCCATCTAAATGTAGTAGTAGGAAGGAGATCAATGTTCTTGGCTAGCTCGAGTAACAATAATTGAATTCTCTCAAAGTAAGGGTTGTTTTTGCAAAAAAAAATCCTTGGATAACAATAATTGAATTCTCGCAAAAAAACCCTCTCTTATTTTTCTACTTACCCCCTTTTTTTAATTACTTATTCACATAGTAATACACTTTTGGGATGGTCGAAAGAAATAACACGTGTTAATCGGACGATCCGCCCATCACATGATTCAGCGTTGATGTGACGGGGATTGGCTGTAAAAATTTTGAATAAATATTAAAAATATTTTAAGAAAAAAATTATATTTTTTTGAGATACAATCTAATATTATCAAAAGAACACTTACATTAATACATATTTAAAATACAATTTTTTTGTTAATTATTTACTAAATAATTAAAATATTTGTACATTAAAAGTATAAAAAAAAAATAAATATACAGAAATGGGATTTGTGGTCGGCCAATCAAACGACACAGTCACGCAGTGATAGTTCCGCATTGACCAGCTCCGAAGGACGAACTCATGGTGCTCCAACAATGGTGGAGACCACCACCACTTCCTGCCTCACAAGTCATGCGTGAGAGCAATCTCTCATAGCTATAAATCCCAGAGCGAGAAGGCCACACCCATCATCCAAGACTCAGCAGCTACCCGCTCTCCAAGCACAGCACACAAGCAGCAGCAGCAGCAAGGAGGAACAAACGATGGCTTGCAGCAAGGCCCTCGCCCTCACGCTCATCTGCCTGGTGGTGGTTTTCACGGCCTCCTCCTCAGCCGCCGCCGCCACCGCCGACGACCGCTCATGCTACTGCAAGTGCGTCAAGCGGTGCAAGACGATCCCCGGCACCGGTCACTCCGACTGCGGCAAGTCCTGCGAGGCCGGCTGCGCCGCGGCCGGGCACGAGGCCCACGACGCTTCCTGTGACCCCACTCAGTGAAGCCCCCCGCCCGCCGCCCGCCGCCCGCTGCGGCAGCAGAGCTCAGGCGACGCTCCTGCCTTCTGTCCGTCATCAACCTTTGTCTAGTTCTAGTGATGAAACTGCACAAGTTGTGATGCCTGCGCATTTCCCATTTCCCATGTCGTTGGAATGCAAATGGCGCTTACTACTAATAAAGTATTGTGTTGCTTGATATGTTTTATGGGTCACATCATCTTGATATGTAAGAGTACCTTTGATCTGAGATTTATGAGCATCTCCGATACTATACTGAAGGAAGAAGTTGGTGTTGGTTGATGTCCTAAAGATAACCAGTGGAAAATGTTCAAGACATTTACTGCACCATTGGAAGTAGTCAAGCAGTCAGATCTAACAATGGCTTTCTCCATATCATTGGAAATCGGAAGGTAAATAATGTGTTGATGATAGGAACAGATGAACTGAAGATTTGGAGATTTTGTTCCAAATTAACCTCCCAATACTAGAATGCAAAAACAAAAAAAGGAAAAAAAAAAAAAGACAGTTGCAAATCTAATTGAAGATTTGAAGTCCACAAAACAATCTGTCACACAGATCTAATTGAAACTTGTTAGAAAAATGATGAATGAGTAGCTCAGATCAAACAACATACATGTCTACCAAACAAAAGAATTTATAGCTGTACAGGAGACAGAACATGGAACAACAACATTGACTTGGGTTCTTCACATGCACCTCCGATGGTGTTACCATACTGCAATCAAATCCTTAATTTAGGCCTAAAATCTGTCGAATACCATCTTTAGATTTGGTCCACGAGTGGATCTCATAAAGGTCTGATACTTTGGAAACCCACAAGCTCGATGCGCTTATTTCCTCGTAGAAATGGAGTGTTGGTGCCTGCTCTTTGATCGATGTCTGCTGCTCTTGTGCCCGCCGCCGCTACCTGCACCTCTATGGCTGCTTCCCTCGCCGGTCACGCCCTTGACTGAACTAGTTGAGACATGGCCAACTGGCCTGGTCGCCCTCCTCCGTGTTCCCCAGCCACTGTTTCCGAGGGCAGCCTTGGCAACGCTGTCGGTTGCCGCTTCCCTTACCCTTAGCGGCTTGATAGGCTGCTTGTTCAGATAAGTTAGACGTGGGAGGAGGCCACAGACTGCCTTACGTAGCTGGTCGTCTCCGATGTTGCTCTGAATTGGGTTCCCAAGCAGGTTGAGGGCCAACAGGGAGTTGTAGTTGGCAACAAGCTGGCCCAATGCCTTTGCTGTGGTTATCTTGTCGAAGCTCAGGTCGAGAACTGTGAGCTTCAGAAGCCTGTGAAGTCCCTCAACACCGCTAATCTTGTTCCCGGCCAGATACAACTGCTTGATTAGAGTACAGTTTGACAGCCCTGTAAAAGCATCCACAGAACCTTTCAATTCCCAGATAATATCATTTCTACTACTAAGTTCATGATCAAAGCATTTCGATTCAGATCATTAGCATCTTATCCGAAATTGTGTTCTTTTGCAGCTGAATACAACTAGATATTGTTCTTACCCACCACCTCAAATAACTTTACGGACAATCTAACATGACTTCCACATATTCTTCAACCCAAAGTAGTATCACCAACACATCCAAAATAGGGAAAAATCAAACAAGATTCATTGTTATGCATTACAGATTTTGTGTTCTTGTCAAAATAAACAGTGAGTTGAGTACCAAGTCATAATGTTGTAATAGAAGCTACAAACTACAAAAAGGAAAAGACTTGCAAATACCAACTGGACCACCTCATTCCCAACTGATCCATTAGGAGATGAAATCTATTGCTAGTGTGGTGAGCTAACATACCAATGGGACAAATTTATCGCATTCCGAATGAGAACCTTCAATGTCTCAAGCAGATAACTGACCTTACCGGCTAGTCGGAGAGCCGGTAATGACAGATATCTGCTACCAAAACAAAAGAGTCATAGTTCTGATACTGGAAGAGAAGCACATGCCTAAATCATGCACCACAGAACTCAAAATCTACTGACAGGCAAAATTTCCCTAAAGAATTCGCATTTTCCGATCGCTCGAATTCTTTCAGCTCTGGATCATTTAAAAGATACATTTGTTTTAGATCAATGACTTATTTACTAAAACCCCATGCAATTTAATGTGGATAAAACACCCATTTTCGCAAACTGCTGCTGTTCTGTGCAGAAGTAAATCAAGTCAAAGGACACACCACAAGCAAATCCAACAACAAAGTTATGAAGATAGGAATTCCTACCATGACCTATTCGTGAGATTCTGTTATAGCTGAGATTAAGAACGCGAAGCCTTGTCAGTTCCCTGAGTCCTTCGATTGTGGCAATCTTGTTCCTCGACAAGTCGAGCATGTGGAGACTCTTGGGTAAAGATCCAGGCGAAATGTGAACTGCAACAACATGAGACAAGTCATGTAAAGCATCCATGGTTGAGAAATGAGTTCCTACTTCATCTGCACAATTAAGTGGCCGATTCTTTACCTATCGAGTTGCCAGATAAATTGACTGACCGGAGGCTGGTGAAAACTGAAATTGCTGGTATGACCTTTAAGCCCATGCTGGCAATGTGAGCCACTGAGGAAAGTGAATTCAGAGATTGGATGATGTTGTTGGCCTGCGAGACCTCCTCTGCTGCACGCCGGCCATTTCGAGTGCAGTTTTTGCTGGATGATTCTCCGGTCCCCAGAAAAATTGGGTGTGTCTGAGACCCTGCTGCTGCTTCATCATCTTCGTTCTCATCGTCCTCGATTGGGCAGAATGGACTGTCATCGAGATTGTGAACCCAAGCACTAACTCTGTCGAAAGAAGAAGATTCTGCAGAAAAAGCAACCCACTGGTTCGGAGGCCATGCACCATTCCTACATCTAATGTCAGATTCTTCCACGGCTTTCTTGTTCTTCAAATCAGCCCCGCAGCTTGGTTCGAGTGTATCAGAGCAATAACCATCTTTCTGATTGGATGCATCATCGAGGGCGACATTCCTCTCTGGTTTCGAAGACCAAGTCTTGTGAAGATTTCTGTGGCTCCATAGAAAAAGCTTCCACCAAAGCTTCCTACTTCTTGAAGGAAGCACCTGACTTGAAGACCTCTTCTTTAGCATCACTTTATCGGCACTCCATGAGGTAATTACTGATGTCGGGCTGCCTGGGATTGACTTTGGTGCTTCTCCAAGGAAATTTCCAGATAAGTTTTGAAGGTCGTCATCATACGAGCGGGCATTGGTTGTGGACCTAAACAATTTACTAGCTCTCTTCGTCTCAATATTAGAGCATGAGCGCATCAACATGGGAGACCCCCAGAAAGCAGTGGTCCGGCCCATCCCTGGATCACTTACATGCCCACTCTGGATCATTACTTCGGGTGTGATGTCATCGAGATTCTCAGATACGTTCTCCAATCCACCATTGCTCAATTCTTGATTCAAACAGTGGCGAGTGGTTTCACCTTTTTCTTCTGCCAGGGCCTGGAGATCGAAGTCAGAGAAATCTCTTTTCATCGACAAGAAATCATCATGTTCATCACCTCCCTCATAAGCTGCCTCAATTGTCGCATCGGTTTGAACCAAATCCTCATCCTTCCTGCCATGCCTCAGCAATTTCACATTGGTTGAAGGGACCTCCTTCACCCGAGTTTTTACTGACACAGAGTCCTCAAAAGACGCCTCCTTTCTTGCCTTCTCGATAGACGCATAGACGAATTCTTCTGGCTCGACTGAAAAATCTCCATTGTCATTCTCCTTTTTCGGATGAATAATCTTTGAGGACTCCTGCAAGGAACAAGTCAAATGAGCACCAAATAGTACCAGAAATCAGCAAAAAAAATTAAATCCGAATATGTGTGCTCACTTTGGATTTCTTCTTCTTTCCAATCAGAAGAGCAGGGAAGCAACTGATTCTTGTCATCTTTACCGATATCAAGAAACTCATCAACAACACGAGATCCCTGATACGTTTGACAAGTACCTTCTCCTTATGATTCTAAAGAACAGCTACCAGACTCGATGGAGTTACAAGAAGCTTAAAAGACGAAGGACCGGTAGGTGGTATCTACTGAAATGAATTTACGGGTTAGCCATTGTCGACCGGCGATCCTTTAACCATCCGACAGAGAAGCCAGACGAGACGGAGAGTGGAGACCGGAATGGAGAATACAGGGAAGAGCGCGTCCTCCTGAGCCCACACCTTTCTCAAGGTGCGAGAAGATGGTACCTCAGTGACGGCCAGAGTGATCTAGAACAGCTCTGATACCGGCTGAGAACCCTCCCGAATTCTTGTTTAGTATCAGCCCTTCGGAGAGAAAAAAGAAAGGAACAGATTAGATCTTTGAATCTCACAAACCCCAAATCCATAAACACAGATGAAGGAGGGGGAAAAGCTCGATCTTTGCTCTAAAACTGTCCTTTTCCCTGTGGTTAAATATCACTGTTTTGCCTTTGATCCTGATCCAAAAGCGGATGGAGAAAGCAACAAAAGCATTCCTCCATTAGATTCTGGATCACCAAAGTACAAGGAATCCATGGGCAAAGAGAAGGATTTCCGTTTCCACAAAGAAGATCATATTGCAAAAGATGAAAGATTAAGGAAGCATTAAAAAACCAATGAGCAGATAGAACATTCGAAAGCTGAAATTTTGGAAGCATTGGAAAACCAATGGCAACGCCTCATCGGTTTTCATGGCCAAAGCTTGGAAGTGTTCTTCCCGGTGCCCTTTTTTCCCTAATCCCAGAAGACTAAGGAAGAAAAAGATCACATTATTTGTTCAGAAACAAAATAAATCCAAAACACGAGAAAACTTATTGGTTAGAAACACGAACCACAGAAGAAAGCTTCCGATGCGCTTACAATCTAGATCGACCTCCACCTCGACCTCGACTGCAATGGAAGCCACGAACGAAGCAAAAGAACGATCTTTTTACCATCAATCTCATAAAAAGCCCACCTTTACTCCTCCTTTCTCAATCTCAAAGAAGAGATGAAAGAATGGCCCGCAACGAAACACCACCGGAGAACTCTACGGGACGTCAGAAACCAGAGCGTGAGAAGGTTATCAGGGAAGCTACATGTTTCAAGCACTGAGAGGCGTGACAATCTTAATACAAAGAGAGCCGGAGTTGGAGGTAGGACAGATCAAAACGAGCGGAGGAGACGGAAGAGAGAATGTGGCTCCGCCGTGCCGCTTGTGGAGGAAGAGAAGGGGGAGGAGGAGAGGTTGTGTGGGGAGGAGAAGCCGTGGTCGAAGCGGCAAGAAATAGGCAGCAGCTGCCGCGAGAGGAGCCAAACGCGCGATGGAAACACAACTGTGTCCGTTCCTTTGATTACAGGATGAATCATGCGGTGCCTCTCAAAGTTTCCATGTCGTGAATGCCATCAGTGTCAAAGCACGACACAAGCCTAATCCCCTTTGGTGTAATCCAAGTCCAAATATCTCATGATCTAAGTGAGAGAGTCGGAACAGACAACAGAAAAAGCCTCCATGTCTGTCGCGTTGCGGCGTGTCGTACCGCATCGCGATTGCTGTGTTGTCGATGTACGGGCACCTGTGTAGCCATCGCAGCCTCCTCGAGTCTCTCACGCTTCTCCTTCACGGCAAACGAGTTACGGAACCAGAATGTTGTGGATATAAGAACGAGACGATTCCATTGTCACGTCGTCGTTGTACTGGGAACTCACCATCACAATCTTTTCCACCCTGCCCTTCCTCTGTGTCTTGTTCCTCTCGGCATCTGCTCCAACACCAAACCGTACTACAGTGGCGGTCCTTGTGATGTACTCCCGGTGCCTTCCCAGAATAGATGAGGGTAAGAGTCGAGCGTCTCCAGCAAAATCGAGGAGACGGGCTGCTTGTCCTTCTTGCAACGAGGAATGACCGATTCAAGGAGGGGCCAAATCCAGAAGCAGTGCCCATCTCTTTCCTATCTGAATCGCTGCGTCAATCAAACAAACACCTGGCTTTCAATTGATTCGGGACACACCTGTAAGTCTTAAATCCATGCAAAGAGGTGGTCCATTAATCATCCAGAACTACAGAAAGGGACACTCCAATAGTGCAAGTGGGGGTGGAGCTGCCTGGTTCCTATCCATTCTACTGGTTCTTCCTATCAAGAATCATCTCGATGGTTTGGTCTCATCTGCATCTCTTGATGTTGCTTGCAGAATTCCTCCTCGTTCTTGGTCACTGCGAGGTGACAACCCCATTCCCAAGGGATGATTGGGTCCATGTGCTAAGGATGAAGATTACAGGTGATCAATGCCAACCATGTACACTTGTGGTGTTCTTCCCCTGCAAGTCACTCGATATCAGACCATGTGAGTCGAGCTCCGTGAGAAAATATCTAGCAAGCCTCAATAATTAGATAAGCAAAACGATGTAGTTGATGGAGCCTTCATCTCTCTCTCACACACACAACATCTTGCTTGCACCTTCGATCTGCAGAGAGAAAGGAATTCTTCTTTCATGTAGAGTAGAGCTCATCTTCCTGACACAAAAATAGATTCATTCCATGAATGTTTCTCACAGAGTGAGATGAACACTCACTAACTGTTGTGGCAATAAAGGCTAATGGCACTTCCAAGGACTATGTGCTGCATCAGTAAACCAATTTGTCATACATGTGCATCTCAATTTGTCTCCTTGCAATTGCTTGAAACTTTGACCAGTTTTATTGTGGCCTTCTGACTTCACAGTGTTTCTGTGTCATTCAACATGCTGCTACTGTCTTCCAATGTCATTTGGATTCTTGGCTAAGAGACAATACACATTTATCAAGCTCACAGTGTGATTTAAAGGTCTGGGCCAAAGAAGTGGACAAATGAGGATTGACTTATGGAGTTCTTGTTCACTCTGCAACAAGCTGTGTGGGGATGGCAGTTCTTGTTCACTCCATGGTGATGACTTTTGGAGGCCTCAAGAGCTGCTGAATGCTGTGATGGCAGAAAATTCTTCCCTACTCTGTTCTCTGCATGTTATGCACATGAAAATGCATAACATGGAGGAGTTTGTCACAATTGATTGACCTGTGGACTTCCTTGACATGTGGGGTGATAATAATCCTTGCAGTACAGACCATAATAATCAGTAAATCTATCATGTACAATAATATAGTAAACAAAGGTTGATACTTCATCATGCTTCTCCAAATTTAATGCAACTTATTTATAACCCCCACCAATGAACCAAACACCATCTTAGTTTCTTGTTATCATCAGTCTCCAAGGTATCCTAGTAATGCTGAAACAAGATCAACAAACATTACTTGTAAACTATTCAGCACTGACCATTATTCCTTGTCAATTGTTCAAAAACCAAGACCTCATCTTCTTCACAAGAGTGAATGCATCCAGATGTACTATACTAAAATATAAAAGCTCCGATGGTTTACGACAAGGAAAAGATTATTATTATCAGCAACACTACCAACAGGGTAACACACTCCAATCTCTTCTTGTAGCTAAGCAGACAAAAAAGGAGGGGGAAGAAAAAGAAAGCAAGAGATCCCACCAAATTGTTAACTGAAGTGATTCAAGCCGTCAAGGATGCATTTACAAGTGACACCAAACGGAACAAGTGTCACTTGCGTTTTTTCAGTTTCTTCTATTGGAGAAAGCCAAAGTTTTAGGTATTTCCAACTTGTGAGCACCTTATGAAGCAGCATCGATGATTTCCCTTAATGTGATGATCATCGACGGATAGAAGTGTTAGTTACGCCTGTAATTGGATGACAACACATGATATGTCATCTGTGCTGTCTCTTTTCAATGCCTCAGTAGTTAATTGCCTTGCTGCTGCTTGTGGATCTGTAGCCTTTCTAGCAATCTCAATTGCCTCTTTATTACTCATGACCTAAATGGAATTCCAAGTAAATACATGTTTTTCTTAGAGGATTGTTCAAGTATAAAAGTTTAGGATTAAAGAAGAAAACCTCCCATATTCCATCGCTAGCAAGGATGAGCAGATCAATATCCGCGGTAACATCTACACAACATACATCAGGATCTGATCGCAAGTGCCGTTTGAGATCCTGGTCACCAAAAGCTCGGGAAACAGCTAACTGGCCATTAACTCTTGGGACATCACCTGAGGAAGCAAAAAAAGAAGATTCATATGAAATCTTGTCAAATTAGAAATGACAAAGATAAAAAATATCTTCCATCTTTACATTAAAGTCATAGAACACAGGTATTCTACAAACAAACAAGTGCACAACCTTCATTAACAAAGCCTAACTGGTAGCATGAAGCATGGCCATCCAAACTAAGAGAAAGAATGAACATCCATGCTTTTGATAAGTAATGTGACCATTTGACCTGACCCCACAGACTGGTCTGATGCCAGGTGCGGACCATTAGTGAATCTGATGAATCCCAACTCATTTTTCATAATTTTGTTTTAATGTAACAAGGATTCTGTTCAAGCCTTTGGCAGTAGGATAAAATGATAAGGACAAGAGGAAGGTCGCTCCCACCCCGTATCTTCTTCGTGCTTGTTACGATAGGCACTGAAGAATGAGGAGAGGAGTAGAAGATCCAGCTGATCTTGATCCTCCTTTTTTTTTACAGATACTTAACATGTTCCTAATCCTCATCCTTCAAATCTTGTTCACAACATAAAGATTTGCCAAAATGTTGCATCATACTGACATATTAACAATAATAAGGAATTCGATTGAAGGACATAAAGCATATAACTGAAATTCATCGCAAGAACGTATGTTATCACAATGTGATTCAGGCATAGGTTGCTCTACAGTACCTGGCATGATTGATACAAAGCCACCTGTATTCACAATACTCCGACGTTCAGTGCTGGGATCATGATCAACTGTCAACTGTAGCACCTGTTGACCTTTTGCAAGAACTGCTCGTGAGTCACCAATATTAGCTATCCACAATTTCCTACCATTTATGAGAATTGCAGTAACCGCAGTAGATCCACCTCGCCCGAGATCAAGCCTGTGTGAAAGAATTGCCTTGTCCGTCTTTTCATAAGCTTTTCGAATTGCTACTTCGGGATTAGTCCAAAATTCTTCCTGTATCCATGGGGAATCAAATAAAAGGATGTACATTTTGCTAGCTCTAAATTGCTTAACCTCTTTGATGATAATGTAAACTCCACATTTAGCAAATAGAAACTTAAAAGGAAGAAAACAATATTTATGCACCTCTTTCAAAATATTGGTAAATAGATGCTTCTGTAAGTAGGCAGGTACGCTATGTCCCATATGACCATCGAATATAGCAAACAGACCAAGCTCCTGTCCTCTCATCTGCACGAACTTGGCAACATGATAATCCTCCATTGGATGGTTTACTTTTCCTTTCACAAGGCTAAATCCATATTTCACTTTTGTGTGACCTTGAGAACTTCTCCCTTTACCAGCATCAGATGAAGAACCTGCAAACTAAATAAAGAATTTTTAAGCCCAGAGAATAGTGCCAAAGCTTACAAGTCCAAAGTTCAGCAGAACTGATGCAGGTTATGAACCAGAAAAATAACAGAGGTGTTCTATGTGCATTAAGACCACCAGGGTGAAGACAACTGCAAGTTGTATTGTAGAGAACATAAAGATCGCTACTGCTCAGATATTTTAACTGGGATCCAAACTAAAATCTAAAAGACCAGGGCTACAGTCAATCAATAAACAAGAGATTACAAACTTGAAATATGGACAACTAAGAATTAAATCAGACACAAGCAAAGCATTCAAATTGGATCCACACAAGTCTAGACCTCTGTTACATCTCATGTCAGGTAAAACCTATATTACACATTCTGGAGAACTTTTCCTGTTGACCTATGATGAGACTGCAAAACAAAAATCTTGACACTTGGACATGAAAAAACTTGGAAGTTTCCGAAAAGAATGATCTTTTTATCTGAAAATTATTTCAAGCTTACTCTGCAGCCAAAATCTTTTTCAGTTGCAGACTATAGTAGATGACTGGATATATTGATTAAGATTCTCTTATGTGTTGTTAGAGCAAAGTATGAGAGATTTCGGTACTTCTTCAATGTATTTACTCAAAAATTTTCTTTGCTATTAGTTATATAACTGTCAGATTCAAAAACTAGAATATTTGCTAATGCCTTGATCTATAAAGTTGTGCAATTTACAACATCAAGTGAGCATAGCTATTATCATCGATATACCCTTCTCCAAAATTTGCAACTTTGATCTGAATCTTATGTATTGTCAAAACTTTCACGAAGTATGTTAATCAAAGCACTTTGCCCTAGCGTGGAAGGAGCAAAATGTTTTCGGTCAAATATGAAACTAAGTTCTCTGCAACATATTTCATGGCTTGGACAAGAAGCACAAACTAGACGCCAAATCTATTACAATTAACATAACAAATACTGAAAGAAAACAGAAAAAAGGGGCCAAGATCAAAGCTAGAACCCTCAATTCGAACACCACGAAGGTCAAGAGGCACCTACCAGTCGGAACATGAATGCACGAGCTAGGCAGCAGACGGACAAAGCGAAGAATCGAAACAGACGGACGAATAGCAAGTTACAGGACTAGGTCTAAGTGCATCTCACCGGGGAGGAGGAACCTCTGGAGCAGCATAATCTACCCCATAAAGACCCCCGACTTCGACAGCACCACCGGCAGCTTAATTCTCGACGTCAAATCCTTGTCCACTGCCAAGATTCGATTCTGACCTCATCCCACTGGTAAAAGTCTCGTCTTGTCAAAAGGAATCCGCTTCCTGCGTCGCGAAGACGCGCCCATGATCGAATCTCATCAACGCTCCGATATCTACCGGGCGATTTGGGGGTGGAGGCGGGAACAAAGGGCAAAAGTAATATGAGTAAATAAAGAATAATTGTGGTTTTACATATATACCCTTTACTGGAACAATAAAACACTTCTAATTAATGTCTTACATAAGAGAGTTCCTTTCTTCAATTAGACTCTCACTCTACAATTAATGACCACAATTTGTATCCTAAATTGATCTATCCTCGAATTAATGTCCGCTTACATGTAAAATTAATCAAAGGATTAAGTTTCCTAATTTAATTAATACCCAAAAATTCCTAATCAATGAGAGTTAATGCACATTATAATTAATTGCCTTTGTTTGTGTCATCACTGTCGTTACTGCGCAAAGCATGTGCAAAGCACGTGCCGGTGGCGAGACCAGACCACGGATGCCCGCAACGGGGGATGAGACTGGACGAAGGGTTACGCCCGAGTGAACCAGAACCACGGCCCCGTCGAAACCCTAACTCCGGCGCCCAAGAATAGGCGCGCAGTCGCGCTCGGGTCGTCTCACCTTCGACCTCGCCGATGCCGCCGCTCCTGGTCCCCGCGTTAGAGAGGCCGTGGGAATCGCTGGTTCCGAGCTCTCGCCGAGAAAGAAGTGTCCTTTCGCGGTTAAGGCGCATCCTTTTTATCGTCTGAAACATGTTGTTGAGGAGATGAAGGTCTGTTGTCGGAAAAGATCGAATCTTGCGGCGGCATTTACCTGACGAACGAGGAAGGTACTGCTCCGTTGACGCTTTTTGTTTCCTTAGGGTTTCGCAGATCTTGCTCCTTCCAGTCTTAATCTTGATAGAGGACAGCAGTGGAATGAGTTCCTCACCATGTCATGTTCATGTTATGAAGGGGGGGAATCGATAAGGAGCTAACAGATTCTGGTAATGGAGAGGAAACGGAGGATCTATTGCTTGCGGCCGTCTCCAAATCGGTGATTATGCTCGAGGAAGAACGTCTTTGACCTGCAAACACTCTTGCATTTGTGCAAATGAGGTATTTTTGGCTTCTTTTTTTTTTTTGCCTGAAGAATTTTGGATATATTGGTATATTACATGCTTCATAATTGGATTCATTGGGATCACTATAAGGATCTCTGTTCATGGTGTCATTTTCTAAATAGTAAATGGATAAAAAAAATGGCATTAAATGATTGACGACAGCAACAAGAAGACTCTTACTGGCACAATGTATTTGTTATTGACTTGAACTCAATTGATTTAAGGAATTTTGGCATCCTATGCCGTTGTCGATTGGCAAACGATGTGAACATGCGATGGTCAATGATGAAGCAACTATTCGTCTGCTTTCGTGGATGAGATCTCATGTTCATTGCGTGGGCAAATACATCCATAAATGTCTGAATAAGTATGTTTCGGCGCAGCTAAACATGTCATGGCCCTCTCATTTTTTGTTCTTTTGTTTTCATTCCGAATGTGATGATTCATGGTTGTTCTAGGTTGATGGCATCGTTTTAGATGCAAACTGAAATTTTGTTTCAGAAGTGACTGAAATGCATAAAAGAATGCTAATCAAGCAGCTTCTACGGAGCATATGCACTGAATCACGAATGGTTTTGGAGAGGCTCTATTCTATGTCTACCCGATCTTGACCCGACTCAATTGTCTGGCATGTTAAAATTTTCACTTTTGGGGTTTGTGTTTTCAGGATAGATTGTGGATTGTGGTGGCATCTTCACTTTTGATCCACAGGTTTCTCATTTCTGTACCGCATGTGGCTGTACCGATTGCATCGTAAATCTATTAGTTATATAATTTTTGGGGTTATAGCTGTTGATTCTCACGAACTAATTAATATGTAATCCAAACCGTTAAATATGTGATGCAGAGATGCTTATTGTGTAGTCCAGATGAAATAATTGTCTTTGTATTACAATTTTTCACGGAACCTTAAAAGTTTGGACAGTCCTTGTCAAAACGCAAACCTGCAAGTAGTTGGCTAGGAGAGAGATTAGTTGAGGTTTAATATTTATTTATGTTGTGCCGTTACCACGATGCTATTTTGACCGGTGGTGTGAGCAGTCTGAGTTAGTTAAGAGTGGTTGGTCCATCAAGAACAGGACCTTAGCATGAGAAGGGTGTTTGGTGGTCAATATTTTCTCCGTCGTAACCCTAATTTTGTGTCGTTCCGAAGCTTGCCCCAAACAAACACCAAATGGTTTCAAGCAAGGGAAAAGAAGAAACATAACAAAGGGGGAGAACAAGAGGAAAACTGTCTTGGGTCTTCCTGTTAGATTGTATTATCCATTAATATATTGATGTTATTGGTTTCGTCTTACAAATTGATAGTTCCTACTTAGTGGAATTGTACAAATATATGTTTATTGTACTCGGTTTCGTGTAGTTTGTCTTCTTCATTAGAAGAGAACACAGGGGAAGAAGTTATTAATGTTTAGGTCCCATGAAAGGGACCAAGCTATCTTTAGTCACATGTATAGTTGGATAATTGGTCATCGGTACCTTTCAAGCTGTTATTAGCATTTGTTCGTTTGCTTCGATGAATCTGGTTCAGCTAACTGCTTCGTTTGTCAGGACCAGGAAAAACATGCACGGGAGAAGACTTGTTTAAAGGCTCAGCTAGACCAATTTTGGGTTGTTAACAAGTATCTGCCCGGGTCCTGTTGGTGTCGCCATCATCATCATCTGATGTCCGATTTAAAGGGAATTCCCAAGCCAAATTAACCTAAACTGACTGGCTTCATGTCTTTATTTGGTCTTAATATGTGTTACATTTAAAGAGATTGTATTTACGTATAATTTACATTTGTTTTGTTTGAAACTTAATATGGTGTGTGGCTTCTGAAAGTTGTTCAGTTTTCAGATCAGTCCAGAAAACTAGACTGAATGTCTTGTTTCAATTCGGATTTTAGGTTCGACCAGTTCATTTGCGAATTCTTGTTTTCCATCAGCATTTGCAAATTTCCTGATGTTTACATGGGATGCCAAGATGTCTAGGCAGTGTGCTTTGTCGTTGAAAACACAAATATACGACATATTCTCTTTTCCGAAACTTGACTTGGCTCACCTGCCTTTCTTGCTGGAAAGTAAGAGAGACTGCTGTTAGCACATTTGCACCATTTACCATGCAAAATATTTGTCGTTAGGTTCCAACAGAGTTGTGTTACATGAAATCATGGCCCGATCCTTCCATGAAGTTTGACCTACTTTTGTCTGTATGATTGTCACTTCATGCAGTGATGGACTGGACTGGACCTAATAGCTTTAATGATGAACAATGGAAAATAGTATTTATTGCTACTGTCTAAATGTTTTTTGAATATGTTGGAAGATTTAAGACTTGAGAATAGGAAATGCACTGTCATAACCTAAAGATCATCATAGGCTGCTTGCTATGTAAAAAAACCTGTGGTTTGATTATGTCTCGTCTCATGAGCTTCCTTTTCCCAGCAATGGATATACACTTATTTGAGGTATCTTGGTTCTTGCATACATCTGTCTATTTTGTTTCACCAATGAAGTTGATGCTAGTGACTTCTCGTTCTTGGTGTCACTCTCAAAACTATAGTGAGATCAGCAAACAAAGTGGGTGTATAAATGACGGCCTTCCAAATCGAGACCAAGCATATGTTGTAACATTAGAGCGAGAAAGCATGGGAAGATCTCCATGTTGTGATGAGCATGGTCTCAAGAAGGGCCCCTGGAGTTCTGAAGAGGACCAGAAGCTCATCCAGTACATCCAAAACCATGGCCATGGTTGCTGGATAGCCCTCCCCAAACTAGCTGGTTCTCTCTCTCTCTCTCTCTCTCTCTCTCTCTCTCTCTACTTTCTGTGACACATATTTAATGATGATAGGGTTTGCTTGAATGCAGGACTCAATAGATGCGGTAAGAGCTGCAGGCTAAGGTGGACAAACTATTTAAGGCCAGATATTAAGAGAGAGAAGTTTTCCCGAGAAGAAGAGGACACCATCCTTCACCTCCATTCCATCCTAGGCAACAAGTACGACCTTAGCTTTCTAACCCTTTCCTGACATCACTTGGAATCCAAACAGACACAAAAAGAAGAGAACACCGGATATGAACCTTACCTCTTCCCCCCTGTTCTTCCTCCTCAGGTGGTCATCTATTGCCGCCCACCTTCCCGGCCGCACCGATAATGACATCAAGAACTTCTGGAACTCCTGCTTGAAGAAGAAGCTCATCCGCATGGGCATCGATCCCAGGACACACCGACCAAGGGCAGAAGAACTTATCGCCGGCCTGCAGCAACATTTATCCCACACAGTTCACGAAGAGTT
The DNA here is from genome assembly GCA_004837865.1 of Musa balbisiana. Taxonomy (NCBI): domain Eukaryota; kingdom Viridiplantae; phylum Streptophyta; class Magnoliopsida; order Zingiberales; family Musaceae; genus Musa; species Musa balbisiana. The sequence goes on along the minus strand of CM017197.1, from coordinate 4,512,063 downwards.
CCTAGAAAGGGTACCGCGGGAAGAGCATGCAGCTCAGCTGCAGGCGGCGGCTCGTGCACTGGCTACGCTGCAGTTCCTCGATAGCCTTCTCCAGCCTTCAGCAACGGTAGGTATCGGCAGTGGCAACGTGAACAGCCTTGACAGCATCATTTCTACGATGGAACCCATGAAACTGTCGGAGACAGCAATTCCATCTCTCTCTTCTTTTCCATCTCCTGGCCCGTCACCAGCGTCTAATTCACAAGCTCGCCACCACTGCTTTCCCGGGATGTCATACAGTATTGAGCAGCCATTGGGCAGTGCCATCAACGAGGTATCCTCTTTTGTTGTGATCAGCGAGGAAGAGAGGAACGGCATGAGAGCCTCTGAGGTTTCTGCTCCCTTTCTTCTTCCTCCGCTTTGCGATGTCTCATGGGGAAATGGGGCTGACTGTAGCACTTCCAACTACGGTGGGAGTCTATCTCCTTCTTCCTTGTGGCCTGAGAATCTTGAATGATGCTCTTCTATATGAATGAGTGTTTTTTTCTAGTCATGCAGCTCTTATTTTCCGTGTGACACACAGCTTTCGAAAGCATATGTAGACGTTGGTGTGGACTTCTGTAATACTAATACTAGTGTCAATTATTACTGCCATACTTTGAGACTGGTGATGGAGACCGATGGTTTCGCCTTCTGCTACTTCCTGCTAAAATGGGTCATTATTTTGGTGGTGATCATTTTGTTGTCATATTCAAATACTATATAATGAGCAGCCTCCCTGCTTGCAGTATATTGGTCTTTTCCAGACAATGATGGTGGAAGCCCTCTGCACTGCCCTGCCCTGCCCTGCCAATTCAAGTACTAGATCCTAGAGTCCGGTTAGGAGTCTGAACATTGATGGAACTCTTTAAGTCTGAATTGTTCAATAGAAATATATATATATATGTATATTATATTTAGCATGGTCAGGTTAAAATTGCTACTACTTTATGGTAACTTTGTCCACAGATTTTGAAAAATATGAGGACTTAAACAACATTATCACTATAGTCATATTGAACCTATTACTACGTTAGAGAAACCTATTTCATATCCGAGGGGATGTGGGTCTTTTTGCAATAAAGACATAGCTCAGAGGGTACTCTCGAATCGATGATGTTCAAGATAGTGGTCTTGTTTTCTTTTTCTTTTTCTTTTTTAAGAATATTGAATGTGTTTTTATATTAACCTTTAAAGAAAAAAAATACTTTTAAGCAGATCTCATGGAAGGGATGGTTTGTATGGGACCTAAACTACTCTTTGATCTTTCTGAAATATATTGGTAATCGATTCGATTTATTTCATGATCTTCTAGAAATATTATTATGGATATTTCATGGGGGAGTTGATTCATAACTAATTTGAATCGTCCCTTAATCATCTTGGAATACGTTCATTATCGATTCGAACTTTATCTTGATCTTTTTCAAATATTTCTATGGATATTCTATTAAGGAACTGATTTATGATTAATCCGAATAGTCTCTTAATCTTCTTAAAATATTTCTTTGAATATTTTATAAAAAAATTGATTCGTAACTTATCTAAACTACTTTTTGATTTTCTTGGAAGATATTATAATAACATCAATCATGAGATAACGAATGATAGCTGGCTCCTTGTCATTAACGATTTGTCACCCTAATTTTTTAGCATTTACAACTAAAAAATATGAAAAAAGAAATTAAAATTGAAGCAACAAAAGACCTTTTTTTTTAATTCAGTCTTGTTATTCTAATTGAACAACAAGTAATTTCTAAATGGAGTTCCTATTTCCCATAAATTCCAACAACATCAGCAATTTTATATTGAATATAAACATATCAAGAATAAAGCATTTCTAGAGTGGATAGAAAGACTATAACCTTGAAATAAAAACAACCAAAAGGCAGTATAAGATTGATTACCTTAATCTACAACAGCAAACTAATGTGCCTTTGCCTATAAGAAATAATTGGAAACCTAAGGACCTGAGTGCTTCATGTTTCGCATAGTCATGCTTAATGTGCTTATCTGTAACATTTAATATCATGGACTTAACAGAGCATGCATACGGGCATAAGAGACGCTCGACAGACAATGGTTCAAACACCTTCCGATCAACATTCCATTGGCTTTTGTTATTCACTATCTTTTCACGTTTGCATCGATCTGAACACTTCCAAGATTTGCGAATCAACATAGAAGAAGGCAATGAGGGACAAACCTAAGTCCTTACTTACCCTAACCTCTGCCACTCGACTCATAGTTCCAATGCCTAAACCAGTACTATCCGATGGAAAACAAGAACCCAGAGAAGAACAGTGAGCAACACCATGAGACCAAGAAGAAGGATTACCTCCACCCATCCGAAAAGGTCCGACCTCGTCCTCAGATCCGCCACGGAACGCCGCAACTTCTCCCTTCTCTGACAGAAATCGCCGAGGATGATTAGGATCTCAAAGATCACATCAAGATCAAGGTGAACGACGGGGAAAAGAAAGACCTAGGGGATCACCCACCAAGAGATCCTCCGTATCACGAGGCGGTGCGTCGGGGGAGACCGTTCGAAGTGAGCGCGGCGACGATCGAAGGGAGGAGAGCAAGAGGGCAGCACGAGCGCATCGGACGGCGGCGATCGCCGACTTGGAGGCGGGAATGGCTTCGAGTTCCTTCTCCATCTCCTCTCCCTTCTCCAGTTATAATTATTGTTTCCCGCTTTGTAAACTAAATGGGCCGTTTTGCGGGCCAATTAATTATTTACGAAAAAAGACCTGTCATAACAACAATACACGCGCACTGCAGGATTCGAATCCACGACCAATGGCTCAAGAGCCTAATGGTCTACCTTCTGAGAAAGACAACACAAATTTTTATGCTTTAAGCATTAGAATAGAATTAAAGACAACAACTTCGATGAATCTCATATCTTCTCATTGTCTTCTTTTCCCCTGAATTCACCTACTGTTCTATGTTCTAGTAGCTAGTCCTTTCAATCTCTTTCCTGTCACCCCAGTGGGTAACATCATTGTTCTACCGTGCTTTCTAGCTGGAAGCAGAGTACAAAAGGCTCGAGATCCTGAAAAGAAGCAGCAGCTTTGCTCATGTTTCTAAGGAGTGAACATACATCTTTGGTGCATGCAGTCAGAGCACGCTCCCATGCAAAGAAACAAAGCAAGTAAATTGAGAACAGAACCTAATTCCACAGTAGTTAACAAGCTGAAATCAGTACCACGGTGGAGGACGCAACAGCAAGAAACAGCAAGTCCTCAACAGGTAGGACTCTGACCAACACCGCTCAAGACCTCTCTCATAGACCCCTTCTACTCTCCCTAGATGTAGTAATAAACGAACAGCGCAATCGCCACATTGATGAGGCCTCCGACCGGTGCAGTTGACGAAGCAGCGGCGCCGCTGCGACTAGCAGTCGGAGATGGAACCATGGCCACCCCTGAAGGAGATGGCGCTGCAGAGCGTTATGCATCAGTAGCCAACTAATACTATATGAGACAGGGTTAATACGTATATTATTGCCTACAGATATCTTGTATAATTAGATGAAGAGATCATCGATATTATCTGAAAAGAAATGAACAAGTGGATACCAGGAGCTGCACCAGGGCTAGCAGCAACGGCAGCTGCAGGAGGAAAGCCAAATCAAGTCAGTTTCCTCTCAGATCAAACACTTACTCAAGAAACCAAATGTCGAAAGAGAGAAATGTGATAGAGATTGCTGCATGGAGAGAGATCAAAGACCCACATTTGCACTTGCTGAAGTGGGAGGTGGAGACACCACAAGCAGATGGAAGGCCCATGGCCCTGGTCATGTTGAGTTTGACGCCGAAGGTTGCCCCCTCCTTGAAGGCGTCACAGAGGCAGGCCGCCGCCGCCTCCTTCACAACCTTCTTGAGGGCAGTGCAGCACTATGCTTGTGGCTTGGCCTCAGTGCTTCCGATCTCCACGAAGGTGAGGCAGTCGGCCAGGGAGAGGAGCGCAGAGGAGCAGTCAATGGAGGGCGCGGGTGCCCTCACATGAGCCCCGTCCCCATGCATGGCCACAGTGCACCAAATGACAACCAACCAAGCACAACTCTTAGCTCCAGCCATGGCTGTGGAATGGGTTCAAGTTTCAGGCTTTAAGAGGAGGTTACAGGAAGAGGAAAGGGTTGGAGGTTGAAGGTGGTACCCGGAAGAGGAAAGTGCAGGGCCGGGCATGCGAGGGGGTGGAATGATGGACGGATGCGACAAAGGTGGAATTATATTGGAGTACAGCTTGCAAAATGCCACCGAGTTTGAAGCCATGCAGACACAGTAACGGACGGCATGGCTTTTTGTTTGGGAGGTGTGCCTCAGGAACACTTAATTATCATGTGAGGTGGTATAAGGGACAAGGAGGATCTGCAAACTGAGACCAGAATAGGTGTTACAGATACATTACTGTCAGCTAGGTGAAGTTTCAGTTGCCCAGAATTCGACAACTGTTGCAAGACATCAGTTGGAATCGGACAAGTTTGCCCCAAGAGCTGTAGCATCGGTTACTCTCCTTTCATGTCAAAGGAGAAAAGAAGAAGAAGAAGAAGAAGAAGAAGAAGTACATGAAGATGGATTTCATCACGCGGTAGTAGATATTTATGGGAATCGTATGAACATACGACTGCCGTGAACTAAAGCTGAGCTAGCGATGACAAGAGCAGACTGCAGAGGTTAATTACATGCAATATACGACAGTGGCGAATGCAAGATTGGCAAGGAGTACAAGAAGCGAGGCCGGAAGTTTTAGTGCGCCCGAGGACACTGGTGGTGTGGCAGATGGCTGGAAGTGAGGGCCAGGTGGAGAGGCCGGTGCAGTTGGCAATGCCGGTGGCGAGGGAGTTGGAGTTGGCGGAGGGTTTGGTGGCGGCGTAGCAACAGGAGTTGGCGGAGGCGTGGTAATTGGAGACGGTGGCGTAGCAACTGGAGTCGTTGGCGGAGGTGTAGCAACTGGAGTCGGGGGAGGGTTCGGGGGCGGCGTAGCGATTGGAGCGGGTGGCGGAGTTGACGGCGATGCAGCAGGTGGTGGTGTTACAGGGGGTTTGGGTGGTGTCCTCGGAGGTGATCTGGCTGGCGGAGTTGCTGGTGTAGGAGTGACTGGAGCAGGAGATGGCGGTGGTGATGTCGATGGTTCCGGAGATAGCTTCGACGTTACTACATTTCTCGAATAGATCGTTAGGATTACACTATCAATTCGATTCATATGAGCTTACGATGTCTGAAATATCTCAGACTACTTACATGAACGAAGGTTTTCTGCAGCTGCAAGTTGAAGGAAAACAAGACGACGGTGAGGAGAAAGAGAGAGCCCGAGAACATCCAGAAACAAGAACGAGGGCAATACTGCACACAAACCTCTGCAATGCGCTGGCGGCAGGTGGCAGAAAGCAGGGAGACGAGAAGCACGAGTGGCATTCACAGACGCTCCCAGAACCGACGCCTTCAACACCTCACAGAGGCACTCCGGCACGAGGTGGTGAATGCCGGAGACAACGCCACAGCAATTCTTACTAGGTTCCAACACATGGCCGCCGTTCTCCAGGTACGGCTTTGCAAAGTTTGATGTGCGAACCAGAATCTGAACAGTTCAAAGACGTGGAAGGCCGCGGCGCGTCGGCGGTAGCGGAGGCCAGCCAGAAGCAAGTGGCCACAGCTGCGATGAAACAGAGTAGCTTAGCCATCATAGCGGGTACGAGATGGAGACTGTAGTGATGCGTCTATACGAAGACACGAGAGCAGCAGCAGCCAAGAAATGCGTTGGCACAGTCAACACTTCTGTTTCCCTCGAGTCTATCAAGCGTTATCCACTGAAACAGTCCCAATTATGCGGAGCAGCTTAGATTTTGGAGGTTGTTGACCAGCATTTATCACAAGTCAAAAGAGACATTTGATTTAGTACATCAATTTGTCCCTGATTGTTATTCCCACAGTCTGTTAGTGGCTTTAATTGCCACGTATTTGGTGACCGTCGTATGTTATCGGGATCGACCGGGCATCCTACTCTTTTTTAATTTGGGCGTGCATCGTTTCGTGACACTCTAAAGCGTGTCCTTCATCGTGACTTAAAAATTAGGCCCACGACCCGTCAGGGAAGCATCGTGGGCTACGCGACAAATCGGTCCACGTTTCTTGGATGCACTGCTCGTGGGAACTTTTAGATTCGTGCCTCTGGGATCTAATGGAAAGAGAACACGTTTCACTGCTCGTGCCAGCTTTTAGATTCGCGCATTAGGATCCAATGGTGATCATGAATGGAATCAGGCGGCGGCAAAGTGCTCCTATCCGAAAAAGAGAAGGACACGGTTTAATAATTGGAGATGCGGGGTATCGAACCCCGTACCTCTCGCATGCAAAGCGAGCGCTCTACCGTTTGAGCTACATCCCCATTCGTGCTAATCTTGCGTTGTTTTATATATCTTTGAGTAACTCGTGGTTTGTGCTACACGGCTCCGTTGCGCTGATAGGGGTCAACGAGGCGGATGGCAGAGTCGGCCTCGAGCCACGGGACGAGCGGTCACGGCGAGCGAGGTTGATTGATGGTAACCATGCTCGGGCTGCGCACCTGCAAGGCCGAGGGGCGGCCCTAAAAGGATAAGAGTGGTAAATCCCACGGAAATAACAGCTCTTGACACCCATATCACTAGCAGTCAAATCAAAACAATCGTAGGGAAAACCCTAAAGATCGCAACTTTGAGGGCGAGGGGAGGAAGACGATCTCAATTTTAAACGTGGGCATAAAAAAAAGAACAAAAAGGGGCATTCCGAGAATTGAACTCGGGACCTCTCGCACCCTAAGCGAGAATCATACCACTAGACCAAATGCCCTTTGATGTCAGCTGGTGTACTTTATCATCTATAAATAGAGTTTTTCTGTCTTCTTCTTCTTTCCGATTCTCCATGGAGGAGTGGTGTCCTCACTATCAACGATGAATTGATGAGGGCAGAACAGTTGCACGGGAGGCATATGGGCGTGTAGTGCGGTGCTCGTGCAAGGCTGACCTGCAAACCAAAGAGAAGAAAAGAGGATGCTGAGCTAAAGTTGGGCACACTCCTTTACTACCACTGATATCATCCTCATGTAGAGTTAAAGTTTCAGAGCTTAAGATTGAGCAGCCTGCTTAACCTGCTCGGATTTAGAGACCCTTTCTCCTCTCCCAAGATAAAGAGTTCACCTTTGGTAAAGCCAACCAGCCTCACGTGTTAACACTATACTCTGTCTAACCACAGCTTAATCCTTTGCGCTTTTGCCTTTTCCCCCTCCCCGTGGAGCCAATGGAAAGCTACCACGGTTCACAAACATTTCTCGTAGTCAAGCCAAACTCTGCTTCCATGAAGAACACAGTTAGGTTCTTATTGTACGTAAGTAGATCGTAGAGATAACGAGCAGGATGGAAAGGAGAGCAGACAAGGAGATACGGAGGCCATGATCTATGGCTGCTTGCTGGTTGACAGCTTCAATGGACCCGAGAAAGATCGGAGAGAATCTCCTTGAGAGTTGGGGAGCTTGTGGCCTAAAGCTGAAGCCCTCCTGCTCATGGTAATCTGGCTTTAATGGCATCTGAAATGAGGAGGCCCTCTTCGGTCACTTTCGTTTTCCGCCTTTATTTGCCCCGGGAGAAAGTGACGATGGAGGCACCGGGAGAAAGTGACGATGTAGGAAAGACTATGCTGCTTCATCTCTCCTTTGTCTGTGTCATGGCCATTCTCTTGCTATCCCAAGCAGATAGCACTGTCAGCCAATGGGAGATATCGAGTGTGAGCAGGGATGAACCGGAACTATTTTCCACAGTAAAGATTACTTGTCCCTGTCCAGGTGCCTGCGGAAGCAGAGGCGGTGAGGGAATCACCACAAAGAACACGGATAAATGACAAGAGCTCGATGACACTCTGCCAAGCGCTTGGGAGCTCACCCTGGAGACTGCGCGTTTCAACGCGACCTGAGTCCAAATCACAGTCTCGCACACCTACAGCAAAAGACATCGGAATTTACGGCTTTACCTCCCCTCCAACACGCCTCCTCTCTCTCTCTCTCTCTCTCTCTCGTCACTTTTCTGTTGTGTTTCTTCTGCTCTCTCTCTCTCTCTCTCTCTCTCTCTCTCCACACACCCCCTTCTCATGCCCCAATTTGACTTGTGCTAAAGCTAAAGCGATCAATGATGCTGCAAGCCTGCAACCCCCACGAGACAGAAGAGAGAGGAGGTGGGAGATTCCCACAACGAGGGGGAGGTATCGTATTGTATGGGGTTATGTTATTGTCTCGTTGGCTTTTGCTTTACGAAGGTCAGCACTAGCAGCAGATCTCCTCTTCTTCTTCACCCCTTTGACATGCGTCTGTGTGTCCGTTTGCCTCTCTCTTTCTCTCTCTTTTCCCACCTCCCTTGTCTTCTTCTCTTTGTTTCTTTCACGTAGTCTCTGCTTTGGAGTCCTTTTTCCATGTAGAGTTCGAATACCAACGCACGCAGCTACGCAGCTAACATAGATCTTGGGAAGCGAGAGACTCTCATGTAGCTACATGAAGTTGGATCCTAATCCATGCATGATCACATTGATGGCAGTCAACACACGAAACCTGTATAGAAAAACTCCTGCTGATGATCCGATTGCAAGAAGACGGAGAGCAGATTGATGTGAAGGAACCTTCGTATGTGATTGAGATTGATGTTAGGCTTCTCCGAGAATGTCCTCCTCGTCAGGAGGAAGAACTAAGCTGACAGTGAGATATACGTTGTTCTCACATACGGATTCGTTGATCTGAAACAAATAGAGGAATGAATCAAATCCGAAAGGAACACAAAGATGCAACCTTGTGGTCTTTCTCGTACGCTGCTACCCCACCCAAATGTGCTGGTGAGTGTCAGCAGCCACTCACATGCACCTCTCTGCCAAAAGAGACCAGCTTTGGGGCTTCGGGCCTTTCGGCTCTCTTCTACTTGGCTGTTGTCCAAGCACCAACACCGGCGCGCGCGCACACACCCCCCAACACATCTCACTCCTCCCGGCTGTCAACGCAAAACAAAAAGAGCTCCTCACGAAGTTTCCTCCCCTCTCTATCCGCCTCCTTGCCGTCCTTCTCAACCATTACAAAAGGGGGGAGGAGAAGCCCACGACGCCGCACCCATTCCCACTTGGATCCCTCCCCACAGTTGCCACCTCCTCCGTGCCCTGAGCCTACGAGTGTCACCAAGGTACTTCCTTTGATTTCCTATCCGATTAGGGTTCTTAATCGTCTTGGATTCCATTGCGGGTCACTCGAGAGTGATGTGAGAAAGTTATGATTCTGATATCCTTTCTAGGATTTCTTTTTTCTCCACTTTACTTGCTTTCTGCTATGGAAAATTAGAAAGGGGTTGGGAAAAGACATGATTTTGGCTGCGTTACACATACTGATTCTACCGGAGCAAAACAGGGTCATGGGGTTTGAGATACTTCACCTGAAGGAGATGTTTCTGTGGTTTTCATGGTGTGGATCTCAGTATAATTTTCTTCCCCTGTTGAGATGCAACCATCGATCCTTGTTTTCTGGGAAGGATTTGTTTTTGTTTGTACTAAGTCGTCCATGGATTTTGAAGAGCATTTGCCATGTCTTCTTCTGTAAACAGCATGAGTTAGTATTTAGCTTGTTCTTCCTGGCAAAGGTGTCCGAAAGATATGATTTTGGATGGTCAGATTGTCTCTATGTTTCTTCACCTAAAAATTGCTGGAATGATAGATCTTATCTTTAGCATCCATAGGGTTCCATGTTTGAGCACAAATTATTGGGTACTGCAATTTCTAGATTTTTGGCACCGTTATTGCTTCCTGTAAATGTACTAATTAAGCTTAATCAGGCTCTCAATTAAAGCTTGTTCTTACTGTGTTCTTCTTGCTTCTGGAATTTGGATTTGGGCTTTATATGTCTCCTGGGATATCTCTTCTTCTCGTTTGCTCCTAATGTATTATGATTTGTGTGATTTTACATTATTTTTACTCTACTATGATGCTTAATTCCTATATCTAATGTTCATAGCTCACATGGTATTTATATGCTTTTTATTTTGTCTTTAAATCTTATAAATTCCCATGTAGACTGATAAAGTTTGCTTCTTTATCTAACATATATATCCTTTGTGTCTCCTTCGGTGACTCCAGTAGATGGAACAGCACATGGATCTCTTAGCAACAAAAAGCAGGAAGAGAAAGGCAGAAGAAGAAGCTCTTGGCATACCTACCTTCTTCTTAGATGAGCTGAACCAAGACCTACTCGAGAGGGTGCTCTCCTGGCTGCCTGCTTCAACCTTCTTTCGTCTCCGTTCGGTGTGCAAGAGATGGAGATCTGTTGTCACCTCCGAGACATTTCGTGTTGCTTGCTCTCGGATACCCTTCAGAGAACCGTGGTTTCTTATGGTTGATCAAGATCTTGACCACTCGATTGCTTTCGACACCAGTGAAAGGAATTGGAAAAGTGTCAGTCATCAATCTTGCATCCCGCAAAGCCGGAGTTGTAAACCCGTTCCTGTCTCTGCATCTGGCGGTCTCGTGTGCTACCGCACAGACTCTGGCAAATTCATTGTGTCGAATCTCCTCACAGGGTCATGCCGTGAGATCCCACCGGCAGGCCATGGTGGTGAAAGCCATGCTTTACAAGCAGTTGCCATGTGCTCTTCTCCGGTCTATCCATCTTCATTTAAGATTATACTAGTCTCGGGTAAATCACCAAACCTTGCCTTCAGAGTCTTTGACTCCATGAAGTCTACATGGGAAGATGAAGTTATGCTGGTTCAGAAAGCTGGGAGTTCTTCAGATTCTCACGTATCTGGAGATGAGATCATTTATTTCCTTAGCAAAGCTGGAGATGTCATTGCCACAAACATGCAGAGGAGCCCATCAAAACAATACTCATCGGTTCTCATCACAGAAGATGGAGAACAGGTTGTATATTTCCTCAGTGAAACAGGAACTATCGTGGCTTGTAATCTTGCTCAGAAAGAATTTTTCGAGTATCCTAGACTTTTGCCCATCTACTTGGAGTACTCGATCGACGTGGTTGAGTGCAAGGGAGAGATGTTAGTGGTTGTCTTATCAGAATTTCTGGAGTCTGCAAGCCTGAGAGTCTGGAAGTTCTGTGAGGAAAGCCATTCATGGCAACAAGTAGCGGCCATGCCACCATCAATGTCTCATGAGTTCTATGGGCAAAAAATGGACATAAACTGCACAGGTTGCCAGGACATGATCTTTATCTGTGCCAACTCAAGTGAATGCAGCAGAAATATAATGCTCGATATGGCGGCTGATGAGTGGGTTGAGCTGCCCAAGTTTTATGTGAACGGAAAGGCCAAGGAGTTCACGTCTGCTATCTCATTTGAGCCAAGAGTGGAGGCTACTGTCTGAGTGCTGAAGAAATTTTGTAGGACTCTTTATCTTGATTTCATTGTTTGATATCGTTATTGCAACTGTTTGCTACTGTACAATGATCATATAGTCATGCAATGTATATGTTCCTTCATGGTGCATTTTAATCCATCTTCTGATGCCAAAGGAAAGACGGTAGAACCTTTGCCTGTAAATTTCCATTATTTGCCTCTCAAAAGCAAATGTCTTTGTTGTTATATTATGCAGCGAGGCACAAACAATTATGGAAATTTCCTCTGTAACTTCTCTTAGTCTGGCGCAAACTGGATCGTCGACTGCTTCCTAGAATTGTACTGGATGTCAATGACAAGGAGCAATTCATTTACCGAAGAACACAGGTACATTACTAATCCGAAAAGATATGGTTTATTGGAGAACCCAGTATTGCTGCTTTAGCTGTAGAAAACTTTAAACAGTGTGTCCATGGTCCCCATAGTGAACTTTTCCTTTTCATGTAAACATATGGTGCTCTGCTTCTCTGTCATTGCCCTTGAAAATTCTGGATTGAAGTCCTTTATGTTTCACTTTTTCTCCAGCTTTCTTCATATTTTTGTATTATTTGGTTTAAACTTAAGGATTTGCTCCGAATTTGTCCGGAGTACAATCCATGATAGAATCTTATCATGTTCAGTGAGCAACTGGTTCAATTGACCTTGCAACCATTTTCTACCTTCTCTCAATACTAGTAGTAATTGAAAGCTAGATCTGTGTTCTGGCATTCTTGATTCCTGGATGACAAATTGTTATAAACTGCTATACATTAAAAGGAACAAAAATCCTTGTTGAAGTTACAAGATTCAGCATTCAAAGGGCATTAAGTATTGAGGGCTTCAGTTTGGCACTAGAGATTTTACTTCTCTGTAAAAAACATATTAATCAGCAATGCTCCTTTGTTGGTCATCTTCTAATGTTTTCCAGTGGAACCACAGCAGTAAACAGATGGTCTGTTTCTTCTAAAGATCTCTCAATCTTCCAAAAGGTTATGTTTATTGGAACTAAGACTCATAATCTTTTGCAGGGTCCAGAGATGACAGTAAGAATTCCAGTTCAACTGTGTTTTCCTAATAGAATGCACATAGTAAGCCTTCATTAACTGAATGAGACACAATCTTTACAGTGTGGTCTCAACATTTTCCTTGCATATTAATCTTATCCAGAACATGGATTTACAAAGATGAATCATGGTTATCAGCTCTTCCAAACCATCTCCAAATGTTATCAAGATCTCACTAGATGTGAAATGATTTATACTGTCAGGCTGAAACTATCAAATTAATCATCTGAGAAAGTAATGGTGCAATCCACATCCAAGTAGGAAATCAACCCAAGCATGGATAGTCACTCACCTTGCACTACACTGCACTGCACCGACAGCATAGTTCTCCAGAGACCTCAGCAAGACAGCCGATAACATCACATGGCTTTCCTGTCGTCTCACCTCATCCTGTTCTTGCTCTTTCAACACAGGAACAGTTACCCTAAATCTCATTTCAAATTTGAGGACAGTGAATTAAGCAGTGGTCAGAGCTCCGGTGTTGAGAAAGCACTAAGATAATAGACAAGACTACATGGAGGGATAATAGACCAAGATTACATGGAGGAGGCTGTTAGTTTGGCAAGTCCCATAGTCCCACATCGGGAAAATCAGACTTGTTGTCTCGTCTTGGAACTATAAATAAGGGTCTGAGCTTTGAAGTCAGATGCACCACAAGAGGTACCATAAGTGGCACCACAAGAAAAATCTATGTGTTTTACTTTGGGTTTAAGTCCACACTCAGTTAAATAGTTTGGGCTTATAGATTTGGGTTTTTTTTGTTTAGTATTTTCGGTGTTTTATGGCCTAGGAACATCTTTCTAAGGCATTTGTAATTGTCCATCTTTTATAATAGTGATTTGCTTCTCATTCGTCCGTGGATGTAGGTCAATTGACCGAACCACGTAAATTTGGTGTTCTGGTGTTCTTGTCTCTCCTTTTATTTGTTTTCCGCTTTATTGTCTTGTTGGATTGCCAAATTACCTTTTTAGGTAAATATCCTGGGGCTAGCTCTAACAAACTGGTATCAGAGCCTAGTTTCGGGATCTTTTTGCAACGATGACAATAACAAAAATCGTCGTCGAGAAATTCGATAGAAATGTTAACTTCGGCATGTGGCAACTTAAGATAGAAGCCATTCTGGTTCAAGACGGAGTTGATTTGGCACTACAGGGAGCAGAGAACATTCCAGATGGTATGACAAAGGAAGATCTTGCGGGTATGGATAAGAAGGCCCGATCAAGCATCATCCTAAATCTCTCTGATGAGGTTTTACGGGAGGTAGCTACGGAGACTACGGCTAAGAGCATGTGGGACAAGCTTAAAGCCTTGTACATGAAGAGGACAGTGGAGAATCGTCTCTACTTGAAGCAGAGTCTATATATGCTTCGGATGACTGAAGGTACATCTATACTCTCACATCTTGATAAGTTTGATTCTTTGGTTATGGATTTGGAGAATATAGATGCAAAAATTGATGATGAGGATAAGGCTTTGTTACTCTTGTGTTCTCTTCCCCAATCTTTTAAGCATTTCCGTGATACTTTGATTTATGGAAAAGAAACAGTTTTATATCAAGAAATTAAATCTGCATTGAAATCTAAGGAGCAGATAGACAGGAATATCACTGGGGAAAGTAGAGAGAATCAGGCTAAGAGTCTGGTTGTCAAGGGTAGAATGGATAAAAGAGAATTTGACAGTAGTAGATCTAAATCTAGATCTAAATCCAGACATAGAAATTTGGAATGCAGATATTGTCATAAAATGGGGCATATTAAATCTGATTGCTTTAAATTGAAACATAAATTAAAGCAAAAGGGAAAAAGTGTTGAGAAAACTACTGAGTCCGCTGAAGCTAGTGTAGCAGCTGATGAGAATACTGGAAATATTTTCTTTGCTACTGATGATAGGACAAGGTCTAAAAATGAATGGATTTTAGATTCAGGTTGTTCTTATCACATGTGTCCCAATAGGTATTTGTTTTCCACATATGAATCTTGTAATGGTGGAATTGTTTTGATGGGCAATAATGCCGCATGTGATGTTGTTGGTAAAGGCACAATCCGAATTAAAATGCATGATGGTATTGTGAGGACGCTCACTAATGTTAGACATGTTCTTGATTTGAAAAAGAATCTCATCTCTTTAGGCACCCTAGAGGCTCTTGGGTGTAAATACATAGCTGAAGGTGGAGTTATGAAAGTTTCTAGAAATGCCCTTGTTGTTATGAAAGCTTGTAGGTCTGGTAGTTTATATATTCTGCAGGGAACTACTGTCACAGGCTTGGTTGCAGTCTCGTCATCATCATTGTCTGATTCTGACATCACCAAATTATGGCATATGCGTTTGGGTCATATGAGCGAAAAAGGTTTGAGCATATTGAGCAAAAGGGGTCTACTTTGCGGACAGAGTACTGGGCCACTTGATTTTTGTGAACACTGCATTTTTGGAAAGCAGAAAAGAGTCAGCTTCACTTCTCCGACAGTTCACAAAACGAAAGGTACTCTTGACTATATTCATTCAGACCTTTGGGGTCCAGCTCGTGTTCAGTCTAAGGGTGGTGCCAGGTATATGTTGACTTTCATTGACGATTATTCCAGGAAAGTTTGGGTTTATTTTCTGAAGCATAAAAATGATGTTTTTCTAACCTTTAAACAATGGAAGGTTTTGATTGAGAAGCAAACAGGTAGACAGATTAAGCGGCTTCGAACAGATAATGGCATGGAATTTTATGAAGGTGACTTTGAAGAATTTTGCAAAAATGAAGGAATTGCTCGGCATCGCACTGTTAGGATGACGCCTCAACAAAATGGTGTGGTCGAACGTATGAACAGAACACTCTTGGAGAGAGCAAGGTGTATGATCTCAAATGCAGGGTTGACAAAGGACTTTTGGGCAGAGGCGATTAATATGGCCTGTTACGTTGTCAACCGCGCTCCTTCTGCAGCACTTGACTTTAAAACTCCGGAGGAAGTTTGGTCAGGTACTCCTGCTGATTATTCTGATTTTAAAATTTTTGGGTGTCCAGCATACATGCATGTAAATGAAGGAAAATTAGAGCCTCGGGCTAAAAAGTGCATTTTCCTTGGGTATGCTTCTGGGGTAAAAGGATACAGATTATGGTATTCTGATCCCAAATCCCCAAAATTTATAATCAGTAGAGATGTTACTTTTGATGAATTGTCTATGTTATCTTCCAAAAAGGAATCTACTATTTGTACAAATGATAGTGCACAGAAGCAGGTGGAGCTTGAGATTGGTAGTTCAGATTCTTTTCAGTCGAACTCTTCTACTCAAAGAATGCCAGTAGATGGTCCCGAGTCTACTGACGCAGTTGTTCCAGAGGAAGAGCAATATTCCATAGCCAAGGATAGACCACGGAGAAATATTCGACCACCACAAAGATATGCAAATTTGGTTGCATATGCTTTGTCTGTTGCAGAAGAAACAAGTGAAGTTGGTAAGCCTACTACCTACTCAGATGCAGTTTCTTGTGATAATTCCGCTAAGTGGTTGATTGTGATGAATGAAGAAATTGAGTCTCTCTATCAGAATAAAACTTGGGATCTTGTGAAGCCGCCTTCGGGTAAGAAAATTGTTGGATGCAAATGGGATATCATTGCTGAGGGAAAAGTCCTTGTTCAGAAAATTCATACGAAGGACAATCCAACTGATATGTTTACGAAGCCTTTTCCGGTTTACAAGTTCAAGCAGTGCTTGGACTTGGTTGGTGTTCATTGTTGGTGATTGCCCGTTGGGGCTTTTATGAAGAAGGTGGAGCAAGTTTTGTTGGGACATGCCAAGGTGAAGATTTGTTAGTTTGGCAAGTCCCATAGTCCCACATCGGGAAAATCAGACTTGTTGTCTCGTCTTGGAACTATAAATAAGGGTCTGAGCTTTGAAGTCAGATGCACCACAAGAGGTACCATAAGTGGCACCACAAGAAAAATCTATGTGTTTTACTTTGGGTTTAAGTCCACACTCAGTTAAATAGTTTGGGCTTATAGATTTGGGTTTTTCTTGTTTAGTATTTTCGGTGTTTTATGGCCTAGGAACATCTTCCTAAGTCATTTGTAATTGTCCCTCTTTTATAATAGTGATTTGCTCCTCATTCGTCCGTGGATGTAGGTCAATTGACCGAACCACGTAAATTTGGTGTTCTGGTGTTCTTGTCTCTCCTTTTATTTGTTTTCCGCTTTATTGTCTTGTTGGATTGCCAAATTACCTTTTTAGGTAAATATCCTGGGCTAGCTCTAACAGAGGCTGATAAATATGAACCCTTTCCTTTCATCTCAGTGAAATCTTCTAATGGTTTTTGGCTAATGAAGAAGGCATTGTAGTTGTCAGGAAATTGAATATTACACTTGCTAGAGGCCACTTGTTCTCTCCATGATACTTCGTTTGTGCTCACGCAACTCATCTGAATCCACCAAGTTAGCACTCGTTACATAAGTTGCTCTCGATCTATCCGGGTTTCTTGTGGGAAGAGAGATGACCTTTGCTCTGTTTTGTATTAGAGGTGGTGGTTGCAAGGGAAACATCCACAAGCTGTTTCTCCAGATAAGCGAGTGCTTTGCTGCTGGCTCTTCATCTTCTGTGCCTGCAAAGATAGTCTCTGCAACTGTTGTGAATGCTGCAGCTGGGCTGCTGCTCTCCATTCCTCAGCCCTTCGATGAACAATTGCCATCCTCTTCATCAGTTTCTCTTCTAAGTCAGATCTCATCTTCTGTATCTTCACCTGCAAACATCAGGACTATACGGTGTCTAGCAGTCCACTTATATCCATAGGAAAGTTTGTAGAAGACACAAATTGATCTAGCATTCGACTACAATGCGTCTAATACAAGGCAGCAACTCAGATGGGCATTATTACCACAGGAAAGCTTGCAGCAGACACAAATTGGTATAGGATTCAACTACAATGTGACTAATACAAGGAAGCAACTCAGATGGGCATAAATATCATCGTATTGGCACACACTACTATGCTTCGCGATAATGTAAAACAGCGTATATCTTATAAATGCCTTAAGCTCTAATTTGTCTGTAGATTTAACGGGTAGGATATGAAGTTCGGAATGCTGAGTGTATCTCAAATCGATAGAACAACTGGAGTCACTCATCCTTCAAGAGTAAAACAACAGAAAGATGAGTCGTGTTAGATGAGCAAAACTGATGTGGGCACTCGAAGAGCCTTCAGAAAGCCTCGTAGAAATGAGATTTTGATCGAGTTGTTACAGTGACCATCTTAATGTCAAGAATTAAAAGTTGAGCATTAGATTGGATCAAAGGAGCGCAATCAGTTAGAAGGGAGAAAAAGATGCGTAACAAATGTAGCGGCTCAAGAAATCAATGTGCTTCCATGAAGGATGTAGGTCGAGAGTGAATGCATTCTGATAATCTTAGAGATAATATGACCAATGATCCATGGTCCAGCAACTCATAAACATGGTGCTAGAAAGAAAAAAACTATATTTGTGCTACAGTGTGGTGCTAGATGATAAGCCAGAAATGTTTCTAGGGAGTTTTGACCTCGACAACATCGATGCGCAGCCAAACGACAGAGGTGTGTTTAAAACTTCAAGGTTTAGTACAGTTGTCGATACAATTTGAGCAGAAACATCCATACTTGGAAAGAAATGTATAATTGTGTCAAAATATAGAATATACAGTATTTCAACATTCTTTAATCCAAGTTTCAATACAAACTGTGAAATAGATAACTATCGCTGGTTGGTAAAGAAATGTATCGCGATGTCAAGGAAGAGGAGCATTTTGAAAGAAATTGTTGTCGACGGTGTCCAGCCACAGGTCTAATTCTTGATCATATGATGATATCTTAGGTTAATTTGAGATAGTGTACTGACATCAGAATATATATACCAAATGAAATTGTGAAAAAGAAGTGACAAAATTGATGTTCAGTAGATACTAAAAATCTCAGAATATCAACTTAGAATACCGGTTTTACTAGATCTGAGGCACATAGCTTTAGCTAGCATAGAAGATGTCTATTAAGTTCTGCCAAGTTTTGCATAATTGGGAAGGATATGAATAACAAATTAATCAACAAAGGAGACTGTCTATTAATGGTGATGTGGTAAGACATCAAGCAGCACAAGGTAAGGAAAATGATAAAAAATAAGATATATTAGCATGAGCAAATGAATTTGTCTGGAGGATTTAGTATAGGTACAAAATTTTCATTTATTAGAATGGAGTTCTTTGATAATACCAGTTATTAGAATAACTCTTTTAGGAATTTCATGTAATTAGAAATTTTCCTATAGATATTGTTTCCTACAAAGTGATACTTAAACCTAGAAAGAATTAACCATGAAACTCATCTATAGATTCACATTACCTCCAGCTTTCTGGACTGGGCTTCAGCTTTAGCACTCTGAAGGTTTACCCAAGCTTGAATTTTTGCTTCTTCTCTCTGATATCTGAAGATGAGATGAAACATTACAAGCGAAAAGATTAAAGTGCATGCACAAGTTCAATATAGAGATCTATTTCCACAGATTTGGCATGAGCAATTTACCTGACACAACTCTTAGTTCTCTGCTCTTCTTCCCATGCAGAAGCTCTGGATTTGGCAGAGCTCTTCCTTCCACCACTTATCTCCAAATGCCTCAAGCTCTTCGACACCTCCTCGTCTTCCTCTTCCCTTGAGCTCCAGTTGGAAATAAATGAATCATACTGAGCACTAAGCTCGAGCTTGGCGAAGTGACAGTCTGTGAGCTCAGAAATGTCAATGCCGGTGCTGTGAGGAACTAAAGAGCCAGACCTGTCAGCTGGAGTGTTGTGCCTTGCAGGTGAAGTGATCTTGACGGGAGTGTGGCATCTCGTTGCTGTGGAGCTGCCTAAAGGAGTCATTTCAGTGCCGATATCTCTGCGTTCGATCTCAGCTACTAGTGCTGTTGTCGAATCTTTCATGGGTTCAAAGTATGAACTCTTGAACAAAAATCCTTCCTTGGTGATCTCGGAGTACCCATAGTTGGGGTAGACTGATTCCACATTTTCTGTGAACTTGTCTGCAGCAAAGATTAATTCCCGAAAAAAAATAAGCAAAATATTACGAAAAAAAATCATGCAATTTGGATGATCAAAAGCTGTATATTGGTTGAAAATGAGAAAAGCAAAGCTAATAGTTGAGGCAAAAAAATGGATTTTTGGCATCAACCTTTGAGAAGTACTTCCGATGAGGCTCCACTGAAAGCTACATTTGTCTCGGGATTCATGGCTGGCCCATTAGAAGCTGGATTAGGTGAGCTTGGAGCTTTCTCCTGAGCAACCCTCAGCAGCTTCCCAACGAAAGCATCACCGTTCTCTTGGATGACACCATTTTGCCTAGAGAACTTCGATGCCTCGACTGCTACTTTCACATGAGCAGGTGATTCATGGCAATGGCTACTGATCAGCCACTTCTCAGCATCATCCCACTTGGAGGGGACGCCCTTCCTGGGGAGGTTCCCGGGACTGAAGCTGAACACTGGCCTGCCAGGAGTCGTCGGAGTCTCCAGCCTCCTCCGTGCGACTGCGCTAAGACCCTCTATTCTTCTCTTAACTGAGGCCTCGAAGAGGCCTCTGTTATCACCCATGTTCTCGGTGGTCGTGGAACAGGTCTTTGCAGACAAGTGGTCTGCTAATGGATTCTGCTTGTTGGTGCAGTAGAAGCTCGAGCCACTTTCCAGTGAATCCTGTTCAATGCTCACAATTGCAGTCAGCATGATCAAGAGGCCAGTACAGAGAATAGGAAAGTCTTTACCCTCATAGTGACCGGGAAAACAAGAGAGGAAGCTTGCACTTGTGTCGAAGCTTTGTGATCCATTGAAGGGAGGCTAGAAGAGTCTCCATCTTCTTCACTTGCCTTACTAAGCTGAATCATCTTTCAAGGGAAAAAAAGGCCCACTTCCTTTCTACCAATCTCCCTCCTATCTTCTTTTTTACTCTTGTGAAAATTGCCAGACTTTTACAGATGACAACAGAGCAGCTGCAGCAGAATTGGGAGCCAAGTGGCCTTTTCTTTGACTGTCACAACAGTTGTATTCCTAGTGGGCAGGTAGAAGAGCGCTTACATGGAAGAGGAAGCTTTGGGGAAGAACATAAAAGGCGAGCTTGCTACTGTGTTGTCAGCGAGATGAATACTTTGAATCCTTGGGAAGTTTCTTGTTTGGTCTTCTTCTGATATGGTTCACAAGCCACAAGCACCAAGCTTGTTGTATTCTCTGTCTGCTGCCCTCCTCCTGCACCCCTGCATCCACTTCTACCATGGCATCAATGCTCTGTGAGTACATGCTTCAGAGAGTAATCAATTGCACTCTGCATTAATGTAAGCAACTTGTTTAATGGGTATCTTTCTCTACCCAGCTTGGATCTTAAAAGTGCATGAACTAGACAACTCATGTGTTTCAAGTTCACGGCACAAAGATCATGGTGGATGGGGTGATTCCATGTTGAGAAGCTCCTTCTGATCCTAAACCTTCTCTAGCTTATTGTTCGAGGGTACAAAGAGCTGTCTTGTGAATGCGTTACGGATTCTTTGTAGGCAACACAGAGCCACCCCTGATAGCTTTACCCGCCCCACGAAGCAGCCTTTATGGCTTGGTTCAAGGGCTACCTTCAAAGACCACCGCCGCAAGACCAGGCGCCGCACTGCCATCATCGGCGTTCCACTCCTCGTCCTCGTCACCGTCAACCGGTGCTCCTTTGACGCGTCCCGAGACGCGCGCCGCTTCCGTCGTCTACCGAGCCTGCAACATCCTCCCGAGGACCCGACCCCCATGGCGCGGCCGCAGGGCACGATAACCGCCCAGGGTCGGGTCGACCCGAACCAGAACACCGCCATCTCCATCCACAACTGGAACATCAAGCCCGACGGGAACGTCGCCGGAGGGAAGATATACCTCGGTAGGCCATCGAAGCCGTACGCGGCGACGGTGTAGCTGAAGTCGACGATGGCGGGGATCAGCGAACGGAGTGGGTGGGTGCCGTGGGGCGAGGACGGCACCGGACGCCATATTCTACATGATCAAATGATTGCAACATTAGAAATCATATTAGATGAACAAAGATCAATCAAAAAGACATGCGTTAGCATACTTCTTAGTCCATAAAGTATGACATAATTAGAATGCATAGTTCAATCTCTCTCTCTCTCTCTCTCTCTACAGCTACGTTGTTGCTGCTTCTTGTCAGGAACAAGAGCCTATCACTACAGATCAAACAACATTTATTGCTGAGTGGAGAAGAGGGCCTAAGGACTCTGACATGTCATCCATCCCTTTCAATGTGTGTATGCATCACTCACCTGGCCTTGTTCAAATTCCAAGCAAAAGCACCAAACACCAGAGAGATAACGATAACGGCGGCTTTGTAGAGGTAAAAGCCAATGGCGCTCCACTCCGAGGATAGACTTAATGGAAAAAAGAGGAGAAAGAAAGAACAAATAAACCAAAACAAAGCACTAAACAACGGGTTAATTTCGTATTAACTTTTTATAGTATTTGCAGTTAGATTTTTTTAACATATTAATTATTATTATTATTATATAATTATAGTTATAAAAGAAAATTATTTAATCTTATTTATCTCTAATATCATCGATTTTATTAATAAAAGATATAGAACGTACAGAAATAATACGAAAATGATCGATAAAAAAATAATTTTAAATTTTTTTAAAATTTTTATTATATACTAATTAAAACTTTTATTATTGTGATGATAGTAGATGACGACACTATCAGGAGTCACTATTGGTTATTATGGTGGTGATTGATATTATCGATGTCAATCCGAATATCAATGATAGAGGTGAGGGTGGCATCTACGACAACTGTGACGATTTGATAATAGTAGCAATGGATCTCAGTGATGTGAGAAGGAAAATGAGGAAGAGCAACGACGAGATATAAGACAAAGGAAGAGGAGAAAGAGGATGGGGATGATAGTGTCACAAGAAATAATGTCGATATGATCATCATCCTTGTGACATTATCAGCCCATGAGAGAGGAGGAGGAAGAGGGGGGAGAGCAATAGTCATTGTTATTTGACCATGGATATAATAATCGCTCCACGCTCAATGGCTTGATGGAGGGGTCGAGGCCAATCAAATGCATCCTTGTTTATAATAACAGTGTCTTCTGTTTCGTCCTTTTAGATCTCAAGTATGAGTTTCCCAATTGGATATCCCTTTACATCATCTCTGATCGTTATTCTCTCTCATCTTCCTCCTCCCTTTACGGGATGATAGTGTCATGAGAACGATAGTCGCATCAATGTTATCTCTCACAATACTTACGTCTTTATCATCTTCCTCCTCTCTCTTCGTCATTCTTCCTTCTCTTCCTTCTCACATCCTCGAGATCCATCATCACCATTATCAAACTACCATCATTGTCATGGATGCTGCCCCCACCTCAGTCGTCAATGTTTGGATCAATATCAATAAGATCGACCATCACCATAATAATCACCCGTGACTCCTGACAACACTATCGTTCGTCATCTCATTCACCATCACCACAACAAAAGAAGTTTTAATTATTATATAATAAAAACTATAATTAGAATATTAAAATTATTATTTATTATTAGTATATGATATAATGTGTTTGTGTTCTGTCAAATAAAATCGATAATATTAAGATAAATAAAAAATAAAATTTTTTTATAATTATAAAAAGTTTTAAGATAAAGTTTTAAAATCTAAAAATCGAGATGACTCAGTTTAACAACTGTTAAAAGGTAACTCAGTTTAAAGAGATGCTAAAAGAAATAGCAACATGACATCTAATTAGCCCCAAACAACAGTTAAAAGGTAACACACTTTAACAGTGGTAACGGCGGCACTATCTTTGGGAGAAGAACACATAAAACAAGGAATGCTGACGGCTCCCGACAGCGCTTAGGATGCGTCGGTAAAAGGACAGAGGAGAAGAACAGAGCAACAGTTTAGACGGGAGAGCCAAATGGATAAACATGAGGATGAAACGCGCTCTTTTCTCCGCTTTTTAGACCCCACCAACCCCGACCCACGCCTTTTTACTTCCCCGTAATCATCCTCCCCTTCTTCTCCTTTCCTTCCCTTGGAAGCCGCCCTCTCCTCCTGCTCCTCGAGCCTAAAAATTGGATCTTTGTGGATTGCTTTGCTCCTCCGAATAGTGTTCTTGTGAACTCGGTTCTCCTTTTCGGGCGTCAATCTTGCTGTGCAGAGAAACAAAATCCATTTTTTGCAATCTGTCAAGGATTTATTTGTTATTACTTGCTCAAAGTTTGGTTTTTGTTTCTTGTCGGTCTTCTGGTGGAGCAAAAGGAGGCTATTTTTTCCTGTCTGCTTTCAAGCATGGCCATTTCTTTGAGGTATGGTTCGTACTTTTATGGCGACTATCAGGTTGGGACGGAAAGAAAGGAGATAGGTGTTGGATCTGTGGAGGTTTTAGGTGGGAAGAACGAGTTCAAGGGGAGACAGATTGTGGTCAAGAATCAGAGCAGTTCAGCTGGATGGAACCCCAAAGGCCATTCTCACTGCTCCATTCATGTAATTGCTTCGTTTCTTATGGTTCATCTCAAGTATCCATGTCTTTTTCCTCTCTTTGATGTTTGATTTTGGAGGGTCAGGCATCGATTTGCCTTCCTCGAGCCATGAAGTGGTGGGAGAAGAGCATCATACCTAACATGACGGAGATTACGTCCTCAGATCATCTCGTCGAATCGCTGGCAACTGCTGGGGATAAGCTCGTCATCGTGGATTTCTACTCTCCTGGGTGTGGAGGCTGCAAAGCCCTGCATCCAAAGGTACACAAACTTGAACTGAGACCATTCTGTTTCCTCCAAGCTCACAACTTAACGTATCGAAATCAATACCTTCTCGTAGATATGTCAGCTGGCTGAATCATACCCCGACGCAATCTTTCTGAAAGTGAACTACGAAGAGCACAAATCCATGTGCCACAGCCTTCGCATTCATGTGCTGCCATTCTTTCGGCTCTACAGAGGCGCACTAGGTCGTGTCTGCAGCTTCAGCTGCACCAATGCAACCGTAAGGCAGTCAGTCCCCAGCCACATAAACCTGTCGAGACTGTCGCTGCTGCTTTCTCATACTCACGGTGATGGTTGCAGGTCAAGAAGCTCAAAGACGCAATGGCGAAGCATGGGACCGAGCGAAGCAGTCTTGGACCAGCGAAGGGCTTGGAAGAGGAAGAGCTTCTCGTGTTGGCTTCGAACAGGGGAGCTCGGTTTAATCGTCCACCAGCACTCTCAAGCATATGACTCTTCGGTAGCTAATAGAACAGACCTCGATTCCTGTTCGGCATGTGTCCAATAAATCTGTGCAACAGAGGGCCTTCAAGATTTTTCTTCAGTGCCCTGCTTGATTCATAAGCATTCACTGGATTAGGATCGGTAATTGTGAATCGTGAACTATCGTGCATCTGATTCGAGTTGTAATTCCTCGTAGGATTTTCTACGAGCACTTGGTATGTATGGCTTCCGTGCCAAACTTAACAGTGATTACCTTACCACATTAACTATACGTACATCTCCATCTTGCTGTTCTGTTTTTGCTGCTTGCCACACAGCAAACAAGATGAGAGATACCAGTTGACCATCAAGGAACAGGATAAAGCACACTGGTGGAATGGAATTCGTTGATGCACTCTGTCCTCGAGCTATGTGATGCCAAAGACACAGCTTGCCTTGTCCTTGAGCCATGCTACAGCCAGCCTACACGGGTCGCTGCAGACAAGAATAACAGTGCATCTTGCCAGGCAAAGAGCTGAAACAAGAGGGGATGAGGTTTACCAGCTTCTCAAACACCAACATTAGTACTCGTTTATGGATTCAGTTTATACAAATCCGAAGAAGGGGAGTACATGAAAGAAAGAGAGAGAGAAAAGTTTCAGCAAAAACTGATCTCCATAAGCTTCACAAACTCGGTGAAACCTATCTTTCCATCATGGTTTTCGTCATAGATAGTTATCATGCTCATGCACGCATCCAACTCCAACCCTTCTGTGAAACCAAGCTTAAGGAGAACTCTTTGTAGCTCCCCTGCATCAATGTACCCATCGTTGTTCTCGTCAAAGATATGGAAGGCAGCTTTTACTTCTTCCAAACTCGGCTCTCTCTCTTCAAACAGGCTAGAGATCTCATCGGAGGCCGTCTCCTCCTTGAGGTGCTCACCTTCGTGGCTGCGCCTTAGCCCCACGCTGTCCATGACCACCTCCATGTCTTCGCTACTTAGGCTGATGTCTTCATCTCCAGGGTGACTGGTTTTGCACTTCAGCAATTGCGCATCCAGGAGCATAGACACGCATGTGGAGAAAGGGACGTATAGTGAGAACTTCTCGAGCATCATAATGATCCAGTTGAGGATGTTATGGAGGAAGAGGAAACCAACAGGTTCTGCCAAAGAGACTGAATTCTCCATTTTGGTTGGTGGCTACGAGGAGAAGAGGAGCGAGAAGTGAGAGAGAGAATGGAGAGAGCCGGGGATGTGTTGTTTGTGTTGAGCTGCAGAGAAGAAGTTGATGGAGGTGATGCTTTTATAGGAGGTTGAGACCCTTGGAGAAGATTGGAACAGTTGTCAATACAGGGAGATGCTTCCCTTGGTGCAGACATGGATCGAGCAGCATGGATCCTTACTTTGTGGGTCATGTTGGAAGCTGACTTGGTGGAAATTTCCTTGAAACATAGCATCAAAGCTGGCCTGCTTGATTAGAATTCTTTATCGATTACTTGTTGATCACACTGACAAAATCTAATGCATAGAGCAGAGAGTTCAGAGGGAAAACCAGTAAGAGTTTACAGGAATCTAATGTTTCCCGACAAAGACTTTCATATATATATATATATATAGAGAGAGAGAGAGAGAGAGAGAGAGAGAGAGAGAGAGAGAGAGAGAGAGAGAGAGCGGCGGTATAATTGGGAACCCCAACCGAACCAGGAAGTCGAACCGGGTTGAAGCAGGAAGCGAACCGGCCGCTTACGTCGTCAATATCCAGGCTATGCGGGGCCGTCTTCTAACCAATGGGAGCGCGTCAATAAAGAAAAACCCACCGGAACCCAAAAGGTGAACCGGGTCGAAAAGAAAAGCGAACCGGCCTCATACTTCCGGAGGGCCCGTGTGCTAAACCAAGGGGAGCACGGCACCAAAAAGAATACCCCAATCGAATCAAAAGGGCAAACCGGGTCGAGTCATGAAGCGAACCGCCTATCTACCGACTCTCGTTTCTCCTGGCGTCATCCATTTCACCTCACGCTCCTCCACAGAGCGAGAGAACAACCATCCGCTCAGGTATTATCTCTCTTTCCTTATCACCTTATTGATACTTGCTGGTCTCTTCGGTTTCTTGACGTTGGATGTCCCTCTCCGACTTACTCTCATAGCAGACTGTTTGATGCTTAGGGTTAATGGTTTTGGAAATCCGTGATTTCAGTGACGCTGGGGATTTTGCGGGTTCTTTTTGGCTTTTCTTGAGTCCCACGATTAGGGATTAAAGGAAGATGGATTCAGATTTCTATTCGAGACCTGCTTAGGTTTCGATTTTGGTATTTGGGTTGTGTGGGTGAGTAGTTGATACTGAACTGCAAAAGTTGTATTACAGATTAAAATTCCCACTTGCTGGACACTTTTTTTAGGATAATTTTCTGTGCTAATTTTCTTGAACAGTAGGTAGAAGCTGAAATTGAGATCTTTAGAATTTTTCTTTTGCTTCTCTTTCCCAAAGTAAGATTCATCGACTTTATAGGCCTACTTGACATGCCTGAAACTTAGGGGCTCTTGATCTCTGAGTCATCTGCTGTTGAATCTTAGTTAAAGCAATGTCATCAAGAGTCTTGATTCAAACGATTGACAAGGTATGGATCGTTTACTAGGTTTAACTGGGTTTTACATCATCTGTATAGGTTAATTTATTCTGTTCTAGGTATGGTTGATATGATATAAATAATGATTTGTTTGCTCTGCCAAATATTAATAGTGAACTGTTTCTGCACTCTGATGAGTGTTCTGCTATGAGATTTCAGTGGATGTAATTCCCTTGAACATCTACTTGCAGGTTATTGATAATGTAAAGTTTGCTGTTTAATATGTGTTTTTGTTTCAATCTAATGGTGTAGAAATACTTTGTCGGGGCTGTATAACGAAAGAGATGTTAGCATCAGCTGCCTCAGCTCTGTATGTTAGCCTGGTTGCTTCTTATGAAACTCGGATTGCCTTGGGACCAAAAGCAAAGCCCCTTCACGTTACTCAAAAGACTCCAAAGCTTTTCAAGGGATTCAATGGTCTGAAAGCAGCAGCAGCATCGGTTTCTTGTGAATCAGACACATCTTTCCTGGGAAATGGAAGAAATGCTACTGTATGGGAATCGTTCAAGCCAAAATTGGGGAGACCGAATTTGAGAACAAAAAGTCAACTGAAGCCACAAGCTTCATCTTTTAAAGTGGCTGTTCTTGGAGCTGCAGGTGGTGTTGGGCAGCCGCTAGCTCTCCTGATTAAGATGTCTCCGCTGGTCTCAGCTGTGCATCTCTATGACATTGCAAATGTAAAGGGAATAGCTGCTGATCTCAATCATTGCAATACCCCCGCCCGGGTTCTGGACTTCACCGGAGAATCAGAGCTAGCTAGTAGTTTGGAGGGGGTGGATGTGGTTGTAATACCTGCAGGGATTCCTCAAAAGCCTGGCATGACCTGCGATGACCTATTCAATGTCAATGCTAACATTGTGAAGTCACTAATGGAAGCTGTTGCCGATAATGCTCCGGATGCTTTTATCCACATCATTAGTAATCCAGTGAATTCTACTGTCCCTGTTGCTGCAGAGGTTCTGAAACAGAAGGGCGTCTACGATCCAAAGAAACTTTTTGGTGTTACCACACTTGATGTTGTGAGAGCCAGCACCTTCGTGGCCCAAAAGAAGAACCTTAAGCTTATCGATGTCAGCGTCCCGGTGATTGGGGGTCATGATGGAATAACCATACTACCGTTGTTATCAAAGACTAGACCATCTGTGACCTTCACTGACGGAGAAGTTGAAGAGCTTACGGTGAGGCTTCAGAATGCAGGGACGGAGCTAGTGGAGGGAAAAGCTGGTGCTAGATCTGCGACTCTTTCAATGGCCTATGCGGCAGCAAGATTTGTCGAGTCATCTCTTCGAGCTTTGGACGGAGATGGGGATGTTTACGAGTGCTCCTTTGTTCAATCTGATCTGACGGAGCTTCCGTTCTTTGCATCCAGAGTTAAACTCAGCAGAAAAGGTGTGGAAGCCATGATCCCTTCTGATCTCCAGGGGCTGACAGACTACGAGACCAAGGCACTCGAAGCTTTAAAGCCGGAACTGAAGGCAAGCATCGAGAAGGGTGTGTCGTTCGTTCACAAGCAGACAGCTGCAGCAGCATCAGGCTGAGTCACTAGACGAAGAAGACTGTTTTAAGTTTTGCAGAAAGTTAGAGAGTTTTGTTCTTTTAGTACGAGACAACAAGAATGATCAAGGAGTTGAAGTGATGGTTGTACTGCAGCAAAGTAACAGGCTTTCGAATCCATTGCTCCTTACTCGAGCATGGAGAACTCTTGGGATTGACCAGTGAGCAGCCCAGAGGCTCTGGTTCTTGCCATTGGTTATTCCTTCTTCCCTCTGTACATGTATTCTGGTATAAAAGCTCCTTTGCTCAGAAACCCAATCCACTTTACCTTGGTCATATGCCACCAGTCTTAGGATGTGCTTTCCCGTTGGAATCTGTAAAGAAATTTGGAAGACAATTCTCTGTAAGTAGTTCTCCTTTGTTCCCACTGTTCATAGATCTGCTGAAGTGGGTTTGCTTTAACCAAAGCAAAAAAGAGCGCAGTGCAGGCTGACGCTTTGTTATTATCTCTGTGTTCCAAAATTAATAGCTACCAACATCAAAGAAATCAGTGTATGTATAATTGCAGTGCAGGCATCCTGGAATGATGTCATCCCCTTTGACATTGTTAATGGCAGAACCAATAGTGTACACGATTAATGCAAAAAGGACAAACCAAAAGATAAGGATCTGTATTGCGATGACCAATTACAGATCTCTTTTCCGAAAACCGAAAGAAAAAGAAGAAAAATGCATTGACTGGGCAACCACTGACCGAGACACTATCGATGTCGCCAGAAAAGGCCATCGTCGTTGTCGTACGGCGGCGCCCTAGATTTCTCCAGATCTGAGCATCAATCCATGTCCACGATGCGGTCCAAGCAAGCGTGATGTCAGATCACCCTCGGGAGAAGCTCAAGACGATGGCGTGGCACCGTTTCGTCCACCACCGGTATTGCTCGGTCGGGAGCCGTCCGCGTGGCCGTCGGATCTTGTCGAATCGGAGACGAGAGGCTCGGGTCACGACAAGGGACGTCGCCTTTCTCGCTCATGGATGCATGCGCAGCTTTCGCACAATGTAGCACTGTTCACATGCATGCGAAGCTGTCTCCTCACTGTAGCACTGATCAGTGCCGGGGGACTCGACGCATGAGGCCAAAAGGTGTCAATCGATGGATGGCCGAGGAGAGGAGCCAGTGATGAGTTGCTGCTTCGAACACACCTCGGGAATCAACAGCTGCATTATGAACATATAGACAAGAATAAGATCGAACACACACGCGATCCTTCACCATGACAACAAGATCGAACACACAAACAACATGCCACAATGCGCAGCGAGCGACCACTGCTGCCTACGGGTCATGGGAAGAGCGGCTGGAACCGAATGGACTCGGTGGAAGGACGCGACCGGTGCTTCCCGAGCCCACGTCCACGCCGCAGCTCTCCGCACGGAACCTCGCCGCCCCATCGATGCCGGAGTGCTCCCAGTGGTCAAAACTGGAACTTCCTGTCGGCTTCTTCGCGCCGCTCGTCACGTCCACCGCCTTCTCGCTGACGCACCCCAGTAGAAGCCCCGACCCAGACGATCTCCTCGTCTTGCGGAGGCTCGCGGCCGGAGCGACCCGTTCCGATGCGATCGAGAAGTTGGCTACGCTGCGCGTGACCACGCTCCACTCGACGCTGGCTTCGCTTGGCTCGTAGGCCGTCGTGGTCACCGACTCGGTTCCCTCGTGTGTGATGAAGGGATGTGAACTCGTCATCGATAGGCTCTCGATTTCGAACAGGTCCGAGCTCGCTTCGCTTTGGACATCGTCGTCTCGTCCACCCTCGCCGCCACTGGCAATCTTGAGACTTCTCCTATGGGTCGAGGCGGTGTCGAAGAAATCTGGAGCAAACACCACCCTGGGACCTCCTCCACCTTTCCTCTCTTCTCTGGATGCAAACACCTGCTGTCTCAAACCAGGACTAATTCTTTTCAGTCTCGAGTCACTCACCAAGTTCTCGTCGCGTCTCTCCCCAGCTTGCGGGAGCTGCTTCCTGAGGCCGTCCGATCTAGCATGAGACAGGGCGTCTTTGTCGATGTCAATGGCATCCTTCCTAGCGCACGAGCACGGGAAGACACCAAGAAACCGCTTACTTTCAACTTCTCTCTTGCCGCCGGGAACCGGGTGCTTGCGGCGGTCCCGGAGCAGCGTGTTCCGGCTGTTGCAGGTCATCTCAGAACTGATGCTGCCGGTCCTCGACCTGGATCTCACCCTCACCCTCACCTCCTTCTTAGTTGGCTTCTCAGGTCCATTCTCAGGCGCTTGCGGTGGCGCATCGCTGTCCATTACTCCGCTGAAGTACTTCTCTGCATCAAAGATTTCGATCTCGCCATCGAGAGTTCTCCTCGTCCCTAAGCTTATTCGGCATGACAAGCGTTCCGGAGCAGAGTTTCCCAGCTCCGGTGGGAAGTTCTCTCTAACAAGAGCAAGATACGTCGAGAAGGAATCATCTCGGGGCTTACTGGGCCTGTTCTCGAAAGCAAGGGGAGCCTTTGGAGCTACTTTGACAGAGGCCATGGGGACTATAAGAGTGACGAAGAATTTGCATGCACTACAAGAAGTTCATTTACAGAACCAACACAGATGATCGAGCAAAGACCAACGAAAAGGAATCCAAAGCAAAGACTGATGCTGGAATCACTTTCTTAATTTCTTCTACTGAGGAAAAGCTTAAGCATCATCAAATAGTTGAGCAGGGAAGGGATAGCTGAACAATGGAGAAAGTTGCATCCACTGGCGAGGAAGGATTTGATGTGGAAGTAGGAGATGATGTGTTTGGTGTGTGCCTGAAACATTGAGAGACAGTTCCTTTATGTAGGCTTTGAGATGGATGAGACTGGTCCATGGTTTGGAATTGGCTCCCTCATCAAATAGGATAGATAGATTTCTGGTTAGATATTGTAGATGTTAGTGCGTGTATACATCAAACATCACAATAATTCAGATATATATATATATATATATATATATATATATATATATATATATATATATATATATATATATATATATATAATATATATATATATATATATATATATATATATATATATACATATACATATATATAATTATAATGTAGATAGTAACAGATGTGTCTTAAGCTCCATTTTATAATTTAGGAATCAAAATATAATATTATTGTTTAATCTTATATCAAAAGTGAGAAAAGATTGAATGAATTTATAAGGATTAGATGAGTCTATTATTATTAACTCGTTTAAGTATTTCTTGAATAATAATTATCCATCGTCGAAAGAAAGTCTTATTCATGCAAAAGAAAAGAAAGTTATAATTTTGGATATGAGGTTTAATCATTATGTCAAGTGTTTTTGACCATATGTTAAAAGGATATTGTTATTTCTTTTCAAGATTATCTTCAATTTATGACTTCCAAAGGGATGAACAATGGACCATTGGAAGATGTTGAGTCCAAATTTATTACTGATAATGAGTTCTAATCATGGAGAACAGAGGGCTCTGAGGAAGAGAATTCAACAGAAATTGGTTCATTAAATCATCAATATGTGATGAAGATTGGAGCTTTAGTGCCTACTACTACTGTCCATCTGATAAGCTAAAGCCATTTCAACTTGAATGCTTCACTTGTAGCTAGAAAAATGATGGCATGTGGTAGGGAACTCAAGCACAAGCATACTCCCATCTGAGGTTTAACATTTGAGTGTTTATGGCCACAAGAAATCAAGTGGTTTGTATTGATATCTTCCCAATCTACTCGTTAGATTGGCCTCAGATGATCACCTAAGCAGATTTTATGTTTGCATCTGCATGGAGATGGCTTTCTGATGCACATCTGCTCCATTTTACTGGCGGTAGCAAAGAATAGATGAAGCAGAGTGACAGTACAATTCACATCTTTCTGGTATTCTTTCTGCTTGCCAATGGTGATGACATTGTTGTACAAGAACAGCAGGAAAAGATGAGCCATTACTTGTCTGTGACAGTCCTCTTAAACAACATCAGCATCATTTATTTCAACTCAGGGAAAGCTGCACCAATGATAGGATGACTGGAGATCGGTAGTCTGTGATGCTCTTTCTCTCTCTAAAGTAACACATACCAAACTAGCATTAAGGCAGACAGCTCCAAAAATGACAGTCCAAAGAGTAGCCGATTGCAGACTCCGGGGATGATCAAAGGGAATGTCGGGCGAGTTGTCAATGCCAGCGTCCAAATCATGACACTCCCATCTGCTTTATTAGATCATTAATCGGAAAGTTGGCTTTAAATACCTTCACATCAGACTGCTGAATTGTGCAGAGTCATGCAAAAGAGACAACTCTTGATGCTCTGCACCACATGACCCTCATGGACGAGACTCTCAAGCCAATGTAACCTCTGGTTTGATATGCCTATAGCAGCTTTCTGTTGCAGGAAACAATCATACATGATGAGCAAGCAATCAGAAGCAGAGTTTCCTTCTAATGATGTGAGAAGCCAAGTAAATGACAGATTTGCTTGAGGCAAACATCATATTAAGAAGATTAAGGAGTCTACCATCTTTATTTAATCTTTCTTGTATCAGTGATTTGAAGCTATCACACAACTCTGTCAAATTGTCATGAGGATAATCTTGTTTGCATGATATCTGGAAGAGTGGAATTTGATTCCAGTATTCCACCAAAAAAATTGAGTCCTTATCCTTTTGGTAAAGTAAACAATGTGGAGAATTTTGGATGTCATGGATGTCATAATCAGATATAATTAGAGATGATCATTATGTGATGCTAAAGGGCAACTACTTTTGTGTCACAACCTTCATTTAATGGAGCAAAATGTGAAGAGAATTTTGTTTGATGAGTTGAAGGGGTGACACTAATCATTATAATTAATGATACAGCTGCTGCTGAAAAGAGACTAGCAGTACCTCTTCCAATTCCTCTGGGCTATTTCTTCTTCTTTTAAGGTGAATAAACTGCAAAATTACCATTAATCAATGTAATAGGAAGCTGATGAAATGCATGAAAAATTTGAACTGTTCTTGCCAATTTTTTAACCAAAGCTGTGGATTCACTTGACCAGCTAAAAAGCTTCATGATAGATAAGATCTTTTAAAAGTGAGTTTACAGTGACTTCAATTTCCATGTTTATTTCATTCCTTTGACATCCTAAAAAACATTAGAAATAAGTATAAATGCATCTGATAACAGTGGAGTTGTAGATCTCCCATTGAGGCCTACTTCCTTCATCAGGAGGCCCAACCCTAATTGAATCTTCTCTTTATTTCATTCATTTAGACTCAAATGCCTTGTATAACTCTATGATGGGTATACTACTGCTACCCTGCGTTAAGTATTTTGAGCTAGCTCTTCTAGCTAAATGATGTTAATAGGCCAGTGATCTCATTAGGTCGAGTGATATTATAACTGAATTAACATTAAAACAGGGTAAGGAGTTCAAATAGAAAAGTATTATTAGGAGTCGGAGGGCACGTCTAAATTATCATTAGGTATGTCTTACATGTGCCTAAGCTATGTTAAATCTTGACAAGATGTTTTTATCGAGTCAAAGTATGGAAGATTATAGGATCTTGATTTAATCATACATCGAAAATAGACTAAAGTTAAGATTAATTAATAAAAATCTAATAAGTTTTTTAAATGTGAAAGGTTATAACACCCCAATTTAATTTTTGATATTGAAGGTGGGTTAAAACTATCTATCTCTAGTATTTTCCTTTAATTTGTGGTGTCCGAGAAATCGGATTAGCAACCACAAGGAGACGTCCCCTCGGCAAGTTCTATCCAGGAAAGCTCGAGACGACACTCCATGATCGGCACCTGACTAGGGGATGACAAAAAGAAGAAGAAAGATCACTGACTTAATCTACGAGTGGCCCAAGTCGGAAATCTCCCGACCAAGGCCTGCGTGTAAGAACGCGACCATCCCGACACTGGATTCCACTTGGCCTTGGTGCTTCTTCCGATCGACTAAGAGACTTGCTCCTGAACGACGATGCTGCCACCTCGACCCCTGATCTAGCTCGACCTCGGCGCTTCTTTTGACCGATCAAGAGGCACGCCTCCGAGCACTGAAAACTTCAGATATCGATCTATAGATCAAGCCGTACTGACTCTTCGATCACGATTTCGTTCACTAACACTGTATATGGAGTCTCCTCATACTTGAGATCCTGCACCCAGACACGTCAGAGATCAAAGAACCCTCAGAAACAACCCAAAGAACCAGAGAGGATGCATGCAACTTCATCAGCTCCATTTCCGAGGGGCAACACTATTGAGATTTGATTCATAGTTATCTATCTAGATAGTTATCATGATTTAGTGGTTACAGGATATTTCAATAACCACCTAAATCATGATCTAGTAGTTATAGGGTAGTTTCAATAACTACCTCAATCTAGTAGTTATAGGGTGGTTGTCACTAGGTCCTATAAATAGGATCATTGTTCATGAAGCAAGGATATAGAGAGTGTGTGCACTTGGAAAAATACCTTGTAAGTGTTCTTGTGAATCCTCCTGTTTTTAATACTACATCGTGTTTTCTTGAATCGAAAGGATTCTTTTACTTGCATCGTAGTATTCTATTTTTCCTTGCTCCTTCATCCCCAACATTTGTGGTATCAGAGCCTAGTTTCAATCCGAACTGGGCATTATGGCTTTTAATGGCAATTCTATGTCTCAACCCCTTATTCCCATCTTCTCGGGCAAATGCTATGAATTTTGGAGTATCAAGATGAAGACTCTATTCAAGTCTCAAGATCTTTGGGACTTAATAGAGAATGGATATGCAGATCCAGATGACGAAATCAGGCTGAGGGAGAACAGAAAGAAGGACTCAAAGGCATTGTTCTTCATTCAACAAGCTGTACATGAGACGATCTTCTCAAGAATTGCAGCAGCGACAACCTCAAAGCAAGCCTGGTTGATACTTCAAAATGAATTTCAAGGCTCATCAAGGGTGATTACGGTAAAACTTCAAACCCTCCGTCGTGAGTTTGAAATTTTGTTCATGAAAAGCAATGAATCGGTACAAGATTTTCTTTCTCGAGTGACTGAAATTGTTAGTCAAATGAAATCTTATAGTGAACATCTTCCTGATCATATAATTGTTGCAAAAGTTTTGAGAAGTTTAACTCAGAAATTTGATCATGTTGTTGCCGCAATTGAGGAATCAAAAGATTTATCTACATATTCATTTGATGAACTAATGGGTTCGTTGCAAGCACATGAAGTAAGGTTGAACAGGTCACATGAAAAAAGTGAAGAAAAAGCATTTCGGAGGAGTCTTCTACTTCAAGAGAAGACAAAAAATCAATAGGAAAAGGACACTTTGATGGGCATGATGAACAAAGGCAGTCAAATTATGATCAAAAAAATTACAAGAGTGGAATTCAATGTCACTATTGTAAAAAGTTTGGTCACATGAAGGCAGACTGCTGGAAAAGAGAAAAACAAGCAAGTTATGTGGAGCAAAATGAAGAAAATAGTAAGTTATTTATGACTCATTCACAAGTTCATGATATCTCAAATGATATTTGGTTTCTGGATAGTGGATGTTCTAATCATATGTCAGGCATAAAATCAATATTTAGAAATATTGATGAAACTCACAAGTTGAAAGTTAGACTTGGAGATAGCAAGCAAATCCAAGTGGAAGGGAAAGGAACAATTGAGGTGAAGACAAATCAAGGGAAGGTAAAATACCTTGATAATGTTTTCTATGTTCCTACTTTATCACATAACTTGTTGAGTGTTGGACAACTAATAGATGATGGATATTCAGTAATATTTGATGAAGGTTCATGCACTATTAGAGATAAAAAATCTGGTTTGATTATAGTAAATGTTTGCATGACACAAAACAAGATGTTTCCACTTGATGTGTCAAATATTGAAAGACATGCACTTATCACAACTCAAAAGAATGAGTCTAGTTTATGGCATTTAAGATATGGACACCTTAACATTAAGGGTTTAAGATTGTTAAGTCAAAAAGGAATGGTTTTCGGATTGCCTAAGATTAATACACTTGATGTATGTAAAGGATGCATTTATGGCAAACAAAGTAAAAAACCATTTCCTATTGGAAAAGCATGGAGAGCATCTAATTGTCTTGAATTAATTCATGCTGACTTATGTGGACCTATGAATACAAAATCATTTGGTGGAAGTCAATATTTTCTATTGTTTACGGATGATTATAGTCGCATGAGTTGGGTATATTTTTTGAAATTGAAATCTGAAACATTTGATAATTTTCGAAAATTCAAGGCACTTGTAGAAAAGCAAAGTGGTAGATATATAAAGACACTTCGGACAGATAGAGGTGGTGAATTTTTATCTAATGAGTTTAATTCTTTTTGTGAAGAAAATGGTATTCACAGAGAATTGACAACACCATATACACCAGAGCAAAATGGTGTAGCTGAGCGTAAGAATCGGACTGTCGTTGAAATGGCAAGAAGTTTGCTTAAAGGAAAACATTTACCAAATCAGTTTTGGGCAGAAGCAGTTGCAACAGCAGTTTATTTGTTAAATATTTCACCAACAAAGGCTGTTATGAATCAAACTCCTTTTGAGGCTTGGTCTGATATGAAACCAAGTATTAGACATCTAAGAATTTTTGGTTGTATTGCTTATGCTTTGGTAAATTCACAAAATCATCACAAGCTTGATGAAAAATCTGAAAAATGCATTTTAATTGGTTATTCTTTACAATCGAAAGCATATCGATTATATAACCCTGTTAGTGGCAAAGTTATTATTAACAGAAATGTTATGTTTGATGAAAGTGCAAGTTGGAATTGGGAGACCAATAAAGGTGGAATACAAATGCAGATTCCAGCAGAACTAAACACTCCGCAGAATCAAATGACAGATCCTGCTCCTACAAGTTCATCATCAACCTCACCCGATAGTAGTTCAAATTCTGATTCCTCAGATGAAACCCCTCCAAGAAATTTCAGATCACTAACAGAAATTTATAACTCAACATTTGCTTTGTTTATTTCAGATCCAACAACTTTTGAGGAAGCAGTTAAAAAAGAGGAATGGAGAAAAGCAATGAAAGAGGAAATCAAGTCAATTGAGAAGAATGAAACTTGGGAGCTAATGGACCTACCAAAAGAAAAGAAAGCGATTGGGTTAAAATGGGTGTTCAAAACAAAATTTAATGCAGATGGAAGTATCTAAAAGCATAAGGCTCGGCTTGTAGCAAAAGGATATTCACAGCAACAAGGTATTGATTTTGATGAAACTTTTTCTCCAGTTGCTAGATTCGAAACCGTAAGAACTTTCTTGGCTTTAGCTGCTCACTTAAGTTGGCCAGTTTATCAATTTGATGTGAAATCTGCGTTTTTAAATGGAGATTTACACGAAGAGGTTTTTGTTGCACAACCTGAAGGTTTTTTGGTTAAAGGACATGAAGAAAAGGTGTATAAGTTAAGAAAAGCTCTTTATGGGCTTAAACAAGCTCCAAGGGCATGGTATAGTAAAATTGATTCTTACTTTCATCAAAATGGATTTAAGAGGAGCAATAATGAACCTACTCTTATTTAAAGAAGGAAGGTGAACATAATATTCTAATGGTTTGCCTCTGTGTTGATGATATTATATATATGGGTTCATCTAACTCTTTTGTGACAGAATTTAAATGCATGATGAATAAGTTTGAAATGTCAGATCTAGGTTTACTGCATTATTTTCTTGGGTTGGAAGTGAAGCAAGGATCAGATGGAATTTTTATTTCACAAAGAAAGTATGCAATGGATCTACTCAAAAAGTCTAACATGATTAATTGCAAAGCTGCAGCAACACCCATGAATGTAAATGAGAAATTGAAACTTGAGGATGGTACAAGTCTAACAAATGCAAGATACTACAGAAGTTTGGTTGGAGGTTTGATTTATCTAACTCATACTCGACCAGATATTGCATTCTCTGTTGGTGTAGTATCCAGGTTTATGCATAGCCCAAGCAAACATCATCTCGGAGCTGTTAAAAGAATTCTACATTATATCGCTGGAACTACAGATTATGGTATTTGGTACTCTCATAATTTTAATTGTAAATTATCTGGTTTCACTGATAGTGATTGGGCAGGAGCTTTAGATGATCGAAAAAGTACTTCAGGCAATGTTTTTAGCCTCGGATCGGGAGCTATATCTTGGAGTTCTAAAAAGCAAGCAACAACTGCGTTGTCGACATCGGAAGCAGAATATGTAGCCGCAACATCAGCAGCTTGTCAAGCAATATGGCTTAGAAGACTTCTTGCAGATCTTTATCAAGAACAAACAGAAGCAACGGAAATATATTGTGACAATAAAGCCACGATTGCAATGACGAAGAATCCAACATTTCATGGAAGAACGAAGCATATAGAGATACGCTATCATTTCATCCGAGATCTTATAGCAAATGGAGCCATAACAATGAAGTATTGTGGAACGGATGAACAAGTTGCGGATATCCTCACTAAATCGCTTCCAGTTCAAAAGCATGTTTATTTTATGTCGCAAATCGGTATATGTAACTATGAATCAAGGGGGAGTGTTGAGATTTGATTCATAGTTATCTATCTAGATAGTTATCATGATTTAGTGGTTATAGGATATTTCAATAACCACCTAAATCATGATCTAGTAGTTATAGGGTAGTTTCAATAACTACCTCAATCTAGTAGTTATAGGGTGGTTGTCACTAGGTCCTATAAATAGGATCATTGTTCATGAAGCAAGGATATAGAGAGTGTGTGCACTTGGAAAAATACCTTGTAAGTGTTCTTGTGAATCCTCCTGTTTTTAATACTACATCGTGTTTTCTTGAATCGAAAGGATTCTTTTACTTGCATCGTAGTATTCTATTTTTCCTTGCTCCTTCATCCCCAACAAACACTGAGCGCTATCCAGCACTCTTGTCGTCCTTGGTTACAGTAGGAACAGGCAGACATGCGGCAGTGACTCCCACAGTGTAGTCAAGCTCAGAGTCGAGGCAGACCTCCCCCCTGACATCATCACGTCGGTGGCGGGATCTACTCGGGGCAGAGCTCACCTAACTCTCCTCCTCCATGACCACCGCTTAATCACAGCCCGGATAAAGAACGCGAAGAGGGGGTGCGCTGCTGATCCATGCATTATGATCCGACAATGCGTCTGCTGCGTCTTTAATGGATGTGCCTCCCTGGATGCTGACTCCTCGATCCACCTGTGCTCGACAGACGTTAGATGTAGGTGCTGTGATGGTAATGCCCGGCGGCCCCGCCGAGCTCTCTCTCTCTCTGCAGTCTAACATACTGCTTCGTTGTCTCTGCTCTGCTCCAGCCCACGAGCCAATCTATAGCACGTTTTATCTCAGAGTTTCTTGCGACTGAATGCATCCCCGACCTGCGGATGATGCCAAAAGACCCGAGGACGGAGGTGATTGTCGGTCAGTGATCGGTTCGACGAAGAGTATGCGACAGTTGTTTTGTAGGTGTCGTTTGATAGCCTCAGCATTGACTCGTTCGAAGACCAGAGAATGGAGGAGACCGCATTGGCAGGCAGTCGCTGTCTTACTTTTCCCTGTGTGTAAAGGTTCCTTCACAGTGACATCCATCCTCTGTTCTCTCTGCCTTTCTTTTTGCTCATGTCCTCTCTTTTGATTAGATCTACTTAAATCCTTGTATGAGAAACATTATAGCACTTTAACCTTAGTAATCTTGCCTTCCAGAGAGATAAGATAGTATTATTGATCGTCGTGGGAAGAGAAGAAGTCGAGCTCAGACCAGAGAATGTAGGAAGAAAAGGAGACGATCGCACGATGGCGTCAAGGAGTATAGTATTGCTCTTGCTAATTCATGTAACACACTTTGCTGGCACACCATTTATGACCGACGCTTCATGAAATGGCACAAGAACAACACTAGACCGTAGCTGGACGCAACCTAGGACCTGAGAATGCTCCTGATGATCTCAGCCTGCGGGCTGTTGGAGTCCATCGTCGACATCAGGTCGGAGAGCCGATCGCTGAGGTCGTCCACTTCGCGGTGCAGGCTCCTGATGTAGCTGCACGTCTCCTTCAGCAACTTGGACGCTGAAGCCTGCATGCAATCACGCGTGAGAGGAGAGGAGAGTACCGAAGTGGTGTTCTGTTTCTTGATCGCTTACCCTGCTCATGCTCCTGCGGCGAGACTCCGGGAGCAGAGACTGCAGCTTGGAGATGAGCTCGTTGATCTCCTCGTCGGTGATCCTCGACCTCCGGCTCGACATCTCGATGGGCATAAACCTTCTTCTCTCTCTCTCTCTCTCTCTCTCTCTCTCTCTCTCTCTCTCTCTCTCTACCTCGCCGGAGAGCAAAGTGCAGGGCTTAAAGGAGAATTGGAGGGGGAGAAATGTAGAAGTGGCTCTGTAAGGCAAGCTTCCAAGAAACGTAATATTAGTAGGGGAGAGACTCCATGGCCTACCTGTCTCACCTTCTTGCCAAGTGTGGGTCCGTTCTGTTGGCCATGGCTCCATGGGCCAATCCAATGGAGGCAAGAAGGTCCGTTCCTCACGTTCCATGGTAAACAGTGGGAGTGAGGCATTGATGATGCCACTGCTGGGTAGCTGTTTACCCAATTTACCTTGTACCACAAAGATGCCCTGTGTCTCTTCTGATCTCCTCCTCCGCCGCCTCCTCCTCCTCAGAATTGCCTCGTCTTGTGGATCTGCAGGTCGGTGTTTGTTCTCGAACATGATGATCCCAGCTTGAGCACAACTCGGCGCCAGAGTACAGATGTTAATGGCGGAGAACGAGAGATGAGAAGGGACAGTGCCGCGAAAAGACGCGTGGTGTGTGCAGTTTTGGTGGCATTCGGCCACCACCGAGCGTGATGGGGACGTGCGGCGCCCCTCAGGACATGATGATGTGCGATGACATGACGGTGGCATGCAGCTCGGTGTTCCCCGGAGGGGGCGGCGATGTCGCGCGGCATCGCCGACGGCGACCGGGCCACCTGGAGACCATGGGCGCATCCACATGACGGTGCGTCGCGGGCCTACGTAGCTCATCGTCTTCCTTGGTCGGCGCACCCACAGCCTAATTATTAGCTTTGGTTTACCTGTGTGAGAGGTAGATCAGGCAGGGGATCTACGCTACCAGTGAAGCTCCAGGGTCGGAGAATGGGACGTGCCTGTTGCAGAGGGCCACTTGGTTGTCAGGGGGGGAGTCCATCAAAGATGCGTGTGGGGGACAGGAGAAGAACTTGTCATGGGAGGAAATGGCCGTGAAGCTGCCAAACTCGGGTGCGATGGGAGCCCAACACACAACCCCGCGTGTTCTTCTCGTTCTGCAGATTAACCTCTGGAGCTGGTAACATCTTCCCCCATGTGAGCAAGGTCGACATGACACTGGCCGCTGATGGCAACAAGGGAGAGCAACTCTCTCCCATTGCCTGCCAGCTTCAATCATGCAAGCTTCTTTACCGCCTCTTCTTCCTTCTGCATCACTGTGACTCACAGGAGTTGTAGGCCTGCAAGCTTCCCTTTCATCCACCACTCACCCAGTGTGCATATCTACAGCACTTGTTTGAAGCTTAGAGCAATTGCTTCCTCTTTACATGGAGAACTTTAGGCTTCTAGCTCTGCAGCATTCTTGCCGAGTTATGATTCAGATGCAGAAGGTTTCTGATACATGAAGAAGAAGAAGAAGAAGAAGAAGAAGAAGAAGAAGAAGAAGAAGAAGAATTCAGTTCATATTTCAGATGTGCATCTGCCAAACCATCCTCCTACTAATGATATGCAAATGTCTGTCTGTGTCTCTGTGGAGTAGCCCAAATCTGGCCCAATAATGGCCCGTCATTACCGATAAATAAGCAGCATGATTAATGTCACTAATTGAAGCTAATTTGTTCTCAACATGTCTTTTAGGTGTTAATGGAAAAGATATCTCCTGTTAATGGAAACTTAAGATCATTGTATTCACTGTTGTGAGATTTGTGGTGATCCAGCAATTAAAATCCTTCAAGTCTGAATGCTTTTAGATGCCTCCATAACCTGACCATTGACCTCCATTAGATTAGAGATGCATTCTATTACAGTGTTCTTGCAATATGTGGGCATGGCTGGGAAATGTAGGAACAGGAAGCCACAGTCCAGCCAATAGCACATGCATAAATCCATGCAGCTTGATCTGCACATCCTCTTTCTCTTTTAGTTTGTTTCTCTGCTACTGTGACCTCCAACTGTATGGCATTCAATGTCTCAGAGGAACATAATAGAAGCTCTTGATGACAATTAAGGTACTCCAATCAGTTTGATTCTTTATGGAACTGAAACATTCTTGAAGCAGTTGATGTCATGGTGGTAGACAAGATCAATGAGTTCTTAGTGCTGTTGAGTGGCAATGTGTTGCCAACTATACCTTGACACCTTCTCGGAGAGTTGTTCCAAGTACTTCACCTCTCAGACTTGAAGACATGTTCTCATGATTTATCTGGGTTTCTGATTGGTCTGAGTGGCTTGTGGGTTTTGCTCGGTGATGTCAAGCCATGGAGAAAAGCTCCATAAGTTCCTTGAATGTTCATCTTTACCAGATAGGCCATGTAAACAATGCACCTATTCATCTGCATCATGTGGCAGACCAACACCAAGTTTGTGCATAAGAACAATATTACCATTGTTGTCAGGGATGGAGAACAAGGTATTGTAGGAAAATAGCTGATGAACAGTGATCTGTGAAGATTTCAAGAGACAAAGCCACTTTCTTTAGCTTGCAAGTAGGGATTCTTTAATCATCTTCAATTCCATATATCTCTCTCCGCATTAGCCATGTCGTTCTGAATCCACTCATCTGATCAGAGAGGAGGACTCTGTTTTGGGTGCCTGTAGAGGAGACA
The DNA here is from genome assembly GCA_004837865.1 of Musa balbisiana. NCBI lineage: Eukaryota > Viridiplantae > Streptophyta > Magnoliopsida > Zingiberales > Musaceae > Musa > Musa balbisiana. Next base: position 4,468,386 of record CM017197.1, on the reverse strand, counting down.
CATCAATCTGCAACCTTAGTGCAGAAGTTTGGAGTCTGATCACAGGAATTGAACGGGTAATTGTGATGGCAGAAGAGCACCGGGAGCTCTGAGCTGTGCCACCCTCACCATGTTATCGTCAAGGCCCTGCTGCTGCAGAGTTACCATCGACTTGTACTTTCTTTTCCATGAGTTGACCAGGCGAGATGAGAAGAACATGGTACGGTTGAGCATCTCCATCTTCGTCCCAGTTTATGATGATTGTTCTCATTCGGGAAAGCTTCATACTCACTCTCTGATCACCAATCTCTACTCTTCTTTTCATGAAGCCTAATGCAAAATTCGCTCTCTTTAAATCGACCTTTTTTGCTTCCATTTCAACTGCGGTGACGTTGTGGCGGAACCGCAATTCCTGGAAAGTCCACGGGCCTTTTAATGGGGGCCGTACGGTCGCCGCCATGGATCCGAGTGGGCCGCGCCGCGCGCTCGTCGTTTATGCGGCGAGTCGTCTTCTCTTCCCCTTCCTTGGCCGCCTTTCCGGGCAAGCGTTACGTAGGTAAAAACCGAATCTTTCCGCCGCCAATGTGAGTTCGGACTTCGCAGGAGGCGATGGGGAACTCCTTGAAGGCCTCGTGGAGGAACGACGACGCTCGGGCCGCGCAGACCTCTCCACGTGAGTCCTTGAACTGCTCGCTTTGGTCGATTTGTAGCTTAATTTTGTCATCTAGCTGTTGTTCCTCTGTGGTTGCTGTTTGATGTCGGAGCGGGGAAAAGCTTGGGGCTTTCCGTATGATTGGTGGATTTGGTTGCAGAGACTGGTCAGTAGAAAAGCTTTGGGGGCTTCTTTTGGCTATTTGGGAATTGAATGGATAGGTTTTGGGTTTCCAAGCTGCACACTTGCATGCTGTGGTTCTAACCCAAGTAAGCTACTTCTTTGATTTAGCTTAGGTGTTCTTGCTTGCAGCAAATATTTTGTGCCTCTCTTTTTTGATGAGTAATAGAAGTCTGAATTACTGAAACATAGCAACAGATCTACATTCAGGCTGTCGGTTTTGCACATCAATCGACTCTTCTTTATCACAGATCAAGTGGGTTGTATTGGCCAATTATTTCAAAGAGAAAATATGTGATACATGCATTTTTCTTGTGGGAGTTCAGAATTTATTGTTTGTCCTTTGTACTTTTAGAAATTTAAGCTAAGGTGGATTCCATTTTATTAGGATAAACTTTTCTGTACTACTGTCGTTGCATCAAGAGGATCTATCTTTTGGACTTCAATTGATGGTTGCATGGAGTCTTGCCTTTACATCAATTGCACTGTGGGTTTGACAGAAGGCCATTACAACTTAGATTGGCAAGGTTGAGTTGTTTAGAGGCTTCCTGAGCTGATACCAAAGTTTAGATGGTGAGAATTCTTAGAATTTCAATACTTAATTGAAGTGTTGCTTGTGAACTGAAAGGATATCTGTTTTTTGTTTATTTTATCCCTGCAAGTGTTTCTTGTCAAACCCGGAAGGTGCAAACTGGTTTAGCCGGTATAGATCTTGAGTGTTGATATTAAGGTTTTGGAATCAAAAGAGGACCTTGCGTCTTGATAAGGCAATTATAGTAAAACTTTTCGAGGGAAATGGAGTACTCATTGTGTGGATGTCCTCAGGATATTATGTGTTTTGTAATCCTAATTCGGTATGCCAAACCATGTCATCTTTAATCTCATTCTTCTGATATGGTGCTCTGGCTTACTTTTTCTGCAATTGTGCATAGTTAGTCACAAATGTTTCTTGAACTTAATGCGTGTGTGGTTGTGTTTTCAAATTAATTTTTTCCTTGTACAACAAATCCTTCAAAAGTTGTCACAAGAAAAACCAGTTTATCTTCGGCTCCTTCAATTTTAACAACATGTTCAACCACCTCAACTCTTACCGTGCCTTCGTACAGTGAAAAAACTTCTAGTGGTAGTCTTTACACGCCAAGAACAGAAGGTGAAATATTATCTGCCTCGAATTTGAAGGCCTTCACGCTCAATGATATGAAAAACACCACTGGAAACTTTGGTTCAGAATGTTGTATCGGAGAAAGAGGGTTTGGTTATGTTTGTAAAGGTTGGATGGATGACCAAACTCTTGCTCCTTCGAAGCCTGGTCGCGGAATGGTTGTTGCTGTCAAGAAGCTCAAACTTGAGAGTTTCCAAGGCCACAAGGAATGGTTGGTGTGTGTTTTTATTTATTTTATTTCCTCAGGGCCTTCCTAATTGTTACTTCTTTTGTAGTTATGTTGATTAGTGATTGCAGACAGAGGTTAACTATCTCGGTCAGCTTCACCATCCGAATGTGGTTAAGCTCATTGGCTACTGTTTGGATGATGATAATCGACTTCTGGTCTACGAATACATGGCAAAAGGCAGCTTGGAGAAGAACCTTTTCTGAAGTGAGTACCAATAAATATGTGAAAACATTCTGGTTCATTGATCATTATCACTTGATTTATCCAGAAAAGACTGGCATGAATAACTCTTTAATTTAGCCAGAAGGGATAGAAGAACTTGACTCTTTTTTATGAGGATACAACACATCAACATGTTTGAACTTTTGGAATATGTTCATCCAATTCTAGATTTGCCAGGTGTACTGCAATGCTCCTAACATGTTCGTGTAAGAATAATTCCACATTTCTGAACAGTTTTTTTGGTTTCTCACATTGATTTCTAGGACGAGCTCAGCCGCTCGACTGGGCAACAAGACTCAAAGTCGCGATTGGAGCAGCAAGGGGTCTCTCATTTTTGCATGATTCCAGGTTTTGAGTAATTTATTGAGATGTCAAGGCCTCTAACATTCTCCTTGACTCAGTATGTTGAAGAGATGTGTGTGCCAAGAATAAGCACACAAGATTTCGGAATAAAAGCCTCACAGCTTATTTTGCTTTCACACCGAGCAGGAATTTAATGCAAAGCTTTCAGACTTTGGCCTCGCAAAAGCTGGACCAACTGGGGATAGAACTCATGTCTCTACTCAGGTCATGGGAACTCAAGGGTACGCAGCTCCTGAATACATCGCGACAGGTATGCTGAATTAATATTGCTTGCTAGTCTCCATTTTCTTGTGCACACAAAGTATTTGCATGTTTATGTTCTGATAATGCTGATGTTTCTTACAGTTGGAACAGTATTCATGATGTAAATTGTTTAGTGTTTTTTGTTATTGTTGATGAAATCCAGAATAAAAGATACCAAATTTTCATTGGTCATGCATTTACGATCACGAACGCATGTATTCTGAAACAAGCAGAAAGATACCGAATTCATGATGCAAATTACGTAGTATTTTTTTTATTATTGTTGGTGAAATTCAGAAGAAAAGATACCGAATTCTCGTTAGTCAATGAGATATGTTGCTTTTGATCATGCACGATAAAGAGCATAATGTTTGAACAACCTTCTCTTCACTGGTCCTAATCATCCTCGCTCTGCTTATGAGCAGAGCAACCAAATGCTCTCTTAGGAAACCTTCCTTACCTGATTCTAAACTTGGTTGCATGTAGGCTGTCTGCAAAAGCTGATGCGTACAGCTTCGGGGTGGTGTTGTTGGAGATGCTATCGGGGCGTTGAGCACACGACAGATCGAGAAAAGGCATAGAACAGAGTCTGGTGGACTGGGCGCAGCCCTGCTTGGGCGACAAGCGCAAATGATACGGAATCATGGATGCGAGGCTCAAAGGGCAGTTCCAAAGAGAGGAGCCAACACTCTTGCATTGCTCGCCTCCAAGTGCATCGGCAACGATGCCAAACTCCGCCCCTCGCTGTCTCAGGTCTTGGCATCCTTGGAGGAGCTGCAAGACCCAAAGTTTGCTCAACCTCATCGGACCAAATCTGCAGTCGCCATTCCCAAGTCACCATCAGTGACCCACTACCATTCAACTCCATCCAACAACTTAGCATGAAGGCGTGTAATTTGCAGCTTGTTTCGTTGAGGAGCGGTTGGCCTAAGGTCATCAGCACAGAAATGTACTGTCAATAACTTATAATGTGTGTCAAATGCTGCAGTTCTTTAATTCTTTCTTTCACAGGCAAAAAATATCTTTCTTGATTTTGAATAGGAAACACACCGCAAAGTTTTCTGCTGCGTATATACAACATTATCAAATCCAGAAGGAGCTAAAAATTGCCCGGTGAAGTTCTGCAAACACATGATGGGTGCAAAAAATGTATCTTGTCAACTAGGTTTAACAGAAAGTCAACATCTTTCACAGCATGAAACTCTTAAGGAGAAGCATCCACAAACACATGATGGGTGCAAGAATGTAGCATGTCAACTACGTTTAACAGAAAGTCAACGTCTTCCACAGCATGGAACTTTCAAGGAGAAGCATCCACAAACACATGATGGGTGCAAAAAATGTGGCTTGTCAACTAGGTTTAACAGAAAGTCAACGTCTTCCACAGCATGAAACTCTTAAGGAGAGGCATCCATAAACACATGATGGGTGCAAAAATGTATCTTGTCAACTACATTTAACAGAAAGTCAACGTCTTCCACAGCATGAAACTTTAAGGAGAAGTACCGACAAACAGACATGACCTAAACAAAAACCTAGCTTGTCAAATATGTTAACAAGAAGTATTGAGAAGTCCTACAAAAGCAGAGGTCATCATGCTTTGGCCTAAGGTTCACTTGTAGATGCAACATGGGCATTCTCCACCTTTCCATCTTCATCTTCTGCCTTGGCCTCGGCCCCTTCCATATCGGCATCATCTGGATTATGTGGCATACAGTAATTACAAGCAATGTCTGAGCAGCATAAACTCACAGAATATCTCCCTCAAGGAACAAAGACATTCAGCAAACTTTCAATGCATGTCAATGAAACAACAAGACTAACCTTCATCTGCATCATCAGGCTCATCGTCGACGCCATTCATATCCAGTTTCTGTATATTGCAAAAAGAAAATGGAGTTTAACATACCAAGAGTATCAACTGAAGGCTTTTTTGCCTATTTTGACCAAATGACATACCGAGAAATCCATGTCATCAAAGTCCATGCCTCCAACTGCACAGGGCAACATTTCAAGTATCATATTGTGAGGCTCCAACAAGAATAACAATCTTTGCAAGCATATAACAAGATATAATATGTATGTTCTAAGTGATGCCAGAGTGTTTACATTTCTTTTCCTTCTCATCGTCTTCATCTTCATCGATCCATTTGTCCCAATCAACTTTCAAATAGACTGGAGGCTTCCCTGCCGTCTTCAACAGCCTACTCCACCACTTCTTCTCGGCTTTTTTGACGAGGTAGCATATAGTCCTAAGCCCGACGGCAGCTTTGCTCTCCTGCAGTTCTTCTCGTCAATCCAATCTTCAAATCAAAGTGTACAATAATACGGTCAAATAAATTATTCTGATACTTACATCAACATTAACCTTGTCAAACAACTCAAAATCGAGTTCATATGGAATGTTTTCTGCTCCACTAGTTGCAGAGAAGTAGAAACGACCATCCGGCTGTAATGTGAACTTCACATCCTTGGCATCTGGCAGTTCAATGGTTATATACACCTTGTCAGATCTTTGCGCCCATTTTGTAGTCGGATGTCGGCTGCAAAATCAAGGGGAAAAAAATCATCACTAGCTACAGAAATTCTAGTTCAAATCGAACATTTCTTGGATCAACATAAATCTAGTATACTGAATCACCAAAAATCTCCCCTCTCAGGCATCAGCAACAGATCAATAGAATATGTACCAAGGGAAAACATCCACCCATTCTACCATGTGGTTTCTTCAACAGTGTCTGATTAAAAATAATTACTTTTTGGTTTCACGAGCTGTACAACACACAAGGAATAATATCCATAAATCATTCTATATATAAAAAAAGGCTGATTCAGTTGAAATCCAAGAGGTTAAACACGCAGAAAAGCAACACCACATATAGAACATAGGTTAGATTTCATCCGCCTACATAACCCTCCATTCACACACCCTTACAGAGACCTTCGTTCGTATACACACTGCAGTAAGCACAACTTAAATCAGTAGAATCAGAGTTCACACCCTCCAAATCATGTGTTCTGTCCTGATGCCAAGATTTTGAATTCGGCCAAGAAATGATACCTCCTAATCCATCACGAAAAGTAACCAAGCCCTAACTTTAACGATTCTCGAATTGAGGAGTAAATTACAAAGAAATCGACTAAAAATCTCGAAGAGAATATAGGGTTTGCTTTACCTCATCTTGCAAGGGGAGAGAGAAGGAAGAGACGACCAAAAAGACGACTTTCTAACAAAAGGATTGCCGAACCGCTTGCTTTGCTGTAGCAAGCGAGCGCATATGCTTTTGGTATATAGGCCGAAGGGAGACACAGAGCGCAGAGTGTGTGTGTGTGAGAGAGAGAGAGAGAGAGAGAGAGAGAGAACAGGAAAAAGATCCTTCCATACGAGTCTAGAGAGTTCGAACACGCGCGATCATCCCTTGATCACCGTCCCACCAAACGATCTCAACCGTTCATATGATGTGATCCTCCATGGGGCGGGCCTTATGGGCCCATAATGGACTGACCGTTGATCATGACATGATCCGGATTCGGATTTAACTTCCATGCTCGGCCCGGTTAAATTCCACCCACTTAATCATCAACAAGTTACTTAGAGATTATTGCCATAGCGCGTATCCGATGACGCTAAGATTTAAACATGTCACTTCCTGATTATCGATTGGGAACTATGGTGCCTCGTGTCTCACCCAAATATGTTCATATGATGTGATCCTCCATGGGGCGGGCCTTATGGGCCCATAATGGACTGATCGTTGATCATGACATGATCCGGATTCGGATTTAACTTCCATGCCCGGCCCGATTAAATTCCACTCACTTGATCATCAACAAGTTACTTAGAGATTATTGTCGTGGCGCGCATCCGACGACGTTAAGATTTAAACATGTCACTTCCTGATTACCGATTGGGAACCAGGGTGCCTCGTGTCTCACCCAAATATGTTCATATGATGTGATCCTCCATGGGGCGGGCCTTATGGGCCCATAATGGATTGACCGTTGATCATGATATGATCCGGATTCGGATTTAACTTCCATGCCCGGCCCGATTAAATTCCACCCACTTGATCATCAACAAGTTACTTAGAGATTATTGTCGTGGCGCGCATCCGACGGCGCTAAGATTTAAACGTGTCACTTCCTGATTACCGATTGGGAACTAGGGTGCCTCGTGTCTCACCCAAATATGTTCATATGATGTGATCTTCCATGGGGCGGGCCTTATGGGCCCATAATGGACTGATCGTTGATCATGACATGATCCGGATTCGGATTTAACTTCCATTCCCGGCCCGGTTAAATTCCACCCACTTGATCATCAACAAGTTACTTAGAGATTATTGCCGTAGCGCGCATCCGACGACGCTAAGATTTAAACGTGTCACTTCCTGATTATCGATTGGGAACTAGGGTGCCTCGTGTCTCACCCAAATATGTTCATATGATGTGATCCTCCATGGGGCGGGCCTTATGGGCCCATAATGGACTGACCGTTGATCATGACATGATCCGGATTCGGATTTAACTTCCATGCCCGGCCCGATTAAATTCCACTCACTTGATCATCAACAAGTTACTTAGAGATTATTGCCGTGGCGCGCATCCGACGGCGCTAAGATTTAAACATGTCACTTCCTGATTACCGATTGGGAACCAGGGTGCCTCGTGTCTCACCCAAATATGTTTATATGATGTGATCATCCATGGGGCGGGCCTTATGGGCCCATAATGGACTGACCGTTGATCATGACATGATCCGGATTCGGATTTAACTTCCATGCCCGCCCGATTAAATTCCACTCACTTGATCATCAACAAGTTACTTAGAGATTATTGTCGTGGCGCGCATCCGACGGCGCTAAGATTAAACATGTCACTTCCTGATTACCGATTGGGAACCAGGGTGCCTCGTGTCTCACCCAAATATGTTTATATGATGTGATCATCCATGGGGCGGGCCTTATGGGCCCATACATAATGGACTGATCCGTTGATTATGATATGATCCGGATTCGGATTTACTTCCATGCCCGGCCCTGATTAAATTCCACCCACTTGATCATCAACAAGTTACTTAGAGATTATTGCGTGGCGCGCATCCGACGGCGCTAAGATTTAAACGTGTCACTTCCTGATTAGCCGATTGGGAACCAGGGTGCCTCGTGTCTCACCCAAATATGTTCATATGATGTGATCCTCCATGGGGCGGGCCTTATGGGCCCATATGGAACTGATCGTTGATCATGACATGATCCGGATTCGGATTTAACTTCCATTCCCGGCCCGGTTAAATTCCACCCACTTGATCATCAACAAGTTACTTAGAGATTATTGCCGTAGCGCGCATCCGACGACGCTAAGATTTAAACGTGTCACTTCCTGATTATCGATTGGGAACTAGGGTGCCTCGTGTCTCACCCAAATATGTTCATATGATGTGATCCTCCATGGGGCGGGCCTTATGGGCCCATAATGGACTGACCGTTGATCATGACATGATCCGGATTCGGATTTAACTCCATGCCCGGCCCGATTAAATTCCACTCACTTGATCATCAACAAGTTACTTAGAGATATTGCCGTGGCGCGCATCCGACGGCGCTAAGATTTAAACATGTCACTTCCTGATTACCGATTGGGAACCAGGGTGCCTCGTGTCTCACCCAAATATGTTTATATGATGTGATCATCCATGGGGCGGGCCTTATGGGCCCATAATGGACTGACCGTTGATTATGATATGATCCGGATTCGGATTTAACTTCCATGCCTGGCCCGATTAAATTCCACCCACTTGATCATCAACAAGTTACTTAGAGATTATTGTCGTGGCGCGCATCCGACGGCGCTAAGATTTAAACGTGTCACTTCCTGATTACCGATTGGGAACCAGGGTGCCTCGTGTCTCACCCAAATATGTTCATATGATGTGATCCTCCATGGGGCGGGCCTTATGGGCCCATAATGGACTGATCGTTGATCATGACATGATCCGGATTCGGATTTAACTTCCATGCCCGGCCCGGTTAAATTCCACCCACTTGATCATCAACAAGTTACTTAGAGATTATTGTCGTGGCGCGCATCCGACGGCGCTAAGATTTAAACGTGTCACTTCCTGATTACCGATTGGGAACCAGGGTGCCTCGTGTCTTACCCAAATATAACGACTTGAGTTACCGACGACGGTCGCGTCCTGTTCCATTCCGTTGGGGTACTCTTATGACAAGGGCCGCGAAGTGAACGCTGGCTAATATGGACGACAGCCGCTCTGAGCTTACTACGGCACCATAAGAGAGGAACGGCGGAAGAGCTAGCGAAGAGCAACCCGATCCGGTTCGGCATCATGGGGTGCTGGAGATCGCCCGCAAGCTCGCTAGTGCCATCGAGCTCGCCGTCTGGAGCCGCTCCCTCGACAATGCCCGTCGATTCATCGCTGATAACGGTCTCCCCCCGCTACCATCCTGGACTTTCGGATTATGAGTTTAATATCAATTATCATCCTGGAAAAGCTAATGTAGTCGCTAATGACTTAAGTAGAAATACTTATAGTCTTGTAGCTTATATAAATATTCAAATGAATTCAATGATGACGGAGTTGGTAAACTTAAAACTTAAACTTTTATAAGAGACAAATAAAGGTTTCTTACGTGTTTGATGGCATAATGATATTTGGTGGAAAAGGTTAAAAAAGGTCAGAAGGAAGATACATATCTTCAAATGATAGTTAAAGAAATAGCTCAAGGATCTAGACCTGAATTCCTCCAAGCTGAAGATGGTTCTATTACATTCCATGATTGACTTTGTGTTCCCGAAAACTATCCAGTAAATATGTAATTATTGGAGGAGGTACATAGATCAAAATTTAACATCCATCCCAAGACTACTAAAATGTATCAAGATTTACGTCAAAACTATTGGTGGCGTGATATGAAGAGAGATCTAGAGTTCGAAGTTGATGAGCACGTCTTCTTAAAGGTGTCGTTAACCAAGGGAGTTATGAAGTTTGGTTAAAAGAGGAAATTAGCCCCAAGATTTATTGGCAACACCATTCAGACCAGGAGGCAACGTGGGAAAGAGAAGAAGATATGCGAGAGTAGTATTCTCATATATTCTATTAAGGTGAGCTAAATTTTGGGGACCAAATTTCCTATAGGAGGGGAGAAATGTAATCACATCAAATATTTAAGTTAGGAATTGATTTTCTTAATCTATTTCTTTGTTTGTTAATACGAATTAAGGAAATAACCATTAAGCATTCAAAATAGGATGATATCATATTTGTTAGTATATTAAATGAAAATAATTTATATTAAATAAATATAAAAATTAAAATAAATTTCCTTTAATGGAGGCTCATCTCCTCCTATTTAAGGGGAGGGATTTCTCTCCTTTGTTCCTCACTTAGTCGAGTTTAGTAGTGGGAGGAACGAGGAGTTACACCTGACGAGAGGTAGGTTTCTCTACGTTTTTTTAATATAAAAGTTTTAATTTTTACTCTTTAAATGTTGAAAGTTTTGTAGTTTGAAAACTATGTATCAATTCTTTAAATGTGAAAATTTTTAAAGTAATCAATTAAAGTTTTTTAATATCAATTATCATCCTGGAAAAGCTAATGTAGTCGCTAATGACTTAAGTAGAAATACTTATAGTCTTGTAGCTTATATAAATATTCAAATGAATTCAATGATGACGGAGTTGGTAAACTTAAAACTTAAACTTTTATAAGAGACAAATAAAGGTTTTCTTACGTGTTTGATGGCATAATGATATTTGGTGGAAAAGGTTAAAAAAGGTCAGAAGGAAGATACATATCTTCAAATGATAGTTAAAGAAATAGCTCAAGGATCTAGACCTGAATTCCTCCAAGCTGAAGATGGTTCTATTACATTCCATGATTGACTTTGTGTTCCCGAAAACTATCCAGTAAATATGTAATTATTGGAGGAGGTACATAGATCAAAATTTAACATCCATCCCAAGACTACTAAAATGTATCAAGATTTACGTCAAAACTATTGGTGGCGTGATATGAAGAGAGATATAGCAGAGTTTGTTTCTAAATGTCTAATATGCCAACAAGTGAAGATAGAACATCGAGTACTTACAGAAAAATTACAAAGGATTTCGATTTCTGAATGGAAGTGGGAGCAAGTCACTATGGATTTTGTGAGAGGATTACCCAAGACTGGGAAAGGATATGACGAAATTTGGGTAATAGTAGATAGACTTACTAAATCTGATCACTTCCTCCCTATTAACAAGAAGTATTCATTGGATAAACTAGCAAGCTTATATATTAAGGAAATTATTCGATATCATGGGGTGCCAGTTAGTATTATCTCAGATAGAGATCCAAGATTCACCTTTAAATTTTGGGGAAGTCTACAAAAATCTTTGGGTATGCAGTTAAAGATTAGTACAGCTTTTCACCCCCAAACTGATGGCCAATCTGAAAGGACAATAGAAACTCTTAAAGATCTCTTAAGAGCATGTTCTTTGGACTTTGGTGGGAGTCGGGATATGCACTTGCATCTAATTATGTTTTCTTATAATAATAGTTACTATTCTAGCATACAGATGGCTCCATTTGAAACTCTTTATGGAAGAAAGTGCAGATCCCCTGTATATTGGGATGAGATAGGAGAACAGAAGCTTTTGGGGCCTCAATTAATTCAAAAAGATGTTGATAATATTTGAATTATACACCAAAAATTATTTACAGCTCAAAGTCATCAGAAAAGTTATGTAGATCAAAGGCGAAGAGATCTAGAGTTCGAAGTTGATGAGCACGTCTTCTTAAAGGTGTCGTTAACCAAGGGAGTTATGAAGTTTGGTTAAAAGAGGAAATTAGCCCCAAGATTTATTGGCCCATTTGATATCTTACAAAAGGTTGGGCCTGTGGCATACAAATTGGCATTGCCCCCGGCTTTGGCTAGCATCCATGATATATTCCATGTGTCTATGCTTCGAAGATATATCAGTGATCCATCACAAGTCATATCTTACCAACCTCTACAACTATGAGATAATGCCACTTTTAGATAACAACCAACCCAGGAAAGGAAAGAACATGTTTTAAGGAATAAAATTATACCTTTGGTAAAGATTTATTGGCAACACCATTCAGACCAGGAGGCAACGTGGGAAAGAGAAGAAGATATGCGAGAGTAGTATTCTCATATATTCTATTAAGGTGAGCTAAATTTGGGGACCAAATTTCCTATAGGAGGGGAGAAATGTAATCACATCAAATATTTAAGTTAGGAATTGATTTTCTTAATCTATTTCTTTGTTTGTTAATACGAATTAAGGAAATAACCATTAAGCATTCAAAATAGGATGATATCATATTTGTTAGTATATTAAATGAAAATAATTTATATTAAATAAATATAAAAATTAAAATAAATTTCCTTTAATGGAGGCTCATCTCCTCCTATTTAAGGGGAGGGATTTCTCTCCTTTGTTCCTCACTTAGTCGAGTTTAGTAGTGGGAGGAACGAGGAGTTACACCTGACGAGAGGTAGGTTTCTCTACGTTTTTTTAATATAAAAGTTTTAATTTTTACTCTTTAAATGTTGAAAGTTTTGTAGTTTGAAAACTATGTATCAATTCTTTAAATGTGAAAATTTTTAAAGTAATCAATTAAAGTTTTTTAAATATTCTTTGACCCATGATTAAGGTTTTTATTGTAGATTTAAATATGTTAAAATTTTATATATTTTATATGATATTTCCTGCATTACAGTTTATCTTTAATCTTATCTAGATTGAAATCTGGTTAGATTAAAATATGTTATCTAAAATCTTTTTTTGATATTTTTTATCTAAAATTTAAAATATACTATTATGAATGATTTAAAATTTGACTAGAATATGTTAAAATTTTATATGTATTGAATGTATAATTTCTATTTAAATTTAGAAGGTTATTTCCTTATATTAAAGTTTATCTCACGGTCTATCTTTTAATGTATTATGATTTCTATTCAAATTTAAAATGTTATTTCCTTATATTAAAGTTTATCTCATTATCTATAATTTAATGTGTTATTATGTTTTTGTTTATATTATTAATGAATATATGTTATGATATGAAATTAGATATTATTTGGATTGAAATTGCTCACAGGCCAAGTCCAACCCATATGTAAGGCCACGGCCTACTGGCTAGGCCTAGTCAGTAGACCAGGCCTAGCCCATCGGCCAGGCCCAACCCACAGGTCAAGCCTTGGCTCGTAGGCTAACTTAGCCTAACCATCATGGGTGGTCACATGCAATGCACATGACCAGTCCATGAACTAAGGCTGGGTCAGCTTTGTATGATGCATGCCTAGTCATGTGTAATGCACATGACCAGTAGATGGGTTGGCCCAATCCAGCCTAATATTGTTGTTGGATTTAAGTCCGAATATTAATTGAACTAAATTAGGCTTGATTAGTCTAGATTGATTTAGGGTGATTCCGAATTGAATGACTTATTCAAATCAGTTTAACCTGAACCTAATCTAGTCCAAATTATACTAGTCTATGATGGTTCTAAACCAATTAAATAAGGATTCAAGATCAGTTTAGTTAGGTTTTAGTAAATTGAGTTCAATTGACTCGATTGAACTAGGGTTCAAGTCAATCGAGGGCTAATTTGTATTATTGGATATTGATGATATTTGAAAGAGATATTTTAATTGTGTTATTTCATCCTAATATGAACATCACCAGTGTGAGATTATGTTATTTCCCTACCGAGAGTAGAGATGGCGATTCCCTTCGGGGATTAGCGGGCCGTCAGACGTGGTGGCTGGAAGGTTCCTTCATCCGCTATTGGGAGGAATGTGTCCCCACTTTGGTGGGTGCGGGACACCACTTTATCCACTGTTGGGAGTGCGATATGAGTTTGCCTCCATCCGCTGTTGAGAGAACACAAACTCATCCCGTAGGATAAAGTATCTTCATCCGCTGTTGGGGGAGTGCTCCTTTAGGTATTTGATATACGCCAATGGGATGATGGATTGAATTTTAATTATGTATTTATTTTGAGTTGACTTTTGGGGTTCCTACTCAGCGTTGCTGAATTTTCTTTATTTTTGATTTTCAGAGCAACCTCCCTCTAGTACTAAATCATATTCTAATGGAGAGCAGAGCTTCCTCTACCGTTAGGTAAAACCGCTAGGATGATTCTTGAAGTTAACATCACTATGTTTATTTTTATATTTATGATTTAATCAATAAATAAATTGTAATAAAGGTTTATGAATGATAAATAAAGTGATGTTTATCTACTTATATTTGGCCTGTGTGGAAATTTTTTTTTTTCAAGATTGCCATAAAAAGATGTCACATCCTGAATTTTTTTTTTCCACACATTCAAGCCAAGTAGTTAAACATCACTTTATTTATTATTCATAAACCTTTATTACAATTCATTTATTGATCAAATCACAAATATAAAAATAAACATAGTGATGTTAACTTCAAGAATCATCCTAGCGGCTCTACCTAGCGGTATAGGAAGGTCCGCTCCCCACTGGAATCCGATTTAGTACTAGAGGGAGGCTACTTTGAAAATCAAAAACAAAGAAAATTCAGCAATGCTGAGTAGGAACCCCAAAAGTCAACTCAAAATAAATACATGATTAAAATTCAATCAATCTTCCCATTAGCGTATATCAAATACCCGAAGGAGGATTCCCCCAATAGCGGATGGAGAGGCTTTATGCTATGGGATGAGTTTGTGTTCTCCTAACAGTGAATTGAGATAAACTTATATCACACTTTTAATAGCGGAGGAGTGGTGTCCCGCAACTGCCAAAGTGGGGACACGTTCCTCCCAACAGCGGATGGAGGAATCGTCCAACCGCTACGTCTGATTGCCCGCTAATCCCGAAGGGAATCACCCTACTTGCTCTTGGAAGGGAAATAACATAATCTCACACTGGTCATGTCATATTAGGATGAAATAACACAATTAAAACATCTCTTTCAAATATCATCAATATCCAATAATACAAATTAGCCCTCAATTGACTTGAACCCTAGTTCAATCGAGGGCTAATTTGTATTATTGGATATTGATGATATTTGAAAGAGATATTTTAATTGTGTTATTTCATCCTAATATGAACATCACCAGTGTGAGATTATGTTATTTCCCTACCGAGAGTAGAGATGGCGATTCCCTTCGGGGATTAGCGGGCCGTCAGACGTGGTGGCTGGAAGGTTCCTTCATCCGCTATTGGGAGGAATGTGTCCCCACTTTGGTGGGTGCGGGACACCACTTTATCCACTGTTGGGAGTGCGATATGAGTTTGCCTCCATCCGCTGTTGGGGGAGTGCTCCTTTAGGTATTTGATATACGCCAATGGGATGATGGATTGAATTTTAATTATGTATTTATTTTGAGTTGACTTTTGGGGTTCCTACTCAGCGTTGCTGAATTTTCTTTATTTTTGATTTTCAGAGCAACCTCCCTCTAGTACTAAATCATATTCTAATGGAGAGCAGAGCTTCCTCTACCGTTAGGTAAAACCGCTAGGATGATTCTTGAAGTTAACATCACTTTATTTATTATTCATAAACCTTTATTACAATTCATTTATTGATCAAATCACAAATATAAAAATAAACATAGTGATGTTAACTTCAAGAATCATCCTAGCGGCTCTACCTAGCGGTATAGGAAGGTCCGCTCCCCACTGGAATCCGATTTAGTACTAGAGGGAGGCTACTTTGAAAATCAAAAACAAAGAAAATTCAGCAATGCTGAGTAGGAACCCCAAAAGTCAACTCAAAATAAATACATGATTAAAATTCAATCAATCTTCCCATTAGCGTATATCAAATACCCGAAGGAGGATTCCCCCAATAGCGGATGGAGAGGCTTTATGCTATGGGATGAGTTTGTGTTCTCCTAACAGTGAATTGAGATAAACTTATATCACACTTTTAATAGCGGAGGAGTGGTGTCCCGCAACTGCCAAAGTGGGGACACGTTCCTCCCAACAGCGGATGGAGGAATCGTCCAACCGCTACGTCTGATTGCCCGCTAATCCCGAAGGGAATCACCCTACTTGCTCTTGGAAGGGAAATAACATAATCTCACACTGGTCATGTCCATATTAGGATGAAATAACACAATTAAAACATCTCTTTCAAATATCATCAATATCCAATAATACAAATTAGCCCTCAATTGACTTGAACCCTAGTTCAATCGAGTCAATTAAACTCAATTTACTATAACCTAACTGAACTGATCTTTAATCCTCATTTAACTAGTCTGGAACCACCTTAGACTAGTATAATTTGAACTAGATTAGGTTCAATTTAGGTTAAACTGACTTGAATAAGTCAATCAATTCGGAATCACTCTGACTCGATCTAAACTAATCAAGCCTAGTTTAGTTCAATCAATATTCGAGCTCAAATCCAATAACAATATTGGGTTGGATTAGGCCAGCCCATCTACTGGTCATGTGCATTACATATGACTAAGTATGCATTAAATAAAGTTGGCCCAGCCCTGGCCCATATACTGGTTATGTGCATCGCATGTGACCACCCATGATGGTTGAGCTAGGTTAGCCTACAAGCCAAGGCCTGACTCGTGGGTTAGGCCTAGCCTATGGGATGGGCCTGGTCTACTGACTAGGCTTAGCCAATGGGTCATGGCCTTACCTATGGGTTGGGCTTGGCCTGTGAGCAATTTCAATCCAAATAATATCTAATTTCATACCGCAACATATATTCATTAACAATATAAACAAAAATATAATAACACATTAAATGATAGATAAAGAGATAAACTTTAATACAAGGAAATAACATTCTGAATTTGAATAGAAATCATAATACATTAAAAGATAGACCGGGAGATAAGTTTTAATATAAGGAAATAACATTATAAATTCAAATAGAAATCATGCTTTCAATACATATAAAATTTCAACATATTATAGTCAAATTTTAAATCATTCATAATAGCATATTTTAAATTTTAGATGAAAGAATATCAAAAAAAGATTTTAGATAACATATTTTAATCTAACCATATTTTAATCCAGATAAGATTAAAGATAAATTATAATGCTAGGAAATATCATATAAAATATATAAATTTCTAACATATTTAAATCTACAATAAAAACCTTAATCATGGGTCAAAGAATATTACAAAAACTTTAACTGATTACTTTAAAAATTTTCACAAGAATTGATACATAGTTTTCAAACTATAAAACTTTCAACATTTAAAAAAAAACTAAAACTTTTATATTCAAGACAGGGAAACCTACCTCTCGTCAGTAAGGTGTAACTCCTCGTTCCTCCCGTTGTTAAGCTCTATTAAGTGAGGAACGAAGGAGAGAAATCTCTCCTTTTAAATAGGAAAAGGTGAGCCTCCATTAAAGGAAATTTATTTTAATTTTTATATTTATTTAATATAAATTATTTTCATTTAATATACTAACAAATATGATATCACCCTATTTAGAATGCTTAATAGTTATTTCCTTAATTCGTATTAAGAAATAAAAAAATAGATTAAGATTTTCTTAAATTACAATGAGAAAGAAAATCAATTCCTAACTTAAATATTTGATTACAAGAAAGAAACCATTAAAGCTTGCACTAGTAAGGAATGATTTCTTCTTGTTTGATTGATGAGTCATATGATAAACTATAATACAAGAATTCAAGTACAAGGAAATAAATTATTGTGATCATACTTACAACTATCATTGTGGAAGAAATCAAGGGAACAACTTGATCTAAGACAAAAGCTGTGATGGCATGGAGTAGGAGATGATCTTGTCTCTTGTCTCTACCCAAGTTTCCATTTTGGGAGTTCCTCCTTGGTTTTTATCATTTCAAAAGGACACTATCTTGTTCCATCAGTCAAAGCCTCCATAAGATCATAACCATATAACAAGTTGATAACTTGAGATATTCAAGAGGCATAGTTGAGTTTGGTGAGTTCCAATGGTAGTTGTGATGCAGGGTTAATGGATTTCAAGGTAATGGTTTGAGATAGAGTGATGTTGGGGTTTGTCATGATTGTTGTGGAATTTTTGTCTAAATCGATTTGATAAGCCATGAAGATAGGGTTGTGGAGATGTGTTTCAAAAACAACCAAATAAAAGAGGAGATTTTGGAACACCTTGTAAGGCACAAGCTTTTGATGTAAGTATGCTGGAGACTCTGATTTCCTTGAGAATGACATATGTGTGATGCCCGAGCTAGATGCTCTCGGGGCTCTTGGTGATGTTGGGTGGTACTGCAGCCGCTCCATCCTGTGGGTTGCTGATTATGAACTGCCCAAGAAAGCAGTTGCAATCCATGGTGCAGTCAAGACCGAAGCCGGCGTGATCCTGTCATGCGGATCCTCCCTTCTCTGGGAAGACAAGCAATCTTGCAACCTTCCAGTGCTCATTCCTAACTCATCTGACAATGAGAGGATCCCTTCAGCTCAGTGACTTCGTGACCCCCTTCGAGGAGGAGAAAGTTCCATTCTCATTTTCTTCAGGCTCAGCCTTCAATGAGTTGGTGACCGGATGGCAGTCACTGCCCACCAAGCATATCGTCCCGACTGATCTACCACAGGTGTCTCTCATGGTGCAGGAGTTCTCGAGGCTGGCAGGAAGCATCAGAGATTCTGCTGGGAAGCCAGATGACCAATGGCCAGCCATCACTAGGAACAGACAGCTGGTGCTGAATGCAGTGAAAGCATCGATTGATCAGGGATGTGTGCCAGTGGAGATTGTATAGATGCTCAGCTACCTCGTAGTAATGTGTTTTGCCTCCTTGTTCCTCTTTTAATGCAGATCAAAGTCTCCAAACTTCGTGGAACTTAATGAAAAGCTATTTACAGTTGGTGATGATTTGTGGAAGATCCTTTTTGATGCTTGATTCAGTCTCAAGGGATGTTTATGGTTGACTAAAGCATGCTACTTTATGGATATATTTGAAGGGGAAAAAGCATGCTACTTTACACTCTGAAAGAAAGGTGTTGAGCCTTTAGAGAAAGAGAAGGTATTCACAAAGAAACATAGTTGAGCATGATGCAGACATAACTAACAGATGATCACGGTGAAATGAAAGTGATCAGAGTGGGGTGGAGGTGATGACCACCGATACCGATCATGAGGAGGAGGAGGTGGACGTGACGGGGGATATTTAAGGTATATGAAAATTAAAACTAGAGACACCTTTTCGAAAAAAAGAAAAAAGAAAAAAAAGAGAAAGAATTGTTCAGAAAAATTATCTATATACATATTGCAGGGAGTGGCCGCCGGAAGCCAAGCGGTGGCCCCCACAACGCCGTTTGACCTGCCGGCCCGCTGTGCCCATTCGGTCATCCACCACCACTCTACGTCTCGACGTTTGACTCCCCAGGGCGTGCTCCTTTGACCAAATCCTGGGCTCGCCTGTGTCATCCAAGACGGCAAACAGGAACATGCCCCAATCACGAACAAGAAAGGGTCACTCTTTCCGTCTCGATCCAATCATTGCGAGGGAAGTAACCGTGTTTTCTATTTCGCTGAATGCAGGAAATCCCACTTTACACACACTCACGCCGGTTCTCAGAAAGCTCGAAAGCATATAATGGGAAGACAAAATTCACAGACACCCCTTTAACTTTAACTTCTTATAAATAGACCCCTCACTCCTCGATTTACCCTTCCTTTCCTCATTTAATTTTGGGAAAATTAATTCAGTATTGAGACCAAATCAAAGAAAAATGCTTCTTTCACCTAATCGATAATTTCTCTTTCCTCTTTATCCTCATTTTCCCTTCAATTTCTCTCTATTTTCTTCTCCATATTGTATTTGAGGGACCATTTCAAAAAATGCGCAAATGATAGGGGTTTTGATGCATTTTTCCCTTAAAACATTTGCTCGACAGCGAATGCAAAAGCAACGCACCGCAGGAGATCCCGATAGCCCTCCCATCGATCCCCTCCTCTGCGTCTTCGGATCCCCAATTCTATCGTCTTCTCCGCACTCGTCCGCCGATGAGGGTTCTCCGGTCTGTCTTCTTGCGAGAAATGATGGGGGATCCCGGATTCTTGGGCGGTCCTGGTCTTTAGGGTTCTTTCGCCGGAGCGGAATGGGTCTCGAGGGTTGGTTGCTGCAAAGCCGCGGATCTTTTGCCCGGGGAATGGCGGTGGTGGTGATGCGTGGGTTCCTTTGGTTCGTCGTGGTGCTGAATCCCCTCGTTAGGGTTCTTGCCAACATGGAAGGTAAGGAGCGCTCTCGCTCTTTCCTCTGGTTATAATGCTGGTGTCGGGCGGTCGGCGACCGGGGGCTTTTCGAAATCTGACGGTTGTCGTGGTGCGCGAGATCGTAGTTGATTGATTTGGGTCTGGGAGCTAGAAAAGGCCGTCGTTAGTTCGTCTTTTCCGCTAGATGCTTCACTATTGTGGCATGATCTGCTGGATATGGAAAGAAGCATGACATAATTAGTTGGATAGCCAATTTGGAAGCCTTTTTGTCCATGTGGGTTCTCTATTTTCTTGGTTATGATTTGGCGGAGTAAGTTCAATGGTTCCTGCAATTGCAACTGATTGATACTCATCTTGTTTTAAATTGCCCAGTCTCTCACCGTCCAAACAAAACAAGTTTGATAGACGTCGGGTAGTGGTTCTTAGAGGAAGTTTCTTTCTTGATAGCGATCTTCATGATTTCTCTGTGGAAAGTGATGGTGAATTCTTGTGTTAGTCTTGTTGAGAGTAGCATATCTGGTAGATGCTTTACTTCTGTAGCATGGTCTGCTGGATTTAGATAGGACTAGTGGTAGAGTTGCTTCCAGACTTGTCAGGTCTTTGTCCGTTTGGTTGCGTTCCTTTTTCTTGGTTTTAAATTGGTGGAATTAATTGACACTATTGGTGACTGGTCCTGTCTTTTATTTGATTATGGGATCGATTACCAGTCAAGTCAATGGAATAAGTTTGAAAGGAGATGGATGGTTGTTTGAAGGGAAGCTTCATGGTGGTTTTGAAAGATGATGGTGATATTTTGGAAAATGAAAGAGATTGATGGTTGTTTTGAGGGGAAGCTTCTTTCTTCGTAGTATTTGGGAAAGTAATGGTGATATTCGAGTCAATCAGGATCAAACAATGGTGGTTCTTGGTCAAGTTATGACCATTTTCTGTCTTTTAGAAACAAAGAAATTGTGATAATATATTTTCTGTACATTCAATTAATTTTATGTGGGGTATACTTATTTTCTTAGCCTATTAGACCAACTGGCTTGAGGTCACAGTTGGACTGATTGAGATGCACCAAGATTCTATTGGATGGAGACATCAGTGAAACATAACTAGTTGTATCCCATGGTTGATGATCATTCTCTTGCAGTCATTAATGGAGCCAATTTTCACAAACTCTTCAACCAGAGTAGATTTGATATATGTGGAAAGTTGCGGTAAATAATCGCCATTTGCAATAATGACGTGAATCTTACATATGATGCGGTCATCCTTTGACAGAAGGTCCAGAAAACTGAGAAATTATGTTTGTATTAGAACATGTTGGCCGTATTCTATTAGTGCTGCTATATTTAGACCATGCATAATTAATTTTTCATCTGTATTAGTATGATATTGGCTTAACCATGCAATATCATTTTGTGACAACATTTTCCTGCTTGATATCTGGCCCATGTTGACTTGTTGAGATTTGCACTAAGTTCTTGCCTTGATAGAATACAAGCAGTAACTTTTCTGCAACCTTCCTTTCTGTAACAGCTTCATTAACACCTGTAATACTTGAAATGGCTATAGTTTTGATCTAATTGTTCTGTTCTGACATTCTCCAATCTTGTGCCAACAGGTGATGCTTTGCACAATCTTAAGACGAACTTAAATGATCCTAATAATGTGCTACAGAGCTGGGATCCAACTTTGGTCAATCCATGTACATGGTTCCATGTTACATGTAATAATGACAATAGTGTCATTAGAGTGTAAGTGGATCCATCTTTTTGTGCTTTACATTTGTCATTGTGTGACTCTATGAACAGCCCATGTTGTATTCTTTCAGTGATCTTGGAAATGCTCAGCTTTCTGGTACTCTGGTCCCCCAGCTTGGTCAATTGAAAAATCTGCAATATCTGTAAGTTCTGAATCAACTGTTCTTGATTTTCTAAGTTCTTGACTGTAATTTTGCATTTTTACAGTTGAAGACGTCAAAAATCTTAAGGTTATTTTTTGATTTTAAGATTTTTACTATCATAAAATGTCTGTGGAACATTTATTCCTTTATACCCCAGTTGTAGACATCACAACTTTTCTTTTGTTTGATTTTCAAAGGCATCTCCTAAACCATTAGCATTTCCTAACGGAAGTTTTTTCGCTATGTCCTATAATCATGAACTTGCAGTTCTCACATATTCATGTTGCATGTTCTAAACCCTGATTAAGTTCTATTAAAAGCCATGCTTATGTTCTGACCAACATAAGTTCATTGACAAGCAACGTACATCCTGATCTTTCTCCTCTTCTTCTATCTTTCTCTCGTAAACAAAGATCTGCTAGAGAGCAGAGCAATCTCAATAAAGAGACTTAATACAAAATTTTGTGAAGTTCTCTATCTAGCTGTACCATGATGTTAATCCAGTAAAGCTAGTGCATAGTTCCTTTTTTCGTGGATGTTTAGCAAAGAGCAAGCAGGATTTGTTGGAAAAACATTAATGGTTGGTTGGCAGCTAGTAAGTAGTTCAATTTTAGCTCATGAAGTTGGTGAAAATTAGGAAGGTTCAGAGAAGGAAAAACAAGTCTAGGTTGAATTATTATCTCAATCGCTAATAAGTAAAGTCACATGCTTAAGAGCAATCAGTTTTAATTATCTCATAGATATCCGTTGTGTTTTCAGCTGTTTCTATATCTTCTGGAACAGAGTTCTTTCCTAAGAAACAATGATGCTTCTGATCTTATCAGTCCTACTTTTCCATGTATCTAGTGTCCGTATCTTGTATAAGTATGATCACCTTGTAGGACAATGAATAGCATGATTATATTCTTCATTTGATGATGTTAACCAGTGCAGTGTCTTCCCATTTTCTTATTTGGTTAATTTTTTTTAAATGGAAGAAATTTCATTACATCAAATGGCACACTACCTAATATATCACTTGTGCAACAAAGACTCACTTGGTTAATTTACTACTCCTGGTGTACTATCTAATCTACAAATCGTTAGTAGGATGCAACTTCTATGACTTGCGCATTTGATCTAACCTTTGTATTTTGAAAATGA
Source organism: Musa balbisiana (assembly GCA_004837865.1). Classification (NCBI taxonomy): domain Eukaryota; kingdom Viridiplantae; phylum Streptophyta; class Magnoliopsida; order Zingiberales; family Musaceae; genus Musa; species Musa balbisiana. The sequence continues at coordinate 4,445,097 of CM017197.1, read as the reverse complement.
GCATACTTCTCAGTTGTGGCAACATGCTTAGCTTCTTCTATAATCCAACAGTTATTCCTGTTGTTTGATGTATGGCACTTTCCCCATGCCTGTTGCCATTGAGATTCATTAAATTTTCCTGACATGTTATCAAACATCCATAGCTAGGAACTTTTAGATCTCCAATAAATAAGCTTGATACCAGAACCACCTCAATGTTACTGCCAACATCAGCAATGCATTCATAGTCAGTTTTCTTATCATGGCTTAGAGTCAAGATGCTGCAAAATTTGGAACGAAAAACATGAACTCAATAATTTTGTACTATTTGTTTTCTTTTAGGAGAATAATTTTGTCAATCTCATTGATCCCACTTGGAAATTTAAGTTTCATCTAGCAAAATCTCTATTTTGATACCTGGTTGAACAGACCTGTCTTGTTCTGTCCCTTTTCTCAAGATGAAATTGGTTGTATTAGTACACATATAACCAATGTCCTTCAGGAGAACATGCACAATTGGTTCTATCACCATTTACATAGTTTTATATTGACTTGTTTCTTTTTTTTATTGCCCCATTACGAAGTAAAGCGATATCTGATACATTGTGGACAAAGTACACTAAGTCTCAACTTGGGGTACTTATTCATAATACTTTGCACAAAATCTTGGTTTTCATTATCTATATACTGGTTGTTGGGAATGAGTTCCATTGCTGAACATATATGTGGAGTCTTATGTTGTATTTGAGGGATGTTTGAACTATGAATATTGGAGCGATATTAGTTATGGTGAACAGTGATTTCAGGTTCATCTACTTGTGTAATTGATGACTATATTAATTGTTAACCTTTACTTCCTATGACAGGGAACTTTACAGTAACAACATCAGTGGCACCATACCTAGTGACCTTGGAAACTTGACGAATTTGGTCAGCTTGGATCTATACCTAAACAGCTTCACTGGCGAAATTCCTGATTCATTAGGGAAGCTAACGAAGCTGCGTTTCCTGTATGATTTGTCTTTCCCAGTATAAAGCTCTGCTTGATTCATGAACTTTGTTTATTTGGTTTTTTACATTCTTTGAAAAAAAGCAATACTTTTTGCTTAGCTTATTTGTCTTGCTAAGATTATCTCTAGTTTTGCATGTTGGATTTGTGGTTGTTTGTTTTGTCCGATACTGAAACAAGAAGTCTTCTAAAATTTTAAGGGTGCCATATGTTCATAAAAGTGGCATGGTTTTTGTGTTGAATACTATCTTACTCATAGCTATTGACGTTGAACACTAGGATTTATGAAATTATGCTGCTTGTTTTCACTGGCATGGTAATTCTAGTGGTCCAAACTGTGTGGGTAAATCACACACGGGAACTGCTGGCACAATGGATGAGGTTGGGCATGCTTGGGTCCATCTCACTATATGCAATATCTTCTTCAATCTCTGCCACTCTGTTGAGTAATAAATTTAAGATGGCGAAGTATTTAACTAGTTATAAGAATCTCATGCATTGCTCGTCATGCATCCATTCATTTAGCTGAACCCCTATGCTTAAAATAGAGCTTTCAAGTTGATGCATCATAACTTTAATAATCGATGCAGTGAATATTTGATGCTGAATTCAGCCTTTTTCATCATGGTTAGTTTATTGGAAAATTTTCTCTTTTACAAGTTACTTTTCTTATTTTTGAAATTTCTGTTGAAGGGCAGCCGGCTCAACAATAATAGTCTGTCGGGTCCTATTCCCAAGTCTTTAACTAATATTACAGCCCTCCAAGTACTGTAAGTTGGCTTGATCCTTGCCTATGATATACTGCACCTTTCTAAAATAATTCTGGTTCTGCTATCTAATGGTGACTTTGTTTTGTCAAAAAACATGCAGGGATTTGTCTAATAACAACCTTTCGGGTGAAGTTCCATCAACTGGTTCCTTCTCACTATTCACTCCAATCAGGTGCTTTCTAATTTTGATGCAATTGTAAACATCTCTGGCTTATTAACCGTTGTATTTGTTGCTAATTATATGCAATAATATGCAGTTTTGCTAACAACCCTCTTCTCTGTGGCCCGGGTACAACAAAAGCTTGTCCTGGTGCTCCCCCCTTATCTCCACCACCGCCATTTGTTCCTCCAACACCACCATCATCCCAAGGTAGGTAATTATGCCTGCTGTTTGTGCTCACTGGAACTCAGTTTAGTTTTTATTTCCCATTGACCTTTGATGTGTTACTTTGTCTTGTCTTGATTCTCATGCTTCACTAAATAGCTTCCAGTTAATTTTAATTTCCCTACCCTCTCTTTTTTTCTTCTCCATCCATCTAAAAAAGGATTTGCTGGAATTTTTCTTATCTCAATCATTCGTATGATATTCAAGATGGAGTATATATGATTGAGCTCACTACTAAAAAGAGCTACTTGGTAACATGTTGCCATTATGTTGCTTGGAAGCACACAAGTTTGATCTTATGCTACTTAATTAAGAAAATAATTTACTTGTGTGGAGATGAATGTTATTGAGGCCACCTATTTGTCTGGATGAAACACTGGTAGCATCGACAAGCTACTACTTGGGAAGACATTCTTTTCATATTATGCACTCTTAGATGCTGTATTTCATAGGTGTTTGATATTGAGTAGGTTATATAGGTTAAGAACTTGCTTGTGGATGAAATCTAAAGGTTGTTAAAATTTAAATGTGACACTCAACAGGAAGTAGTGCCTCTAGCACTGGAGCAATTGCTGGGGGGGTTGCTGCAGGTGCTGCTTTGCTTTTTGCTGCTCCTGCTATAGTTTTTGCATGGTGGCGTCGTCGTAAGCCACAAGAACATTTCTTTGATGTACCTGGTTGGTGTCTAAGAACCTGATTTGTTCTGTGTTAATATCGTTATGGTACTTATTGTGCCAGATATTGTGTGCAGCTGAGGAGGACCCAGAAGTACATTTGGGCCAGCTTAAAAGATTTTCTCTGCGAGAATTACAAGTAGCAACTGATAACTTTAGCAACAAGAACATTCTGGGAAGAGGAGGATTTGGAAAAGTCTATAAAGGGCGACTTGCAGATGGCTCACTTGTAGCAGTAAAAAGGCTAAAAGAAGAACGCACTCCAGGCGGGGAGCTTCAGTTTCAAACTGAAGTAGAGATGATAAGCATGGCTGTGCATCGGAACTTACTTAGGCTTCGTGGATTTTGTATGACACCTACTGAACGATTGCTTGTGTATCCTTATATGGCTAATGGAAGTGTTGCATCACGACTAAGAGGTATTTGTCATTCTTTTATGGCTTACCCCTTATTGCTTTTGAGCCTTAGCTATCACTCATAATCCTAAAATTGGTTCAAGGAAGCCTCGTCATGGTCACTTGACAACTACATTTTTACAATATATTAAGGAGATGTTTTATGCTTATTTGTAGAGCGCCCACCATCTGAGCCACCACTTGAGTGGACAACACGTCGAAAGATTGCATTGGGTTCTGCAAGAGGGCTGTCATACTTGCACGATCATTGTGATCCTAAAATTATACATCGTGATGTTAAAGCTGCAAATATATTGTTGGATGAGGACTTTGAGGCTGTTGTCGGAGATTTTGGCTTGGCTAAACTAATGGACTACAAAGATACTCATGTAACAACTGCAGTCCGTGGAACAATAGGACATATAGCTCCAGAGTACCTGTCAACTGGAAAATCCTCAGAGAAGACTGATGTTTTTGGCTATGGAATCATGCTTTTGGAACTGATTACAGGGCAAAGGGCATTTGATCTTGCCCGGCTTGCAAATGATGATGATGTTATGCTGCTTGACTGGGTAAGCATCAAATAATGTTTGCATGATTATCTGTGATGTATACTTATGTTTATGCTGAATTTTAAGGTATTTTCATCAGATATTAGTTTGCTAGTATCGTGGATTGGACCAGGTTTAGGGCATTTATTTTCTTATGTTTTTGTTTGCTTGAAATATAGACTCAGTTTTGCATCTAGCCTATAGCAATTGATTCTCAAGAAGGTTAGAAGTATAGAGAAGGGTACTGGTCCATAGTCCTTGATGTTTGAGTCCATGTGTTGGTCATTAGAAGAGATACTGAATCCTTTCCCCTTGTGTCAATCAAAAGTATGCCATTAACTGTCTTTGGTGGAAATTTGTGCATATCCTAGGCTAGTTTATGTTCATTTGTGCCATGAAGTTATGCATTCTGAATTGTTATTTTTTCTGGATTCACATTGGGAATGCATACACAAGTCATCAACTATATAACAACGACAACCTGTGTGAAACTAAAATGGAAGTAATGCTTCTTATATGCAACCATTGTCATATAGTATTCCTACATGTAAGGCATTAAGTGCATCTAGTATAGGCTTGTTATTGGAGGAATTAAACCAGCTTCCATGTCTCTTTCAGGTGAAAGGACTGCTCAAAGAGAAGAAGCTGGAAATGTTGGTTGATCCAGAGCTGCAGAATGACTATGTTGAGGCTGAAGTGGAGTCTCTCATCCAAGTGGCATTGCTATGTACTCAGGGCTCCCCGATGGACCGACCAAAAATGTCAGAGGTGGTGAGGATGCTGGAAGGAGATGGTCTCGCCGAGAGATGGGAGGAATGGCAAAAGGTTGAAGTGGTAAGACAAGAGGAGATGGTCCCACGTCATCAAACCAATGAATGGATTTTGGATTCAACCGACAACCTTCGTCCCGTCGAGTTATCTGGGCCGCGATGACCACAAGAAAAAAATGCTGAAGAACATCATCGAAGGTCCCTTTCTTTCTATGCATTTCATTCCTGTGGCTATGGGGAATTACAATTGTGTATATTTCTTTGTCTGTTGTATCATTGTGTTATCTGTTGATGTGTAGCTTTCTTTTAGCAAGACCATGTTACAATTCCCTTCTTGCAAGTGGCAAATTTGGAGCCTCTGCTGGAAGGCATGCTTGACATGATGAAACTAACATAAGCTTTTGTTTGCAAAATAGAGAATTCTAGTCGATCTTTTCTTGTTTCTTAGACATTTCAGCCTCAAGATCTTCTCCCAAAGACTACAGTCCAAGACACTATAAAGTATCATGAACTGTGCCCGCTTTGTGTTTGCGTAAAGATTCAAGAAAGTAGCTGTTCATTCGTGAAACATACAGCTTACGTTGTCGATGATTGATAGTGAACTCTTACAGGGACTGCAGTTGCTGTTGGTTTATTTCTTCCCTCTCATCGTATATTTTTTTTTCGTTTGAGTTTTATGCCGTAAAATATGTTGTGTGACAAGGACTGATTTTTATCGTCTGATGATTGATTTAGATCGTCCGATCAGGTGGATGATTGGAATCCATCCGATCCGTCGTTGCGACCGTCGACGTGGATGGCATCGTCTTCTCACCAGCGGCCGCGACTCGTAGCTCAAGTCGAGCACCGAGTCGTGGGAAGCAGGCATTTCGGGGAGCGGAAAAAGGGTGAAAGGAGGAGTAAAAAAACCCCACCAACTGGCCCGTCGTTGCGATCCTGCGCCCCGCCCTCCCCCTCGAGAAAAGGAGAGAGGAGGAGAAACATTTCTTTGCTCTTCTTCGTTGGGGTTTCCTCGATCTATGGGTTCCTCCTTTCCTACTCCTCCTCCTCCTCTTCCTCCTTGAATCGAGTACTTTCGTCTCGCTCGCGCTCAATATCTATACCTATCTATACACATAAGCCATGGCGGATCCCGGGGACTCTTCCTCGCTTATCGCGCCCGTCCCCGTCCCTGATCCCAACGACATCGACCTCGAAGCCGGCCCCGGCGAGCAATTCCAGTGCCGGATCTGCCTCGAAACCGACGGTTCTCTTCCCTTTCCTTAGGGTTTATTCTCTTTTCTTTTATATGTTTCCTTGCGATCCAGCTCGATTCTTGGTTCCCTCTCATGGAACTTGCGGATAAATTGTTGGGATTGCCTCTCCGATCATGGGATCTCTCGAGGGAGAAGTAGAGCAAAAGAGAGACTTTTGGATCGTTGACTGCGATCCTGTAATTCTCTTGCAGAATATTTGAGCTGACTTCAATCTTTCTTTTTCGTTGCAGGAAGGGATTTCATAGCGCCTTGCAAGTGCAAGGGGACTTCCAAATACGTCCATCGTGAATGCTTGGACCATTGGCGGGCTGTGAAGGTGAGTGTTTACTGTTTAAGGCTACCGATGTTTTGGTTTGGTTGTTCTGCTTTTTGTGATGAGTTTACACGTCCTTAAGAAATATAGGGAACATCCTTGCGGTGAATTGTTATGTAAGGAGATAGCGAAACTAATCATGTATTTTCCTGATTTTTGTTGTTCTGGATGCAAATATCAAATGTGATAGTGATGGGCATAGGGGTATAGCTACACTTTCTTTTCTGAAAGGAACTTGAAAACAAAAGGTAAGAGATGATGAAATGGGTCCAAACAAATATATGTTTATACCCACCCCGGCTGCATGGATGTGTAATGAAATTGTGTACAGCAAGCCTGAAATTAGAATAATGGAGGAATTTAGGAAACCTCCTGCCAGATTGTTTTGAAATTAGAATAATGTAGGAATTTCAGGAAATCTATTGCTTAGTTGTCTGTTATGCAGAACTGACTAAGGTTATATGGGTGTGCACATCATTGTTCAGAGGAAGTAATCCAAGCATGCCTGAGAATTAGGAAAGGGAAACTTTTCTCTTTGTGGAGCATGCTAAGAGGAAATCTGGAGTTGACTATTTGAGAGTTGTTAACGGGGATGTTTCAAGTGTACAACCTGAATTGTCGATAAAGAATTGTTGGTTATCTTAATGATTATCCCTTCTCTGTGATCGTTTGTGTTATAACACATCTAATAATCAAAACCTTTGTTTATGTTTTTGTGCATTTCTTCTCATTGTTCATCATTCAGAGGAATGTGGATTGAAGTAACAGACCTTTATAAAATTTGATGCTTGCTATGTGAGCATCACCCTGCAGCCTGTTGGTGGATTGTTGGCCATTTGTAGATTTAGTGATGATTATGCTCATGAGAAAGGATGACCTGAGTGCATCTGGAGTTGTAGAAAGCAATTCTTGCTTTTCCAAGCTGGTTTCTCTTGATATAGTAACTAGCCAATTGCAATTGTATTACTGGAATCTAAGTGGCTTCTTGGCCTTGGATATGGAAACCTTGTGCTTGGTCTAGTTGTGTGGAAATAGTCAAACATGGTGGAAGGGAGATGGATGGGGAGAATCAACTTTGTAGAACTTGGAGAAGTAGCCACTTGAATGATTAACAATTGAAAGAAGATGCTTGCTAATGTTGTAATCTAAAATGGGAAAAGAAAGTTCATGTTGATTTTTAAGGAGGTATGGGAACAAATTAAGTTAGAGTTTAGAGGAAAGATCAAACTGCCAAGTTTTCCCAATATGGAAATACGGAGTTTGTTGGATCGAAGGCTGATAATATATTTTTAGCTAATGCTCCACCTAAATTCTGTCATTGTTGTTTTTATTCCATTTTATGTTTGGCACAAATTTGTGAGATTATCTGCAATTCGAAGGTTGCTAACTTTGACAATTTTTCATTTTTCTTCAGGAAGGTTTTGCATTTGCTCATTGCACAACCTGTAAGGCTCCTTACTATTTGAGGGTGCATGTTCATGCAGACAGGAAATGGAGAATTTTGAAGTTCCGGTTCTTTGTTACTAGGGATATACTGTTTATTTTTGCTGTTGTTCAACTTGTAAGCTTAAGTTTTATTATCACTTGATAAGTTTTGAAATATTAATGCATTTTTGTACCAATTATTTATTGTGTGTGCATCTGGAACAGATAATATCTTCATTGGCATATCTGGTCTATTTGGTTGATAGCTCTCACAACTATTGGTTGCGATTGGCTTGGGGTTTTGATGGTGAATTTAGTTTCTATTATATATGTGGTACACTTCTAAACTGTCAGAGCACTTCCTGATGCTTTTGTCTGTTCACCAAGTCATAAAGTTGTTTTCTCTATTCTTGTTGATATTATACTACAAAAAACACACGTTCTTTTTCTTTTCAAAATAACAAATTAACAATTATAAGCAATCATATTCTCTGATTCTGCTCTTGCTTTTTTCAACTTTGGAGTACAGTTTTTTTTTTTTTTACTAGAAATTTGAACCCTGTTGTTGAGTTAGCCATATCTTGATGATTGAAAGCATCATTTTTCTCTTATAGTTGATGTGTATGACTTTTCTCTTAGTAAATAATCACCAAGTAGTTATTGTTGATTAGTTAATGATTGGACCTTCATGTACAAGAGACCCATCCAAAGATGGATTAGATATATAAGTGAAGCCACGCAAAATATAGGTTTGTTATCACCACAGCCATCTTTACAAATGTCAAACAATTTGAAGATAGATGTGGTGATGAAGGAATGGTAACAACCTGCAGAAAAAATTTCTTTGATGCCTTAATCAATCAACAATTATTGAAACCATCTGGGGAGATGCTACAGGTCAATAAGACTTATGAGGAGGTTATGCGTGCAGAACTAAAATCAAGAGTGTGGATGAAAAGGGGGGTCATTGTAAGTTCACATATTATGCTAAATCAATGAAAGGAAATCCTAAGTCTTACATGAAAAAGGAAATTCACAGATGGTTATTGTCTTCCCTTAGGTACCATAACAAGAGTAATGACCAATGAGAAAAATCTTTGTGATGCAACCCATTTCTAGTGAGGGAATATCAATTAGTAAATCTTCCACATTAAAGTTCTGATTCTCGTAAAATTCCAATATGAGCTCTGTTATTGGTATTACCAAGTCATTGAGGAGCAAGTCTTTAAGCTGCAAACCTCTTTTCATCTCTATTGAAGATTAGAGGATCATGATATCACTTAATCATGCATAAATTATAGGTTTATATGTTCAATTTAAACGCTTTTATGTACACCATATACTATGCAACATTCATAGACAGCACATTGTTCGAAACTCAGAGTAAATCTAAGCTTTCATCTCTTGCCGTACTACTATTTGGAATATGAAGATTTACATATTTGTGCATTAGACTGTCTCCAGTATCAACCTCTTAATGTTATTTATATCATCATACTTGGATCTTTTAGTGGGACCTCTCTTATTATTCTTGCTCATTTGCTCATTGCACTCGTCTGTAAGTGCAGGGGCGCTATTGTTTTTCGCTCTTCTTGGGTTATCTGGATGTTTCATAACTTGTTATGATCGACGAGTGCGCAATGATTTGGCTCAACCATGTCGAGAGTTATGCATTTGTTGCTGTCAACCAGGGTTAGCACCTATTTTTCTTATTTTATAGTTTCTTGAATTATAATATTTGGTCATATTGTAAGTCAATTATGTGATTCATTTTTGATATTCTGATATTATATATGCTTTTATGTGTATCTTGTCTGGAGCTTTAGTTTAAATACAATGTAAATGTTATATAACCAGATAATTTTCCCTTTTCTTTTCCTTTTGTTTCTGTTCCTGCCCGTCTTTCTTCCATGGTTCACTTTTAACTTTTTTAGCAGCTGTTCTTGTGTACATATGTTAATGTGATCTTATGGGATTCTTTCAGAATGTGTGCTGACTGCCATCTCCCTGGCACCCTCTGTATGTGGACTGACTGTACCACGTGCTTTGAAAGTTGTGCAAGTACCGCAGGAGAATGTGGCTGCTTAGGAGGGGCTGGCGAAGCGGGTCTACCATTATTGTTTATCGTAGGACTAATTGTTCTTGGGCTCTTCACTGTTATTGGCATATTTTACAGTGTTCTCGTGGCAACGATGGTTGGCCAGAGAATTTGGCAGCGTCACTATCATATACTTGCTAAACGAATGCTGACAAAAGTGAGTCCTTTTTCCTCTAGGCATAAGCAGGTCCTTTCCATTTGTTATCTTTTTGTTAATTCAAAGAATGATGATTGATATTTCTGAATCACATATCCATTTTGGTTTGTGACTTTGATCTCTTCTCTGCTCCAATCTCATATCATATTTTTTGAATTCTCACGCCGCACAAAATGTGGTTGTATATCAGGAGTATGTTGTGGAGGATGTCGACAGCGAGGGCACTGATTGGTGCCCGCCACCTCTTCCTGCTGAGCATGTTCAACAGCTAAAGGCACTTGGACTCCTATAGTCTGAGCTTGAAGGCAAAGAACAGTTGTGCTTTAGAGATGGATTGGAAGAGGCATACGGGAGGTACTAGCAATATCCAAGTTAGTGCTGGTATTGCCTTCATATTTGTCTTTGGTAAAATGTCCACAAATTGAACGATCATCAGTGTTGCACCATCATCTTTATGGATAGCAAATACCACCTAAGAAGTTTTTGTAAGAGCTTGTCCCTACAAAATAGGTTAACTCATTAAAAAACACTCCGTCTTTGTGGTTTACTGATGTGGAATGCCATTGTTTCGGACATGTTTCTTCTGCTCCATACAGAACACGAGTTGTGTCAGCTGATACAGGAACAGAAGAAGCATGAAGATGGATTTCAGTGTGGTGTCTACTTTGTATGGGCTGCTTAAAAGTGGCATATCTCGGCATCTGGTTTATTACAGTAGATGTAGACAAGCTATTTGATCAAGAGCAAAAAAAGGTCGTATTTTGTCATAGACCATCGTTTGCGAGAATGCCTGGATGACACACAGGTTCAGGTTCGGTCGTATTTTGTCATTCGTATTTTGTCATAGACCATCGTTTGCGAGAATGCCTGGATGACACACAGGTTCAGGTTCGGTCGTATTTTGTCATAAACCCTAATTCTAAACTTCAAACCCTGGTATTATGCCACTGGATCCGGCACATTTGACAAGCCGATCCTTCCGGCATTCAATGACAGCTCTGTTTCTGTGGGCCGATGCTTCTTCTTCACAGTCGAGCTCGGGACGAGACCGCGCCTGAAGAACCAGACGTGCCAAGGGCCCAACGGCACCAAGTTCGTGGCTGCCGTCAACAACATCTCGTTCGTGTCACCCACGATGGCTCTCCTCCAGGCACACTTCACCGAGAAGTCTAACGGCGCCTACACCCCAACTTCCCTGTCGTCACCCTGATGCCATTCAGCTACATCGAAGCTTCGTCGACCAACACGATGGTGAGCAATGGGACCGAGCTGATGGTGCTTCTGTTCAACACCGACGTCAAGTTGGTGATCCAGGACACCAACATAGCTACAAGCTGCACCTCCAACTACGATTCGGTGAATGACCCCGCCAAGTTTAACCTGGTGGATTCGGTGGGGAGGAACACCATCGGTGTTCCGACCGACGGTGGGGTGGTTATCAGATTCCCTTTTCATTCGAACATAACGTGAAGATAATTAAAATTAAATATTTTATTTTGATAAATGTAGGGATCCATAAATAAAGGGATCGGATGCTAATCATAGCCAAGTAATTCTTAATATGTAATCAGCCCCCGTCCTTATGAGGCCGCCACACACACTGCGTCTCTCGATCAAACGCCTTAACGTAGGGTTTTCGATCGTTCCGTCTCTACGCCGGAGTGGCGGAGATAGCTGCAACCCACTAAAGGCGGGAGATGGCGGCGGGCGCGGCCTCATCAAGGTGAACGGCGTCCCAATCGAGCTGGGTGAAGCCTGAGGGCCTCCGCCTTAAGGCCTTCGAGCCCGTCCTCCTCCTCGGCCGGCAGCGCTTCATGGGCGTCGATCTCCGCATCCGCGTCCGGGGCGGCGGCAAGACCTCCCAGAAGATATATGCCATTCGCCAGAGCATCGCCAAGGCCCTCGTTGCCTTCCACCAGAAGTACGTCTACGAGCAGTCCAAGAAGGAGATCAAGGACATCCTCGTCCGCTACGACCGCACCCTACTGGTCGCCGATCCGCGACGCTGCGAGCCCAACAAGTTCGGTGGCCGCGGTGCCCGTGCCCGTTTCCAGAAGTCCTACCGTTAGACCTCCGTTGTTGTCGGTTCGAATTCAGTCCCACCATCCTTCTCTGAAACAAAAGATCAAACCTTTTGCGCGTTACCTTGTCTGTTGGATTCTGAAGCATGTTTGCCGATTTTGGAACTACACCTACGACTATGTCTTATTTTTTGGGTGCTTTTAGCTAGATGTTACTGCTCTCGAAGTCTAAATACTGCCCTATGAGATCCCTGTTTATTGAATTCAACACAAATTAACACCAGCACAAGGCATCACGGTGTTGTTCAATGTTCGTGTATGTTGATAGTGATAAGTCTACCATCAACGAGATTTCTCTCTTTTTTCTTCTGTTTCATGTATAGGTTATCAGAGAGTGCCTGTTGAAGATTTGTCATGGGCTTAACAATGTCTTCTAGAACAACCACGGATCTTGTTTTGCTAAGAAGTGGGTAAAAAACAGAGAGGTCTGGAGAGGACGGATGAACTTTAAGCAACATTTCAGACAAGGTAAGGTAAAGTGGTCTTATATTCTCTTATTACCCTCTCTTCTATTCTAACATTTCCTTCTCCTGTCTTTCTATTCTCTTCTTAAGTTATTAATCAAACAAATCATTTTATGCAGTGGAAGGTGAGGTTTCTTTTTTTTTGCCACTCAGTCAACTAGAATAGCCTTTTTCTTTTTCTATTCTGCATATCAATGATCTGATTTATCTAGTAACATGAGGTTGGCAAAGTTGTCATTCTTGGCCACATGTGTTGGTTTCCGAACTCCATGTCAAACTAGAATGCAATTTCTATATTGGAATGATTGCAGACTGATTTAGTATTTTGCATTGTACTTGGCTTGTTCTGTTTCATCTTTTATTTTGTTACTGTTGCTGCAGAAATATTGAACTTTCTATGGGTTTTTATGTCATGTATTCCCTCAAGTGTTTTGGCTTGCCTGTCTTTGATTTTACGAACATATAATGTTTTATGAACTATCGCCGAGACAGTGGGATTTCGTTGCTAGTAATTCTACATGGATCATGAATATGAGTTTATATGAAGTTAAAAAGACTTTGACCGATGAACGCACAGCTTTAGATTGACAATTGAAGTGGTTACTTGTCTCTTCAATTTAGCATAGTAGAATTTTCCTTTTTCCACTTTAATGTTCTTTTTTTCATGCAAGGTCTTGTAAGATGCACATAAAAAAATTAGCTTAAGGATGTTTGCTAGGGTTATTGTCATTTGGATGGTGTTTCAATAGTATCTTTTTATTACCTTGGTTTGACTATAACCTTTCCAGAAAAAAAAAACGAAAAGGGCAAGTTCCAAGATGGAACATACATGGTTGCATTTATCAGAGATAACATTTGTTCATGGTTTATGTGACCCGAAATTTGTATACATTGTTTGGCTGAAATATCTTTAGAACCGGAGGTTTAGGTATGCATATGATCGAGCTGAACCATTCAGAAACTTTGAAGTTTCTCCGTATCCCAATTTGCGTGCTTCTCTAACTGGCAGTCTCAGGTTTTCTTTCTTGAGACCTCAGTAGGTCGGAGAACTATTAGGTAGCTAGAATATTATCCGATCTCTATGACCTTCATTTCCTTTTCTTTAGGAAAGGTGGTGGAGGTATCTGATTCTTTTCCTTCTACCTTGTCTTTTGGTTCTGGATTCTGTTTTTGGATCCATGGTGGGTAGCATGAAGGTTAATATGATAAAATACCAAGTTTGAATGTACAACAATGGATTTTCCAGTTCCATCCCTAGAAGACCTCATATTTTTGTGCCAAGCGTATCGGTGACAACTAATTTCCCTGTTTCGATATACTAGTGTCTATTAGGGTGTGCATCTCTGTTGCAGATATTTCTCCTGTTTACTGTAAAAGTTCTTTTATCATAAACTTACTCCTTGCAGGAAGAAAAAACATCATTTTCTGCATTACATGCACTGTACTTCTCAAGTATGTGTTTACTGTCCAGTGAAACTATAGGTGATGCCTACTGCTTGGTGCCAGTGATGTGGATGCATCAACTTACCTCATCATGTTGGAATCTCTTGCTCCATGAACATTCAAGATTTCCATGTGTTCTTGACTTGAAGCAGAGCTGCTTTCTATTGTTAGAGGGTGAAACCTTTTTGCTTTCTTTTTTTTTCGGGTAAGATATTGAAAAGTCAATATTTGATCGTTATTGGTGTTTATTATGGATTTTATATAAGGTAGATTATACTGTTGTTTTGTAAAGCTAAATCGATAGGTTACATTTAATTTGAGGCAGGCAATTGAGATGTTGTGATTATTTGCAACAGAGATGCATGAATCGGATGTTGATTACTGTCTCAGAAATTACAATCGACTGTTTCTTCCCATTGTTGGAGGAATATTATATTGAGCCTTCTAATCGTACTTGATGGCTCATCACAAACCCAAGCCATGGCAGGAGTCGTGCTTGGTGTCCTCCCTGTAATCCTTGCTGTGTGAATCATGGGATGAAGCTTCTTCTTCTTCGTGTAGGGTTTCTGCTTGCAGAGACGACCGGTTCAAGTGGGCGGGCTAACCCGAGTCCGAGATGGATCAGGTTTATCCCGATCCGATACCGGCAGTGGGATCCGCTAGCCCTGCAGGCCACGTGGGGGAGAGCAGCCATCCCGCCAGCTGTCCGTCACGTGGGAGCGCCGAGGTCGGCGGGCTCCGCTTTCCTGTGGGGCCCACTGGGCTCAGTCCGAGCCGAGACCAGGTGGATAGAGGATAATGGCAAAGTTGTGATTAGCCACACTGCTGGTCTACCGTGCCATTTCTCTCCGTCTTCCACCTGCACGTAAACAGTCGACCCAAATAAGCTTTGTTTCTGGTTACTGCCACTGTCATCTGCGCCATCGGATTCCAACACAACACCACTTTTGATCACCATATAATTTCCCTCTTTGGGGTATTTCTTCGAACAGTATATGGAAGACACCAAACCGAGCATTGCAGTCTTTGTTAGGTGGTGGTGGTGGTTGGAGTAAGCCGGAAGCAATACGCTGATAAGCAAGATCACGAGGAAGATTAAGATCCAATCCATCAAATCTCTTTGTCAATTTAGATACATATGACCTAAATATTAGCTAAAGATGATATTTCTTTTCCTTTGTCCTAAATAAGTACAGGTTTTTTGCCTTTATGACATCTTAATTCAACAATTATTGTTATTATTATCATTGGAAAGTTGGGCTTTGGCGCGGCGTCCCTTTCTTAAACCCCCTCTATGTATCTCGCTTCGATCGGGATTTGGCAAGTCGATCGAGCTCCATTGCGACCCGGAAGAGCTCCCAACAGTGGATTCCCGGAAGAACCCTAGCGCCATTTTGCTTTCCGCCGCCTATCGAGCCTTTCCAGCGACGTCTCCTCCGTCCCCGCTTGCCCTCGCTTGGTCTGCAAGCCCCAGATCCGGAGTTAGGTACGGGAGTTGCGCTCTGTACCCCTTTGTCTGTCCCCACGCCGCACACTCTTTATGTCCCTGTCTCCTTCAGTGCGGGCGCGTGTGTCAGTTCTTGTGGTCATTCTTGAAATCCAGTTGGATCGGGGTGAGGAATCTGGAGCAGCTGGGGCCTTTCGGGCAAGATGATCGGGTTTTGACGTCAGGACTGGCGTCGCCTCTGCTGTGTGCGTTAATCGTCTTGTGGTATGGTTGTTCTTTTTCGTTGATTAGTTGGTTATTTTGTTGAATTTTTTTTTACAAGATTCGCATTTGGTGCTTTGCTAGTGAAAAGGTTGGATCTTTGATGGAGAATCTGAACAGTCAAGTCTATAAGAGATTGAATTGGGGGTTCTGTTCTTTCACTGGATCTGATTGTCTAGGTAGATTGTGAAACTGTTCTTAGATCCGAGTCGTTGGTTGTGAAAGCGTCGTTGTTTTGCATTCTCCTTCTGTAGATGTGTAAATTTTGGAGTTTCTTGAATGGTTCTTCTTGTTCTTTAGGTTGATTTTTGAAGGTATGTTTCCATATATTTTAGCTTCAGATTCTTTGGTTTGTTCGGAGATTTGTACCTATTTTAGATGGATCTGTTGGGAATTTAGTTCAAATTTCAAGTTATGTAGACAAACTACTGTTCAAGAGACAAAGGAAAGAGAATGCTGATCCCATTCTTGTTGAATTCCTTTTTTCCTAAAAGTAAATGGGGTTCATGGTCTTGGACGTGCAATGCAGGGAGGCAATTGGAGAGGAAAGGTGATGTTTTAGCTGATAATTAGCTGATTCGGGAACAATGTCGAGGATTCCCAAGTGGAAAATCGAAAAGACAAAAGTGAAAGTTGTTTTCCGCCTTCAGTTTCATGCAACACATGTAAGTTCTTCCTTTTTTTGTGCTTTTAACTTGTTATTATTTATGTGAATTGCTGGATGGTCACATAAATTTTTATTGGTCATTCAATCTCATGCTTTTGAAGGTGCTCATTTGTCCACATGATGATACTTTTTCATTGTCTTTATCCTTTATTTTTCGCTACTCGTTCTGTTTTGCACTCATCTTTCTTTGTTGATTCTTTCCTTGAGTGATGTTTTCTTAAGTTTTATCTGGGAAAGCTCCTATTACACATTCCTTGGGAATGTGTGCTTTAGCCCCAAATATAAGATACATAAAAGAAATATCTCTACTTGTTGCAGATTCCACAAGGATGGGACAAGTTATTTGTGTCCTTTATCCCCATTGACACAGGCAAAGCAACTGCAAAGACAAACAAAGTGAATGTTAGGAATGGGAACTGCAAGTGGCCAGATCCAATCTATGAAACTACAAGACTTCTCCAAGATACAAGGACCAAAAAATATGATGAGAAGCACTATAAGCTTGTGGTAGCAATGGTATTAAATTCATTTTTATGTTTGCTACTGTATACATCTTAGATAACCATTGAGACAATGAAAAAGTGCTCATTTGACAGATCATGTATGAGGTATTCAACTGTGATTGACTCACTTGTCTTTTGGAAATATAATGTTCTCAGGGGTCTTCCAGATCAAGTTTACTTGGGGATGTTACTATCAACCTTGCTGGTTTTGCTGATGCTCTGAAGCCTTCATCTATCTCATTGCCTCTTACTAATTGTGATTTTAGCACAACTTTACATGTGAGCTTCTTTATTTATATATCCAGTCTTCTTAACATAGTTTTGTTGTTAGTTGCAAAAGTTTTTTCTAGTTTTCTGGACTGTTTTCATTGACAAATTTAAGCCCAAGGATGAGTGGACTCTTCAGTCCTTTGTGAATTAGTGGTTGTCTGTGGAAAGGCAAATGATCATACCGAGGGATGATGTTGGTCTTTAACACACTTTTGCTATGTATGAAGACAACTGTAATTTCTAGGAAGATTTTGTTAGCTTATACAAAGTTTTTGCAGTTTCTGATGATGGTCCTTGGGCGGACGTTCGGGATTTAGAACTGATTAATTTTCTTGTCATCCATGCAAAAACAGGCAGAAGTGCAATTTTTAGATGATACAGTACCAGATAAATGTTTAATATGGACCTAGGAGGCATTAGTCTTAAGGAAATAGCTATAAAGGTTCATTTGGACATTGTTGAGATTTATATAATTATATATCAGTTCCCTCAGTGCAGATGTTTAAATCTGAGACAAAAATGATAATGCATACCTCGACCAGTTAAGTCCTTATCCGAAGAAGCATTACAAAATAAATTCCACTAGAAAATCTAAAGCTTAAAAGTTTTATGTCATTTCATCTACCCACTAACTAAACCCATAAAGACAGCACAGTAACCGTACAGCCAAAGATTAACAATCTAAAATCCATGTAAATATGGAAGTATGAAGTAGTCTACTCTTGAATTTACTCTCCATCAAGGTGACAGGATATTAAACCTCAATATTCATTTATTGCGTTTATATTCTTTCTCTTTGTAATATTTTTCTGTCTATTCCAGGTCACAGTGCAGCTTCTTACGTCCAAAACTGGCTTCAGGTGCTGCTTCATTAGAAACATTTGCTTATATTGTTAACAATACCCATTGTTCTCATCCACCACTCTCACATGTTACAACATCATATCAGAGAATTTGAGCAGCAAAGGGAACTGAGTGTAAAGGGTGTCCAGACGATATCCAGCCACAAAAATGATCCCACTGAAGTTGAAGCTGAAACTGCTTCATCAGAGATAGCTAATGAACTTGAAGAGGTCTGTTTGTATATTTTGATTATTTCCTCTGCAATGTCTACTTGCATGGATTTTTGTGACCTCTAGTCCTCATTAGTCATGATAGAAATTTTGCAAGATTATTGCAATGGTTCCCTTGGTGAAAATGAAACATGATTACAGAATTTAAATGATTGAAGCTTCTGTGCATTAAAAATTAGATTGCATGATTAATGTTTTTAATGTATTCACATGAAAGGCTGTCTAGGTCTCTAATTGTTTAGTGGCCATTAAGAAGCAATATTTACTGTAACCCCATTGAGTATTTTATTTAAAACTGGAAAATATGCTTAGAATGGTGGTATTGCAATATCCCATCCATAGATAACCTAGATTCAGTTATTTACCAACTGTGCCAAGATTAATTATTTATGATAAATGGAAAAAGGCAGTTGTTCATTCAATTATCCTATCCTTTGCGTGAACTGCCTTTACTTGACCACAGGCATCAACCTTCAGATTGATCCTGTCTCATAGTCTATGAGTTACAAACCACATTATGAATACTCCCTTTTTGAAGATTTGGCCCACATGATTTTGTGGTTGGATTGTGACAACCCCAGTATAATACCAGGAGAATAGTACTGATCAGGTCATCAATGGAAATTGTTGTGATGATATGAATTGTTAAGCTTCAGCCTAATATGTAACTACATATCCCACTTATGTTACCAACATTCTGCCTTTGGCATTATTTTTTTAACTTTAACCTTCTTTTTTGTGTTGATTTATCCATCATGAAGTCCTGAGTTAAAGAAACCAAGAAGCGCAATAAGAAGATAATTTTTTATTTTTTACAACCCAATATTTGCTTTCATGTCATAATGTTCTTCATATGTTTTTGTTCTTTAGATAGAAGAGATCATTTAGTTTCTCTAAAAAGCTCTCTATTCATGTGTCCTTGATAATTTGACAGAAATCTTATTAAATGGTAGCAAGTGTCTTAAGACTTAAGAGTACTTGATTTCAAGGATAATCGACATGATTATTTCCGTCCAAGTTTTTGCTTTAGTAACGTTTGCAGTAAGTTGTCCAAGAGTTTCTGTTTCTTTGTTAATATCTAAAAATTACAGCAGATTGTTTGGTTGTGGTTGATGCAGTCACTGAATGTTTGCTACTGTGAATAGGCAAATGCAAGAATCAGGTACAAGGAAGATCATATGGGGCTTCTTTTGCTTGAACAAGTGGAAGAGTCAAATGAAGAATATGAAGACTCTACTGGTGGAGCTGATGGCTCATCATTTACCTCTGAAATTTTACATGCTGAAAAGAATGATCTTCCAATAATTCATGGAAAGGATAACTTCAAAAGTATGGTATGTGGTGATCTACCCATCAGTCAGATTCCTATACATGCGAAAGAAGACCCAAATGGCAGTCAGCGTTTTACCCAGGGGAGGAATGATTGGACACATGGATGGAGCTCAAAGTATTCTGTTGGGAATGATCTTGCTACAGCTTATGAAGAGAATAATAGACTCAGAGTAAGATTGGAGGTAGCAGAGTCAGCATTTTTACAGCTTAAGTTGGAAGCAAAGTCATTGCAGCGAATTACAGATGAATTAGGGGCAGAAACTCAATGCTTGTCCGAGCAGCTACTCTCTGAACTTGCCTCAGGAGAACAACTGAATAGAGAAGTATCCATGTTAAAATCTGAGTGCTCGAAGTTAAAAGATGATCTTGAAGCCCTAAAATCTACTAAAGTTATGCAGAGAAATCCTGACCAGAGAGCTCATAATCCTTTGATGTTGAACCATGGCTTGGAAAATGATTCAGTTGATGGTAAGCTTCAGGATGATGTTATTGCTGCAGAGACCCACTATATGTACCATGATTTGCGGGAAAAATGGCTCGAGAATCTTCTGCTTATTGAGAGCAGAGTCCGAGAAATTCAAAATAAGGCTCGCGTTAGATACCATGGAAGTGATTTTGATTTTCTGGGCCCTGATTTTGAGCTTCTCGGATGTCTTATTGGTGACCTTAAGGAAGATATTATCCAAGTAAAGGGCCTTGGAAGATCTTACAGGGATAATAGTTTTTTAGAAAACACAGTTTATCACTTGAGTGATTCTCATAAAGTATATCATGAACATGACACTCTTAAGAAAAGTCTTGAAGCTTCAAGCTTGAGGGAGGACAAAATGTTTGATCTCTTACCAAAACTAGAGGAGTTGACAACTGAAAAAGAAAGTCTCACCAAAAAGATTGACCAGATGCAATACTACTATGAATCTTTGATACTGGAACTGGAGGAAAGCCAGAAGCAAACAGTAAAGGAACTGGAAAATCTTAGAAATGAAGACTCCTCTTGTCTCTATTCAGTATCTGTTCTCAAAAGCCAGATAGAAAAAATGCACCAAGAGATGAATGAACAGTTTATAACTTTTGCTGAAGATAGGAGCAGCTTAGAATCTCAAAATAAGGAACTTGAGAAAAGGGCTATTGCATCAGAAACTGCATTAAAAAGGGTTCGCTGGAACTATTCCATAGCAGTTGATCGATTACAGAAGGACCTTGAATTACTCTCTTTCCAAGTTTTGTCTATGTATGAGACAAATGAAAATCTTGCAAAGCAAGCATTTGCAGATGCTTATCAGCAGTACCATGAAGAATGTCCAGAAGAAGTCAGGTCATATGCTGATAAGGATGGTATGTCGACTTTGTTTGACCAGGAGCAGTACCAGTCAGACCTTACGAGGATTCAGACAGAAGATAGACACTATGGAACTATTCACAAATGGTCTCCATTGGATAATGGTATATCAACATCTGTTTCTTTCAAAACAAGTGGTGCAATCTCTAAGGTGGGTATTCCCATTCATGTAGAGCTGCAAGCTGGGGATGATGCAGATATAGAAGGGTTTAATTCAGATGAGACTGAGCAGCTGGCTTTACACCATACTCAGGTAAAGGACAAACTTACTGCTGACTTATCCTCAGGGTTGCATGAAGCTGAACTTTCGGAAATGCATATGCTAAACATGGATTTGAAAGTTTTCTCAGAGGTTTTACTGGGGACATTGTATGATGTAGATGATGGGGTTCGGCTTACGAAGGACAAAATTCTTGAAATTACACAGCGACTACATCACACTACAGAGCAAAAAGAAAGCCTCATGCTTAAGTTGCATAAAGCATTGGATGATGCTGGGGTTTTGAAGGATGATAGAACTAAATGCATCTCTAGATGTGAAGATTTAGAACTGAAGAACCAAGTTCTAGAAGCAAAGCTCCAAGACATCTCCTATGAAAGTACTATCCTTAGTGGAAAGGTCACAGAATATGAGAGGATGCTTGTGAAATGCAAAGTTTATGAAAAAGAATATAAGGCTTGCACTGAAGAAATGAACAGTGTGAAAAATCTTCTAAAAGCGGAAATCCTACAAAAAAATTGTCTCGAGATTGAAAAGAGCTCAATAATTGAAGAATTTAAAGCATTGAAGGAACAATTTGACAGGAAATCTTCTGAAAATGAGGAAATGCAGACTTGTATTGCTTGTCTTCAAGAGAAGTTGGGGTATCTTCACACTTGTATGAGTTCCTGCAATGAGCAAATAGGTTGTTCTGCTCTGGATGACATATCTGTATTACAGGAATTGGATGATGGAAACTATATGCCTGTTATTATGAATCTGGGACAGTTCCAGCAAGAAGCAACAAAGAAAATACTTCACTTACTTAAAAAGAACAGGGATATTGAGGAACAAAGAGATATTGCTCAGTGCTTAACAAAAAAGACAGAATTAGAATATATTAATATGAAGCAGCAACTTGAATCTGACTTACATGAGATTACTGAAAAGCTAGAAATGTCCAATGCATTAGTTGAGAAGCTTCAAGTGGAACTGCAAAATGCTTTGGAGAAGCTTAAACTCAGTTCAGAAGCTGAAGAGAAGAAGAAATTGAAAAATAGAGAATTGTCTTCAAAACTCACATTTTTAGAAACTGAACTGCAGGAAGCTATTGACGAGAACAAGGATCTAGTTAACCAGTTATTTGTACTTTCAGGTGTTAAGGAGGAACTTGAGAAAACTCAAATCAGTCTTATGAATTGCATGCAAGAGAAGAAGTCTTTGTTGATATCTATAGAGTCTGGAAATGAGGTTTCCACCCAAATGGGGAATGAGCTCCACGATCTAAAAGAAAATTTGTGTTGCACCCATAGAGATTTGCAGATAGAAAAAAAATTGAGAGAGGAACTTGATGCTGCAGTTTCAAGCCTTTCAACACAACTGAAAGAAAGAGATAGGGAGTTGCTTTCTTTTCATGAACAAAAAACTGAAGTTGCTCATTTGCAGGAAATCATTGTGGATTTAGAAAAAACAAACACTGGATTTCAGCATGTTGTGTTAAAGAATGAAGAAAGTCAAATAAGACTGACCCATGAGAATTTATCCCTACGCATGCAAGTCATGGATATGGGAAATCAATTGGCAACAGTCCTTGAGAATTCAATAGCTGCTGAGATCAAACTTACTTATATGAGAAGTCATTTCTGTGACATTGTGCAGGAGTCATTTGCACAACTTAAGATACTAGAGAAAGAGCTCGAGGAGATGAACTTAAAACATGGAAATGTTGTTACATTGCTGAACACTCATTATTGCAGTGAAGCACAATTAATTGAGGAAAATGCAAGATTATCAGTAGCTCTTCAATCATTACAATCTGAATATGACATTGTTTTTCAGGATAAAGAAGACCTCATTGATTACACAAACAAACAAAATGCATTATGCACAGAGTATGAAGATATGAAGGTCAGAGAAGCTGACAGTAAACTTCAAAAACAGAAGTATGAAAATGAGATTTGTCAGCTGAAAAACATGCTGATCAGTTTTGAAGAAGAGATGTGGAACTTAAGGTCATCTAAGGATGCATTAGAGGTCACATATATAGTTCTCCAGTCCACATTGAATGAACAACAAACAAAAGTATCATTGCTTGAGGAACGTGATCGGGAGTTGAAGATCTTACAAGAGCACCACAATGAGCTTAGATATAAACTCTCAGAACAGATTTTGAAGACAGAAGAATATAAGAACCTTTCCATTCATCTAAGAGAACTCAAGGATAAAGCAGAAGTTGAGTGTCTTCAAGCTCGTGAAAAGAAGGAGAATGAGAGATCGTCCCAGGACTCCTTGAGAATTGCTTTCATCAAAGAGCAACATGAGTCCAAGATCCAAGAGCTGAAAAATCAGCTATATGTCTCCAAGAAGTATGCAGAAGAAATGTTATTTAAATTGCAGAATGCTCTTGATGAAGTTGAGAGCAGAAAGAAAACTGAGGTTTCTCTGGCAAAAAAAATTGAAGAGTTGTCAGAAAAAATCTCAAATTTGGAGTCTGAGCTGGAGACGGTTATGACTGATAGAAGAGAACTAGCCAAAGCTTATGATAGAATAAAGAATGAGTTGGAGTGCACTATATTGGGCCTTGACTATTGCAACGAAGCAAAGCTAAAGCTTGAAGATTCCTTGAAGGAATGCAATGAAGAAAGAACGAAAGCTAGAATAGAACTCGACTTAGTCAAGAGGCTGTTTGATAATATGGCTTCACATGAAGCCCTAAATTCAGAAGGTAATCATGACTCTGGTTTTCTAACAACAACTTCCATTGAGCAAATGTTGCAAGATAGCAGCTTTGGGTTTTCAACTATCTTCCAAGAGATGCCAAATGACAGAGGTACTAGTTCGGGAATAGATGCACCAGCTGGAGTTGTTGACAATTCTTTGAAGAATATAGATGTTGATCTCTTGAAAACAGGGGGCAAGCTGAGCTCTTGTGAAGATCTTGAAGATGTTATGTCAACTTCTGCCAATGAGAGCTCACTTTCATGTCCAGTATCAAGCTCACAAGCTTTTAAGGTATTACCTTTATCTATTTCATATTTTTGTAGTTCTATTGTACGTATTAGCACGGTGACGCATAGTATACAAGCGTCATCCTGCTCCATGCCATTCCTCTAGTGAATAGAGCTCATACTTCTAAAGCTGCCAAAATTTCATGAGATGTCTATAGTAAGTCTTCAACTGAAGTTTGAAGAAACTATACAACCGTTTTGATGTGGATTTTCCTCAGTAGAGAGCAGCAATAGATATCACAAGCCAGAAGAACAGGTCGTTTACTCTGTGATATATAAGTTCTTTTCATTCTGCAGATCTGTATGCTTGTTTCTTGAACGAAAAAGAGGATGTATTTTTACTAAAGGTATTAGTCAAACTGTGCTGAGTTGAAAATAGTACTAATTTGCATTCAGGAGAGTTCACTTGTTCTTCTCACTTCTCCCAGTTCCTTGTTTTTTTGTTTCATTAGCACTAGATTACAAATTTTCTTTTGCCAAATTTTCTTTCATGCACTTAGATCACGAAAGTGCTGTAAGTTTTGGTATCTTGTAATAAATTTTGGCAGGATATTGAAGGTGCACTTGAACGAGCCACCTCATTTGCAGATAATACAACAGATGTCACTGTTATTGAAGCTAACTTCAAAGAGCAGCAGAGATTGAAGTCAGGCATGGACATGCTACAAAAAGAGGTAGTTACACAATATTTAGCAGAAATTATAACTTTCAACAATTTTTCAATAAATACAAAAGGATGTTGAATTCAAGAAATCACAATTGTAGTCAACTACTTCCCATTGACATAATTTGAATTAGACTATTATAGCATGGTATATCAGGAAATATGTCTGTTGATCTTGAATTGTTGAGAAACAATCTTTCATCTGAACATCGACTTTTTCAAGGATGTACATGCATAAATTTGAAGATTAACTAGTTTTCTACAAAGAAGTTCTGAATATGGCCTTTCTGTATCTGCATTATTCTTATGGCAATCTCATGTGGTTGGTCTTAGTGAGATCTTTGAACAGACTCTTATCTGTAGATCAATTCTTATATTGCAAACTGTACTTTAACCTGTGAACAGAAACACTTCATTTCATGTATTACTCGTTGTGGAATGTGCAGCTAAAACCATGAAAAACAGGTAAGTAAATAAAGGCCTGAGCATTTTAATAATGGCTGATTAACACAAATCTGTATATACCCTTAAATTTGAGGGTAGTTATTGTGGAATGATAGGGTCACAAACCTTGTCGCGTAGCATAATTGCAGTGTAGTTAACATTGCAAAGTTTGTGGAAACTCGAGGAAGAATATAGTTGATAACAAAAGATGAATCTTTGATCTGCTGAGGCATCAAGGGAAAAGATTTTTGAGAAGCTTTATTCATACAAAAAATATTCAAGAAGGAAAAAAGATGTGGAGCTCTCTGATATTGTGGGTATGTTTATCATCTTTCAAAATGGGCTGAGTACCGCTGGGGCTGTACTGGTGTAAAAGGGCACATAATGAATGTATGTGGTGATAATAACAATAGCCACCTTGCTTTTGAAGGAAATTAAGCCCAACAGTGATTTAGGGTCAACATGCAGTGGGAATGAAGAATTAGGCATATTTTTTATTTCTGCATTGTTGTTTCTGCAAAACATCAAATTGCAGCAGGCTAATACTGTGTCTTACATTTTCAACCTTTGCAGTTGCTGAAACTAAGAAATGAAAATTTGTCATCACTGATTCCATTAGAAGATCATCAGGGCGTACCATCCCTTCGGGGTTTAGAAAGAGATCTGTCACAACTTGATATGGTATGTATCGTGTCAAGCCAAGAAAAGCTATTCGTACATTTGTGCTTCTTGTTTTAATAACTATTTCTCAACTTCCATTGTTTAGGCAAATGAGCAACTGAGAAGCATTTTCCCTTTGTTCAATGAACTTCCTGGAAGTGGCAATGCATTGGAAAGAGTACTTGCACTGGAACTTGAACTTGCAGAAGCATTGCAGACAAAGAAGAAAGCCGATCTTCATTTCCAGAGGTACATTTATTTGCTTTTGATTAATCATTAGGTTTTTATCTTCACTTCTAGTTCCATTACATCGTCCGGACTCCTGACCTTTTTCTCACTTTTAAAATGTCCCTATCTAGTGGTATCATCGAACAAACATAATATACAGCCAGTGACCTACCAGATTTGCCTATTAAGTACTCGATGCATGGTGTTGGTAAAAACTGTTAGCGTCCATCATAACCGATGACTTATGTAGCATCCTTTTGGTTTGTCTGATGAATCCTAGGATTGCACCTATATTGCGATTGTTGTCTCCCAAATCCTAGGATTTCATGTATATTGTGATTGTTGTCTCATTTCAACCAAGACATCTTCAAGTGTTGTCTCTGGTCTTCATCAAAACTGAAATTATGTTACTAAACCTTGATGAAGGGGCTGTGCCTGACAAATTTACTCCACCAACCTGTCATGCCAGGATCAGAGCGCGAGTCGATAAGCAGAATATAGTCGCCAAGTTGAATGTAACTTTTCTCTTGAATGAAAGTATACATTCAGACTGTTCACCTTTTTCTTTTGGTTGACGCACAGCTCGTTCCTGAAACAACATAATGATGAAGAAGCAGTGTTCCAGAGCTTCAGGGACATTAATGAATTGATAAAAGAGATGCTCGAGTTGAAGAGCAGGAATGCTGCCACCGAGACCGAGCTCAAAGAGATGCAGGGTCGATACTCTCTGCTCAGTCTGCAGTTTGCGGAGGTAGAGGGAGAGAGACAAAAGCTATTACTGACAGCCAAAAGCAGAGTGCCTAAGAGCTCATAGTCCACATCACATGTCGCCGTGATGGTGCAGTGTCAATGGTGGCGTAGGATCCACAATCAGATGTTATTGCCAATTTTAGGCGACGGAAATGCCTTCAACAACACATACTCTGCATATTCACAGGGAGGTTAGCAGAGTGGTGACAGAGCAGGTCAACGATAACATGCAAAGATGCTTACGCTTGGGATTGAGCATTCAAGGGAAATGGTCGTGATGGGTGAATGTAAATAGATGCTCTGTATCTTGATGCAGCATGTATTAAATGTGTGTTCCATGTAAATCATCATGTTTAATATCAGATATACACATTCTTCATCAATCTCGAAACCAAATTAATGTCCCCGAGATTAGTTCTTGCTCCAACTGTGTGCTCTTATTCTCAAGCAAATGGAAGATGAGCAGAACATATCACTGGGAATTACTGTGCATGAGAAATAATTTATACTTTAAATAGGAAAATTGCAGTTTTGTTTTCAGTCGGGGATGTAGCTCAAACGGTAGAGCGCTCGCTTTGCATGCGAGAGGTACGGGGTTCGATACCCCGCATCTCCAATTTTTGTTATTTTTTGCACAAATAGAAGCGGCCACAGGAGGAATAGAAGCGGCGCGGGGTGGCGATCGAGGGACGCCTCCGCCTTCTGCAGCTCGTCCAGTAAGGCTTGGAGATGAGAAGGGGAAGACGAGCGAGCTGGCGGAGGGTGGTGGGTGATGTTGGCCTCCACCGCATTGCCGCCCACTTCCATACAGCCCTTTGTTCTCTCCTCATTCTCCTCATGGCTCACGCAGAAGAAGGCCAGCATCGTAGCTCATCACCTCCTTCTCTCAGGCGCTCCCCACCTCCGCGCCGAACACGGCGACGACCACCAGGACCGCGGCCAAGTACGATAAGGTAGCGGTAGCCCGCTGTCGCATGCTTCAAGTTCACCGACCGAAGGAAGTCGACCGCACTTGGATCGAGAAGGTCAAAATGAGCGTGTAAAGCGTGCAGGTCGTTCTCTTCTCCCTCTCTTCTTTGTCGTCAAACCTTACTACTTCTGTGATGCTGAGGTTATACTTCCTCTTACTGAAATTTCTTTTGATTCTTCAAATTTGTGTTATATATATATATATATATATATATATATATATATATATATATATATATATATATATATATATATATATATATATATATATATATATATATATATATATATATATATATATATATATATATATATATATATATATATATATATATATATATATATATATATAATGAACTGGGCAATGAAATCTAGTGGTTCCCATCCCCAAAGAAAAATCCAAACGAGAGGAGTAATAATGGAGTGGAATGGATGAGAAGCAAAGCAATGTTGATAAGCACACAAAATAACTAACTCATGCAATCCATCTCCATCTTCTTCTTCTTTTTAATAGCTGATGTGATTCGATCAATTTAAAGAATTATATGATAATTATAGAATGGTCCACCTAAGAATTATATAACGGTCGATCTTCCTAAAAGTTTTTTTAAAATGATGCTTCTTTTTTAAATATTTTTATTTTTAATAAAATAATTTCTACCCACATGTCATGGATGGATCTATAAACACACTAGTCTAAATGTGAGCTAATTATATATTATCTCCTGTAATTAGATCTCTTTAGTATCTCGATCCCTATATCTAAAAATTTCACATTAGAATTCGTTATAAAAGTGAAACATTTAGTCCCAACGACATTTAGTCCCAACGACACTGACGTCTACATCGGCATATGCAGAGAGAGAGGAGAAAGAAGACAATGCAGATGTCGACGCTCTACGTTTGCATCGGCACCAACGTAGATGCAAAGCAACGAAATTATCACTCGACATCTGCATCGATATTGACGCAAATACATATGCAAAATGATGAAAATATTGCTTTACATCTTTATCGATGTTAATGTAGATATAGAGCATCGACATCTATCTCATCCTCTTCCACCCTTTTTATCAATAATAATCATTACGGCTTCTAGCAATATCGTCGACCATCACTATTAAAAACATAACTGAAATTTTCATGCTTTCATTAGTAAAATCTATTGTACTTCGAGGATTTCAATATAAATTCTTTAAGTGTAAAGATTAAAGAGATCTAACTATAAGAGATAATTAACCCTCTAAACGAATTGGTATGGTCTGATTCATTAACCCTATGTAGTGATCCTGTGGACAGAAATTATTAGAAAAATATTTAGGATATGAGATGAAAATAAGAGAAAAAATGAGGAAAAGTAAAAGAAAAAAGTAAAAAAGGAGGAATTTCTCACGTAAATATAACTCGCACCTGCAAGAAGAAGAAGAAGAAGAGTCCAACTTCCAATGTTATTGGACAGATACTTTGGACTGACGTCACCATCAAACGCGGGACAGAAGGCAGGTCCTACAAGTATTACTGTCTGCAATCTACGCCTCCACCCCGCCCTCCGCGGCCTCGCTGGTCCACGCGGTTGCCTCCCTCCCGCATGCGTCTCTTAAATACTCCACCTCTCGAGCGAAGGAGTATAGCACCCAAGCATGAAGCCCAGTGGCGGTAAGGCGGCGCCGGAGGAGGGCAGGTACTTGGGGGTGCGGAAGCGGCGGTGGGGGAAATGGGTTTCGGAGATCCGGCTGCCGCGGAGCCGGGAGAGGATCTGGCTCGGCTCCTACGACGCCCCCGAGAAGGCGGCCCGGGCCTTCGACGCCGCCGCCTTCTTCCTCCGCGGCTCCGCCGCCCGCCTCAACTTCCCCCACCATCTCCCCCCCAACGCCCACACCGCGGCGCTTTCCCTCGACCAGATCCAGGCCGCGGCCGCGCGGCACGCCAATGAGCCACCAGCGGAGTCCTCAGCTGCTGCGTCGGCGTCGGGGGCGTCGGAGAACAATGGGCTCGATGAGTCCATCATCAGTTTCATGGCCATGGATAGTAGCGCGGACTTCCCTTCGCTCTACGAGGATTTCTTCTTTGGGTTTTCCGCGGAGGCCGAACCACCGCCGCAAGAGCATGATGTCGTCGGCGTCGACCGACACGACGGGAATGAGGTGTTTGATGAATTCCCTTCTCTCTGGAGCTTCTGACTCTGAGGAGGAAGATGAAGAAGCGGCTCAGCATCACTTTTTTTGAGACTGTTGCCGTATATACATGTATCGATTACTGGTAGAGATTATTACTTCTCTCGTTCCTTTTCCCTTCAGCTGGAATCCATACACTCCCTTCTCTCTCATCTCTCCTTCCATCAGCACACGATCAATAATACTTCATGCTGCTGTGCTGTGTCCGCAAACCACATGTTCGATACATAACCACATGCTGCTGCTTCCACCAAGATCATTATTGGTCACAAGATGTGGGCAAGACTGCCTTCGCTTGCAGACAAGCATGCAAACCTGTCTTAATTCTTGAATGGAAGTGATGCAGATTGATGTGGAAGAGACTCGGACCTGGATGCCACAATGGGTTCGATTACTGAGACATATATAAGGAGTGGTCAATATACTATTATTCCAAATGTCTGTATAAGGTCTAATTGGTGTCCTATTTGTTCTACTGTTTACCAAAGAAAGCTTACGGTGTGTTCATAATGCGGGCTCCATGGTAGTAGTAACTCATCGACATAGCATAACCTGACAACCAAAGATACAAAATGACCATAAATTTAAAGACTGAATCAAATCACAGTTTCATTACACAAGGATTAGATATCGTCTTTTTGAATAAACTCGCATGTACCTCGCTCTCGGTTCATGTACTGTCACCTCGGTCGTTCTGCCGTGGAAGACAGAGGGAAAGCCACCCTCTGTGGGCTTTGCTGCTGGGGTTGTTGGTCGGTACCAATCCTTGGCTCTTGCGACAAATTAGTGGTCGCTATAGGGTTTGTGTTGGAACCGTCGACGTCCTCCTCTGTTTCTTCAACCTGAGGAGGGTGCTTTCTTGGTATCAGTAGCTGGTAATTGGGGCTGATCAGAGTGTCCTTCTCTGGTGGCAAGGGTATGCTCCCGGGAGGTGCGATTGACTTGGGCAGGGGGGTCTTGTTTCTGCTCCTCGCCAGTTCAAGCAACACCTGAAAATGCAAAGTCATAGCACATCAAGGCAGGAACTATGCCCTAAAATTCGAGGAAACACAAGTGTGATTCGATGGTTTCTTATTTGTGCTTCAACCTATAACAGCAATCATGACCCTAACAACACACTGCGAATACTTCACGAATCGTCGCATCCTATTGCAAAACTTCAGGGAAAAGATTTTGATCTTACAGGCATTTTGCCTTCACAACCATCAGAAAAGTAATAAAAGTGGTAGTCAGAATTCCAAATACACAAAAAATAACCCTACTTTGAAATGGAATAATGACTTGTCTGGTAAGAACTACATCCAGATTTCACTACGATATAGATAGCCAATTTTGTCCTTCAAGATATAACTTTGCATTTAAGATTGAGAAAATTTTCATGAATTAGTTGGGCAGATAGAGAAGCATTGACTTTCTGGAAGGATCCACCAGAGGAGAACATTACTAGTGTGACTCTTCATGAAAAGATAAAAGATTCAAAAGGGACAATTGGGAAAGTGATCGTAATGACAATAGCTATTCTTGAAGTCTAAGATTGCTAAAAATTGTATTATCCGCAGATGCTAAGACTTTGGAAAGTTTTCTGATTGCTAAAAATTGCATTCTCTGCAGATGCTAAGTCTAAGTTGGAAAATGTATTCCAACTTCTAGAATTGTTGAATGTTAATACCTGCATGAACATATACCCCATACAAGATGCACAAAGGGATAAGTTTAGTTGCTTGTATGACTGATGAACCTTATATACATTGGATTGAGGTCCAGGGTCGTTATAAATGGTATCTAATCACCATTTGCCTCTGGCCTATTTTGCATCTCAATGAAGCAAGGTCAAACAGAGACAAAGCATAGAGGCTGGCGGAAGCTCCTGGTAGGTTCATATTCAGTGACATACTAGATCTGCATTACAAAGATCTCATTTATCTTAGGACTCGAGAATCCAAAATACCAAATACCAAAGCTTTGATCATCTCTTTAGACAAGATTTCAAATCACACATTGGACGTATCCAATTACAGAGACACCTAAAATGCGATAACGTAGAATTATTTAAAATGTGCTGAACTCCTCTTTCAGTTAATCTGCTCCTCATTTTTAAAGGTTTCATTTTGAGAATGTTGGAGTTAGAAATTGACAGAGATAGTTCGGGGTTCCAACGTGCAGTTTTTTGAATCTACTTTATATATGATGCATGTTCTTTAACAAGAAGAAGTGGATGTTCATCAACCAAGAAAACCTGATTGAGGAGATGCAAACATAATTGATGACATAGAAACCTTTCTCTGATCAACTAATTTCAACGTGTGAAGGATGTCACCGAACTAAATCGCTGCTTGCATATTAAAGTTACTATCTTGAATCAATTTACTCATGAAAACAAGAAGAGAAACCTAAAAAGGAACAACTAAGATAGGCCAGACCATCCGACACCAGAAGCTGAAACATCTAACACGACGATGGCTTCGTATAAGCCAGAAAATGTTCCAATTACCGAAAGGGTTAGGTGTTCTGGGAGGAGGAAGGAAGGCCGTACCTCGCGGGGCGGTGGTTGGGAGAAGGAGAAGTTGACCTTCGACTGGATGGCGAGGCGGACGTCGTCGGGGTCAATGGCGGTCTTGGAGGCGTGGTCGGAGTAGATCTGGGCGTCGGAGAGCACGTCCACCACGTAGCGGTAGGCGAGCTCCAGGAACTGGTGCACCACCCGTGGCTCGTAATCCCCATCCCCCAGCCCCATCGATCGGAGAAGCTCCTTCACAACCCGCGCATCCCGTGGCTCCGCCGCCGCCTCCACCTCCTCTCTCCCGCCGCCTCCGCCGTCTCTTTCCATCTCTTTCACCCCTTCCGAACTTCCG
This sequence comes from Musa balbisiana, assembly GCA_004837865.1. Taxonomy (NCBI): domain Eukaryota; kingdom Viridiplantae; phylum Streptophyta; class Magnoliopsida; order Zingiberales; family Musaceae; genus Musa; species Musa balbisiana. The sequence goes on along the minus strand of CM017197.1, from coordinate 4,412,487 downwards.
ATCACAATATTAACATAACGCTTAGAAAAAGCGACAGTTACTTTGAAACGGCCATTACAACCTGCAATCAGCGTTATAATTCGACGACGTGTCGGTTACAAAGACCATTAGTTCGTAACAGTTTTATTCTTGAGTACCGTGATAATGTTAGACACCATAAGAACTTAATGAGACATGAGATAGAATCCAGCAAAAGAAAAAGGCAAGTTAGATAAGTCATCAGCAAAGTCCTGATTACATTTCATCACCCTCATCTGTTTCCTTCCCCCTGCTTTCACCAAATAAATCTGAGTCTTTTGTAAACCTCAATTCAACAATAGGGGATGGATGATAGATGACAGTTGTGCTTCAGACAAGGAAATTAAATTAGAACTGGAGGACAGCTGACCAATGCTTAAGAATAGAGAATCCAGATCCAAAATGCGGTTCAAATCTTTAATTCTGCGGTCTCCAGTGGAGTGCATGCAATACAAGAGTTATAGCCGTAGCAAACCCAGTGTTGCATGATCTACACACATGCACAAGTAAAAGGGTTTGGCCCTTTTTATCTACACATTTACCAGTAAGAATCAGATGCACATGCACGCTTGTAGGAATTTTTTCATTGTGCTGCTACAGAGCATCTTGATCTAAACTTTGGACATCTCCATTTCATCCAGAATTGAACCTGTCAATCCAATAATTCTGACTTGAGAATTTGAGTGGCCCTTGAGGAATTGCTCTGTGACCTGCAGTGCAACAATCAATTCTGTTTGATAATTATTTGCATGTAAATTTTAATAGCCATTATCTTTTCATTCTCAGAACTATGAGAATGAAAAGATAATGGTAGTGGATGTGTGACTTTAAGAATACTACCTAGTAGGGCAAACAACTAAAAAGTATTTAAAGTCCTCTACTAGTTGTTATCCTTTCTTTTCCCAAGACAATTAAGTGCTAAATAGGTCTTCATGTTTAGGATTTCAGGAATCGGTCACCTATGGCTGGTTATTGGTATCAGAAATTTTTCCAGATACAAATTATTTCCTAAGTGATTTCTACTAGAAGTTAAATTCAAATCAACATAATTTCAATTATGCTTGCAGGACGAGAAATAAAATTGTAGCTCTGAAAATTATCAGTTTCTGGCATTCCATGATCCAGTAATGCTACTTTGTATGAAGGAAACACGGAAACTAACACATAGATGCATCTAATAACCAAGCAACACATGGTGGGACTTGGAAGACACTAAGCATGAGCAGATACTATCATGAGAACCAATGGAAACTAACACAGATGCATCTAATAACCAAGCAACACATGGTGGGATTTGGAAGACATTAAGCATGAGCAGATACTATCATGAGAACCAACGGAAACTAACACATAGATGCATCTAATAACCAAGCAACACATGGTGGGATTTGGAAGACACTAAGCATGAGCAGATGCTATCGTGAGAACCAGAATATTGTGTGCCTCCTCAAGACAGGTTGCGTTGCCTAATTGAAAATGGTTCCAAAACAACATATTACCTGTGAGCAACCAAAGAGTTTGAGGATACTTAGATGGGAACAATTATCAACAATAAAGCCGAGTGCCTCATCAGTCAACCGGCGGCAAAAGGAGAGATCTAAATTTTGCAAATTTGAATGGCACCCGTGAGCAACTGCAATAGCAGTCTGATGTTCAACCTGTTGTACCGATTAAAAGCAAAAATCAACAGAACCTGAATCAGAGGAAAGGCAATTCCATGAAGAAATGAATATAGTCTTAATAAGATCAGATGCTCAGATATACCTTTGCAATGCTGTTGAGTGAAAGTTCAATTAATGAACCTCCAGATGCTTCCAAGAAAGCAGCAATAGCTTCATCACTGAATTTGGAACTAAAATTAGGTTACAAAGTGCAATATTAAACACACTGGAGCTCCACACTTTGCATGCAGAAACATATGAATAACGACATAACTAAGAAGCAAGATCAGAGCGGTTATGCAAACTTCTAATACAATTATGGAAAGTAGAGGAAGAAAGACAGAATTTAGATTACACTATCTACAGAATTGAAATACCAAGGAAAAAAAAATGTTACTTTCAAATAAGCATTCTTATGGCAAAATAAGATATAAAACAACTGAAGACAAATTTTTGGATAAAGAGGGTGCCAAAGGCATGATATGATGTACCAAAATCAAATAAATGTCACTTTATAGATGTCTTTAAATGATCAACAAACTACCATGGCCAAGAAAGAGAAAATATATTATTATAATGAAACAATAAATATAGAATATTAGATTTTAAAAAATATGCAGATTAAAAATCTGGTATCTTTGGTTTGATGAGAGAAGGAAGACGGAATTGGCGGGCATCCTAACCAATGGGACTTGTGTCTCAATCCAAATAAAAAGAAATACATTGTATTGTGTGTTGACCACTGAGTAATGAATGGATTAATGAGTCTTCTGAACCACTCCCTGTAACCAGGTAATTTACCATATACCAGAATAGTGACATGCTCCAAATTGAGAATTCGTTTTTCTCAGACTATGGCAAATACTTTCTGATGATAGAATTTTGAGACATTTTCACAATGAACCCATAATGACTAGCTGAAAATGCAAAGATATGGAATTCTACCTAATTAGGTAGAAACAATTAATCTAAGCTTACTTTACCATGAAAGTGTAAAACCAGCAAAACAAAATTATGATGATGACAACTTAAAAAGTAATATAACAACCAGGAAGCAACCCAACAAACATATTTGTGAGCCAAGCTTTTTAGTTATATTTAAAATACCATAAATAGCATAGAGTCAAAGAACAGATCCGAATACCGACATTATAAATCATTTCATGCATTCAAGTTCATAGTAGAATGACCCATTAACTACAGAAATTTTTTGAATGGACAACAGCATCTACTGGTTCAACTAAATGCCCAATTTTTTCTCACTTGACAATGAAGACAAAAAGTTGATCAAGTGAAATTTGTTTCCTCTAGATAAACACAGATTTTCAGATGAAAGTATAAGAAAATATAGCTACTAGGACTCTGTTTGCCTTTTGATCATGCATCCACGGATGTAGCCCTGTGGTCCATTTGAATGTCAATCTTCAAAAGAGAGAGAGAGAGAGAGAGAGAGAGAGGAGAGAGAGAGAGAGCATTGAGCACTGCCTACAAATTATCTGATAGTTACATTTTTTTGGTTGACTACTACATTTCATAAATAATGCATTAAAGCATTCTGTCATAAATCTAAAAGGACATAGCTACAAAGTCACTTCACATTTTACCAAATGTATATAGTTATAATGAAAACTATTATCTATGTTTGAAGAGTTTGAACCTCTAATAGTTTAATCAGTAAAAGAGGACAAGCAAACTAAAGATAATTAGTCAGATTCAGACAGAGCACATAGATCAAAACATTTTCCTATGATCAGTGAACCAGTTCTTCTGCTGAGAATATAATTCTTCGTAATCACTAAATAGGCAATCAATTTCCACCAAATTAAACTTTTTAAAGCTAATGCCATCCAAGAAAAGTTAACAAAAATACCCAGCAACCTGAACAGTTCTGGCGAAGTTTGAGAGTTGCCATTGATCTACAACCATTAGCAAGATACTTCAATGCAAGATCATTCAACTGATTTAGCCTCTGAAGGTCCAGGAGACGTAAATTAGGACAATTTGCCCCAATGGCTCTCACAGATTTAGTAGTAAGTTTCCTGCATGCAGAGAAAAGAAGCGCACCCCAAAAGTTCAGGCATGGTAGATTCATGTTTTCTAAAACTTGTTTAGAAATAAAAATATATAAGTCATGAACTTGTTTATTCCTTTTTCTCTTTCTATGGTTATTATTGGGGGTTATCAATAAGTGTCACATGTTCACATCAATGATAAATAAAACATCAAAATTTTCTCCATCGAAGCAAATGCAATCTACATGCACTGAGTCCAGGACAAATTAATGCCAGAAGCCATTTCAGAATGCACAGGACATACATCATATGGCCTAGTAAGATGACTTACTGACAATCAGCAACGACGAGCTCCCTCATGTTGTAGCCACATGCATGCATCAGTCTCAAGATAAAAGTATCACAGACAGTTGATGCACCTGCAACTGAGAGCACTTTGAGATGTTCCATACTCTCCAATGCTGGCAGAATCTGCATCACATCAATCTTCTGGCAGTTGTCTATGTACAATTCTGTTAAGTTTAGCTTTTCAGCTAAACTTATGATCCCACAAGAAGTGATAAGGGAACACTTGCCCAGATTAATAGACTTCAAGGAAGGTGCAGAAGAAGCGAGGACACTTAGCACATTGTCCGTAAGACGATATGCACCCTTCAGAGATAGTGTCACAAGTGATGGAAAACTATATTGTGATTTAGCCAATATAGTCTGCAGCACATAATCAGGCATACATCTCCCACTTAGGTCAAGCTGCACCAGCTGGATTGGCAAGAAGAAAAATACAGAATTATGTTTGAGCATCCAAGTATTGCCAGAAGATAAAGAGAATGCACAACGACAAGCACATATTAGATATCACAAAACCAATTCTGATTTAGCACTTCTCATTCAGCATATACAAACTGAAATTAGCAGGTGATTTCTAGCACACAAATTAATGCCAGAAGCCATTTCAGAATGCACAGGACATACATCATATGGCCTAGTAAGATGACTTACTGACAATCAGCAACGACGAGCTCCCTCATGTTGTAGCCACATGCATGCATCAGTCTCAAGATAAAAGTATCACAGACAGTTGATGCACCTGCAACTGAGAGCACTTTGAGATGTTCCATACTCTCCAATGCTGGCAGAATCTGCATCACATCAATCTTCTGGCAGTTGTCTATGTACAATTCTGTTAAGTTTAGCTTTTCAGCTAAACTTATGATCCCACAAGAAGTGATAAGGGAACACTTGCCCAGATTAATAGACTTCAAGGAAGGTGCAGAAGAAGCGAGGACACTTAGCACATTGTCCGTAAGACGATATGCACCCTTCAGAGATAGTGTCACAAGTGATGGAAAACTATATTGTGATTTAGCCAATATAGTCTGCAGCACATAATCAGGCATACATCTCCCACTTAGGTCAAGCTGCACCAGCTGGATTGGCAAGAAGAAAAATACAGAATTATGTTTGAGCATCCAAGTATTGCCAGAAGATAAAGAGAATGCACAACGACAAGCACATATTAGATATCACAAAACCAATTCTGATTTAGCACTTCTCATTCAGCATATACAAACTGAAATTAGCAGGTGATTTCTAGCACACAAATTAATGCCAGAAGCCATTTCAGAATGCACAGGACATACATCATATGGCCTAGTAAGATGACTTACTGACAATCAGCAACGACGAGCTCCCTCATGTTGTAGCCACATGCATGCATCAGTCTCAAGATAAAAGTATCACAGACAGTTGATGCACCTGCAACTGAGAGCACTTTGAGATGTTCCATACTCTCCAATGCTGGCAGAATCTGCATCACATCAATCTTCTGGCAGTTGTCTATGTACAATTCTGTTAAGTTTAGCTTTTCAGCTAAACTTATGATCCCACAAGAAGTGATAAGGGAACACTTGCCCAGATTAATAGACTTCAAGGAAGGTGCAGAAGAAGCGAGGACACTTAGCACATTGTCCGTAAGACGATATGCACCCTTCAGAGATAGTGTCACAAGTGATGGAAAACTATATTGTGATTTAGCCAATATAGTCTGCAGCACATAATCAGGCATACATCTCCCACTTAGGTCAAGCTGCACCAGCTGGATTGGCAAGAAGAAAAATACAGAATTATGTTTGAGCATCCAAGTATTGCCAGAAGATAAAGAGAATGCACAACGACAAGCACATATTAGATATCACAAAACCAATTCTGATTTAGCACTTCTCATTCAGCATATACAAACTGAAATTAGCAGGTGATTTCTAGCACACAAATTAATGCATATTACAGAAAGATTAGCTCGGAGCAAGAGATGCTTATGAGGAATTAGATTTCCAACAACTATATACTAGGGTTTTCAGTAAGCAAAAAACAGAAGAGTAAATCTAAACTTGTCAAGACTGACGGTGATGAACATATATTTGAAATCGGATGAAGTCAGTAGAAAATTAGGTACCCTCAAGTGATCGATGTTGCAGCTGGTGAACGCATCTTGAATCACATCCTCCGACGCCCAGGAACAATCGGTCAAGTGTATTTCTGTAGTAGATCCATTCAAATAAGTTCTAAGTATACGGCTGTTCATCTTGCGGTTGCTGCAGAGCAGAGATACGATTTTGTGCTTCAAGTCGTCGGGGATTCCTTCAAGCGACTCAATTTCTTCACCGTGCTTCACCAGGGACATCAAACAAAGATGCAACAGTGGAGGAGCGCGCCGCAACCTCTGTCGACTCGAAGGCGTCCACCCGAGAACATCTCCTGCGGGATTGCTCTTTCTCCATTCGACTCGCTTCTTTATTGTCGCCATCGCGGCAGAAAATGGCCTCGTCGATTCTTCCTCATCGGCCTCAGCTTCCCAATTCGGATCGTCAAGTTCGTCCTTTCTGACTTCGACTCTGTATCGCGCAAAAACTGGCGCCCTCAGACGAGCTACCTCCCTGTGTAGGTCTGCGCGATACGGCCGCCACCGTCGCTCATGGTGCCAGTTCCTCAGATCCATGGGTCTTCCTTCCTCTCCTGTTTCCCCATCCATACCGTCGATTTGTTGAACCGAACGCGACCCTAGATCTCGACCACGCTACCGATCGAGCGGAGGAGATGGAGATATCAAGCACGGACGGAACTTGTCGAGCGCAAACGAGGTTGGCGAAAGGGGGACGACACCGTAATGGAGTAGTTAGGAAAGAAGTAATAAAACGAAGGGAAAAAAGAGCAAGGACACCTCATAAGTCACGATTCAGTCACACGTGGCGCGAATCAACTCACGCGTGCGACGCATCCGCCTCTCGGGTGCTTCCCCTCGGGTCATGATTTAAGTAGCGACACGAGACTCCACCGGCGTAGCTCACCTGTCTTGTCCCGACCAGAAAACACGGCGTGAGCTATTACACTACTCGACACGTCCCAACGCATCAAGCGTGTACTGCCTGTCTGACTACGTCCCAACCCACACCAACGGTGCCTTTGCACATCGCCCCGCGTAGGATGCGAAATCCGTGACAGTTAATACTGTTGAGGAGCATTTTTCTACATCACCCCCCCTAAATAATGACAATTGATCAACGGCCGTAGCACAGCAGGATATTGGCAAGACGACTACCACACACGGAAAAGCCGCTATGTGTTTGATTCAATGCGTCAATGACGGCCACACGAAAAAGCCGCTGTGTCCGATACCCGTTAACCTTTCATGCATTGTCGTGTTGCTCTTGCATTAGCACGTCTAGCTCAAACATGGATGACATGTCAAGGATCGTACATGGTGTTCGAGATGTTATACCGCACTCTTATCAGACCAAAATGCACTGATCTACATATGATGTGGTATTCCTTGGTGCACCTAAAACACATCGAGAACTAATATGTACGTTGGCATTCGGATCTATACAATGGTGAACCAATTAATCATCTTATCATATCTATAAAATATGATTGGATGAAAAATTAGAGTAGCAGAAAGAGACATTTCCAAAAGAACATGCAAAGTTATGAGCTATTAAATTTGATAACTGGGACATGAGCTGAAAATCGAAGCCTAAAAAAATTATTCAACTAAAAGAAAAATGAATAACAAAGCCATGAAGAATCATTTGGCTAATAATGGACAGAGATTTCAACTATATAAATCCAAGCAATCCCAAGACACATATAGCTATTATAGCTATATAAGTAGGAGTAGTAAGTATTTTGATATTTTTGGAGCTAACACAATGGGATAAGAAATTATATTATAAAAGAAATTCTCGTATGAAAATAAATTCTCATGAAGCAAAGAAATGACTAGTTGAATTTTATTGATAGTAAATATAAATATAAATAATTAATTATTCCCCCCTAAATAATGACAATTGATCAACGGCCGTAGCACAGCAGGATATTGGCAAGACGACTACCACACACGGAAAAGCCGCTATGTGTTTGATCAATGCGTCAATGACGGCCACACGAAAAAGCCGCTGTGTCCGATACCCGTTAACCTTTCATGCATTGTCGTGTTGCTCTTGCATTAGCACGTCTAGCTCAACATGGATGACATGTCAAGGATCGTACATGGTGTTCGAGATGTTATACCGCACTCTTATCAGACCAAAATGCACTGATCTACATGATGTGGTATTCCTTGGTGCACCTAAAACACATCGAGAACTAATATGTACGTTGGCATTCGGATCTATACAATGGTGAACCAATTAATCATCTTATCATATCTATAAAATATGATTGATGAATTAGAGTAGCAGAAAGAGACATTTCCAAAAGAACATGCAAGTTATGAGCTATTAAATTTGATAACTGGGACATGAGCTGAAAATCGAAGCCTAAAAAAATTATTCAACTAAAAGAAAAATGAATAACAAAGCCATGAAGAATCATTTGGCTAATAATGGACAGAGATTTCAACTATATAAATCCAAGCAATCCCAAGACACATATAGCTATATAGCTATATAAGTAGGAGTAGTAAGTATTTTGATATTTTTGGAGCTAACAATTTCAATGGGATAAGAAATTATATTATAAAAAGAAATTCTCGTATGAAAATAAATTCTCATGAAGCAAAGAAATGACTAGTTGAATTTTATTGATAGTAAATATAAATATATATATATATATATCAAAGAGATATTATAAAATATGATAATTACAGTTTTCTTAATCAATAATAAAAATATAAAATAGTTGTTAAATCATTTTATGATTTACAAGATCTCAAGATTATAATCTTTATTGATAGAATCATGATAATATGTTATTACAAATTTTATGATTTAGAGTCATGATAATATAATATAAAAATATTGAGAAGATCATGATAATCTTACCATGATTTATTTTTCTTAATAATATCTTTCCCAATAAGAAACTCTGATAATCAGGATTTGATTCTTATTTAAATATCTCATGTATTTCTAGATCTTGACAAGAAAAAATAAGATGTGAAAAATATATTTAATGTTCTTGAATTTTTCTGTATGGTATATGGTGTTTCGAGAGGATGCCCTCAAGAGTCTCTAGAGAGGATGAGAAAATAAATAAATAATTTTTTTTAAAATTTATATGAGAGGGTTGACTAGAAAGTTATGTTTAATTAGGGATAGCTTAATGTTTTATAATTGATTTCACATTGTGAAAATTTTAGTTTTCGCTATGGATATAGATGAGATTTATCATTAATTTTACATCAATTTTTTAATATAATTTTGATTATTGATCATGACTAGATTTTTTTTACTCTTCTCTTCCTTCCCACACCCAACAAATGTAAACCTAATCTCGCAAGCCAACATCTCTCCCCTGAGGCATCGCTATTGCACCAACCAGCTCATCTTCCCAAGTCTCTCTCTCTCTCTCTCTCTCTCTCTCTCTCTCTCTCTCTCTGAATAAAACATGAGTTCCGGCCCATTCTTGCTATCGGCCATCCACTCCGCCTTCCATTCATTTCCCGCGGCCCAGAGAAAGCCCGAGCTCCGGCTCATCAAATTATTCAACCTCGTCCTCATCCTACCGCCCGACCTCATTGACCCCATTCCTTGTGTCATCATCATCAGCCACAGCCTTCATCCTCCCGTTGCTGTACTAAAGGGAAACCCAAACCCTAGCCCAAATCCAAAGCTTCCCATCAATCAAAATCAAGCGCAACAGGAGAAACCCAATTCCAGTCTTCCCCCATTTCAAGAACAGCAACCAGCAAACCCTAACCCCACGCTTGAATCCAAAGCGATCAAAAAGAACGAACAGCGAGATCTTTCTGGATTTCGCGCGAGAGAATTAGGGTTTATACCTTGATAAGATCAAAGAAAATTCGCAGAGGCTTGATCTGCTTTCTCCGAGAAAGACGTAATGGCAGATTGCTCGGATGAGAGGCGTGTGGATGGGAAACAACTAGTAGAAAAAGTACAAAAAGGCTACCTCTCGCTTCTTCCGTCAGTCTCGCGTCCCTTGTTGTCCCGTCTCACGTTGCTCACAAGTCCTGGCCGAGCCACCAAACCGTGTATACTCGTTCTACGTCGTTCCACAATCGGGTCCCCACTTGCAACGAGTTAAGAGGAGAACACAGCAAGACGGATGCGGAGGATTCGTGTTCTGATTCAAGCCGGGAAGAGAGGATCCGAGTGTTCAAAGGCCTGCAACTCAACCATTGCCCGAGATCAAAACCCGCTTTGACCGGATGCGGTTCTCCGTAAGAGGATCCGCTAGCCCGCTTATATGGCAGCTTGTTAAAATAAATTAGAGAATATTACTTGAGTTAAGATTCCAATAAATTTGAGAAAATTTAGTAAATTATTCTATGAAATTGTTCTCGTATAAAAATACATCAAAATTCTATTCAAATGAAAAGCATCCAAATCGATCCTTTTTGAGACAAGCTAGTCAATCAAAAGCAACGACTGAAAACGAAAATAAATCTCATGAGAAATCTCAGGTAGATGGTGCATAATATAGTTCTTGATTCACCACAAACTGGAGGAGGAAGAAGGAAGAGTTCTTCCTCCTCCACTTCTACTCGAAACAAAGATCCACTTTCCCAAGCAACTTCCCACGCTTCTACGTTCAAGCTTTAGCACTCGAGAGATCTTTCACAGCCATCCTGATCGTATACTGCTCGGATGCGCCATTGACCTTCTTACAGTCGCTCCTGATCTCTCCATTGCTGCCCGTCAGCGGACTAATATTCCCCATGTTGATCATCGCCGCGATGAAGCTCTCGAAGAAGACGGTCTGGTTGGCCGCGAATTGGTCGACGATAGAGGCGGTGGAGGCGCCGGTGTCGTAGAGCTCCTGGTCCGACTGTAAGAGCCCCTCTTTGGTCTGCAGGTTGGTGAAGTACTTGTTGTCGAAGGTGTCGGGCGTGGTCAGGTCGAGATTATTCAGAGTGCTGCCGTTTCCTCCCTGCGGGCAGTTGTTCTGCAGGGTGGCCAAGTAGGTGGAGTTGAGCGACGGGTCGGCGGTGCTGTTGTCGCTGAAGTTGTAGAGCCGGTTGCTGAAGGAGCGGCACTGCGCGCGGCCGAAGGTGTGACCGCCTGCAGAGGAGGAGGAGGAGCGAGTGAGCATGAACTGCTGCTTCCAGTTTCCGCTTTCTGAAAGGAAGAAATCTCACCCGACAAAGCAACCAGATCGGTGTCATTGAGGCCGACATCGTTGAACTTTTGTTGCAGCGTGGTGAGGTTGTCGCGGGGGCCCGGCAGGTTGTTTGCGGCGGTGATGTTGGCGGTGGTTCCGTCCCTCCTTCCCAGTAGCACGCTCCATTTGGGTCCTCCTGACTGATTCAATCAACAACACAAAAGCACACTCGTCAATGAACCAACCCATCTACTTTGGATTGTCAATCAATTTCTATGCAGAAACTACCAAAACAGAGTAGGGTTTGACCAAATGCATCTAAAGAAAATTAGTTCACGTCATTTGCAGGAAGTTTGAGCATCAAACACATCTAGCTTGACTTGTCAAAGTCAAAGCTTTGATGATCTGAGCATATGAATATATCCTAGTAGGATACAAATATAGGATTAAGCTCCATGGATGGCGCTATTTGCTCCACTGTTCTTGTCTACATTAAAATAAACTAGTAGCAAAGACTAGAAAGAGACGTCATGCCAACTGTCCCAATATTTCTGCCTCCACCAGAGTGCTGTCTCTCCTTTCCAGTTGTCTGACAAAGGAAGATTACTGCTCTTAATCGATGACATACGAGCAGGCTGTGCAACTTGGGCATGCATGATTAGATCGAAACTTCTTTTGTGATCAAAAGCACGCAAAGGAGATCGAGGCACGAGGCATCTTACCAAGTTCACAGAAACTTCAGCTGCGAGAGCTAAGATGTCGGCGCAGGAGACGATGCCTGAGCAACTATTCTCCACTGCAGCTTTGATGTTGTCGACCACGTCGAACCCCCGCGCAGAGTTATTATTTGGAACGGCGTCCTTCTCGGTCACAATGGTAGAACTGTTATCCAGCAGAATGGATCCATCACAACCCTGCAACAACAACACACCAGCACGAAACAATACACTCGGCATGCTCAAGCTGGCGGAGGCCACAGTATCATGAGACGGAGGTGGAGGATTACGTTTACGAAGCAGTCGTGGAAGAAGAGTCGAGTGAGGCTGGCGAGGATCCGAGTGTCGGAATTCTGAGCCTGCTGAACCTGGTCGAGCACGATCGACGACACGTTGGGGCAGGAGCTGTCGTAGAACGTGGAGCTCAGTTGAGCCTGGGACTCGCCGAGGAGGAGGAGGAGGAGGAGGGTGAGGATGAAGGCCAAGGAAGCTGTGAGCCAGTAAGAGGAGGAATAAGACGCCATTGATTCTTGTGCCTACTGTTCCTTTCCTGCGACGGGATATATAGGGAGGCTTACCAGAGATCAACTTGGTTTACAAGCAATGTAAGATTCTCAGCGGACCCTTTTTCGGAACGGTTGGAGAGGTCGGCGTTAGGTAGGCATCGAAATAAGTGCTCCCCACTTGCTTCCTCGAAGAAAAGAAGAAAAGAAACACGAGGTGGAAAAAAAGAGAGAAAGTGACGATGACTGCAATAAACGACATGGTTATTATAGTTTATTCAAAGCTCACCTCGGCCGGGATTAGTTGAGAGAGTCTGCGCTTCGCCTTTGCCAGACATGTAGCCTCGTGCATGTGGAGATTTGCTAAAGTTGTGGCTGGACCAAGTCTTTTGCATGTGCAGCTCTTTGACGGCATCATTTGCCTTCACATCTTCTGGCCCTGTGTGTGGCACCGACTGCGATTAAATCTGCCATAAATGACAAGGACAGCAATAACTATAGCAAGAACAACAGCTTTGATTATTTGAGGGTACCGCAACTACTGCAATGAATAAACGAGATGAAAATGTTCATCCCATGTCATCATCAAAGCATGTTTTACTTGTCCATTAAATGAGCAAAGAGGAAAACTGTGTAACGGCAGGATTTGACAAACCTCAATGGCCAAACAACAATAACTATGCTGAACTTAATGTTCATACATCATCTAAAATTACTATTTGATAAACAGAATGATAGAGCATACCGATGCCGTCAAGCAGCACGCCCTCCAAACTTCCCCAGATATGAGAAAAACCCAGGGAACTAGAAACTGATAGGCTAAAACAATTGATGAAATGGACCAATGGAAAACAACCCCGATAACTTCAACTCAGCCAATATGACCAAGAAACTTTGAAACTAGAACTAGCTTCTTATTCTACTTTGAGAATGAAATTGGCAGGTGAGAAAGACAACCAAAACTCAACAGGAGGCATATATCAAAACCAGCACAAAAGAGTGAAAAGTAGAATTGGCAACCCAGATAAAAGCCCATATTTCAGCACTGTAAGGATACATCCATGGTTGTAAACCTGGAGTGCCAAAGCTACTGCACTAAGTGTCTGCAGCATTGTTTCCTTTGTTGTCTCGAGAGAAAGAACCACTGAAGTAAACCTGATTAAAACCACGCAGCCTTCTTATCCAGCTTGCGTTGAGGCCATATCAGCATCTTCAGCAGGTTGCTAGGCTTTGGACCTACTCATGGCACAAATGTTGATGATGTCAACAAGAGACTAGAGCATTTAGCAATCTATATGGAAAGATTACAAATGATTTTGAACTCTCATATTATTTGCATGGTGCTTAGTTGTATGGCTGATCAGCCATGCTATGAACCATCTCCAGGTGTGGCTGCTGCCATGTTGTTGATGTGTGGAAAGGCAGCCTTCTTATCCAGCTGGTATTGAGGCCATATCACATCTTCAGCGGGCCGCTAGGCTTTGCACCTACTCATGGCACAAATATCAAAAGACTAGTGCATTTAGCAATGTATATGGAAGCATTGCAAATGATTTTGAACCCTCATATCATTGGCATCATACTTGTATGGCTGAACAGCCATGCTATGAACCATCAAGACTATGTTTTGAATGACAATCCAATCAAATTGTCTTCCTTGCTGCTAGTCTCTGCTTTTATAATCATGAATACCACTTTTTGACTCACACTACAATTTGTAAATTGATATTTGTAGGCATTCTTATGTTGCTTTCCAAAATATTCAGGGTTTTCCAGCTGCATGAAACCCATAAACAATCCAGAATTAGAATGTCACAAATTAAAGACTAGGGAAATGTAAGGGTGTGACAAGCAAAGATCTGCATGAAGATAGTACAAGCACATAAGGGTAATTGTCACAAATATACATGTCTCTGACCACAAGTTGACCTTCATTTCACTAAATGGAGCATAGCTCGCCTTAAACCACCATCATCTGATCCACTAGCTGTGCAGATCACCGGTAGGTAAACTCGGGCTTGGGTCAGCTCCATATACCCTTGTCACTATCTAGAAGGACTCATTCCCAGCTCTATCCGGAATGTATATCGGACATTATCTAGATGAAAGTAAAGGTGCAGGTTTGCAACAAATATCTGTCAAGAATGTGTAAACAATGTGAGGAGAAAGGCAAGAATTTCCCAATATTACCTTCTGCTGATCTAGACCTGATATCAGATTTCAGAGCAGCATCAACATACATAACTATGATCTCAAATGGTTGCACATAGTCATGAAAAGAAGAGTTTAATTGAACCTGAAACTGATACAAAGTTAGATTTTTCTGTAAAGGTTTTGAAGACTAAAATGAATAGCAACCCTACCAGTGCCTGCAAATCCTGTTTCAAGACTAGCACAATATATTGTTCTGATCAGACTGCAGATGTTACTTCAAACACAAATTGGAAGATGATTTGAATCAAAACAAAGAGAAAAATAGTTTGGCAGTACCAATTAGAGTTGACATGAGATTCCACTAGAAGAATCATCACCAATCCAGAGTCCAAGTATTAAGCATTCTGGGGTGTTGTTGTTAGATGTTATTCCCAGAAAGGAAAAGTCAAGATCAGATCAATCTGATTTCCTAAAACGCATTCTTGTACGATAGAGCACAAAGCCTGATTCCTAGACCTCCTGGACTAATCATCTTGGTATTCTTCTCTCAATATCCTCAAGTTAGGACAAGATACCAAACGATTTGCTAACCAAACACAAACTGTTAAGCCATTTCCGACAAATACCACTTTACAGACCATCAAATTTGCTTAGTTGATCCAAACTTACATGTAAGCGTTCATAGTGAGGAAGCCAAAGCATCATATCGTAGGGTTCAAACGATTAATTTCTGCAATCGCGTCCTCGACATCACCAGATTGCAATGCATTTTTCACAGCCACGCAAATGGATATAGTCGCGAGATCAATATCCTCTAATCAACAAGAAGAAAAAGGAAGAATGCAGAAAGACGTTCACCATCGACATCGAGAAAGAATCGGTCGAAAACGATGAGAAAAAAAATACCCGAGCGTAGCCTGTCGCCACGAGGTATTTGATCACCAGCTTGTTCTTTCAGCTGTCTCTCCCACTCCTGTCTCGTAAAACATGTCATCGACGCCGGCTGCACAAAACCGACGAGATCTTGAATGCTCCACGGCCATACTGGGGGTCGGAAGCCCTAGGAGAGGTTGGAAGAGGGTGCCAGAAGAATACCCTTGTCCGAATCCGATTTGACAGGCCGTGAACGAGAGCTGAAAGCGACATTTGTAGTCATCACCGAGGCCCGGCCGCGCGATGGAGATCGGTGTGGCGTGATCGAGGAGAAAGAGACTAGGATACAGGAATCGATCGATGTTGGCGGGGGCTTATTACAGATTATACCGCCACCACTTTAGTAATCCCGTCCGATTTATTTATTCTGATGTCATCCATTTTAACGATCGAAGCATAAAAATAATAAATAAAAAAATAATTTTAATATTTTAATAATATTTCTAATAGCGATAAACCATGTAATAGTTGGAGACTACGAATGACTAGTGTAGATACTGAGAAAGAACGATGATGAAAAATAAGATAAAATAAAAAGAGGAAGAGAATGATACATATGTCGATAAACTACATCTGTGTTGGTGTCCCTCGATAATTAATCATCGTCAACAATTATCGAGCGATGTTAACATAGATATAGAACGTCGACGTTTGTATCGTTATTTTCCTTCTCTTGCTTTACCTTATGTTTTGTCGTTGTTCTCTTTCTTCATCTACAATAATCATTGATAACCTCTAATAATATTGTCATTTGCCATCATTGAAAACGTGATTAGAATATTAAAATTATCTTTTTGCCCATCATTTTCATGCTTCTGTCGATAAAACCAATAACGTTAGAGTAAATGAAACTAAATGTTTTAATATAAAATTTTTAAATCTAAGAAATAAAATACTAAAAAAGTCTAATTACATGAGATAATATATATTTAGCACTATTGACGATAAAGATTTGGGACAAAAGAGCAACAAACAACCAAATGGAACCATGAAAGAGAAGAAATGCACTTAATATATAATCATTTATTTATTATTTTACCCTCTGATCTTAAAATAATTTAATGTGTTGTCACAAAATACAATTATATATTATATCAAAATTATTAATAGATAATAATTAAAAATGATTTTTACAATATGATAAAGGAGAATGATAGAAAAGACTAATTATGAAAACTTAAAAGTTGTTGAGAAAATTCAGATGTATTTAATAATAAATAAAAATTGAGAATACTTTAATTTCTAATATTCAAAATTGAATCCATCCTTCACTGTCTAAGCTTTATAATTATGATTGTTGATGTTTTTTCTATGGCAAGAACTTCTCCACAAATGATTGAATCTGACTTCATTTCATATCATCTTTGCTGCAACACTTTGTATTGTCGTGATCTGAGTCAATTCAGACCAAATTTAAACCAATTCAAACCATCCCATATGATCTTCTTAGGTTAACTATTAGCAAGTTTTAGGATCTGAAAACATACCTAAATTACTTTATATCTAATAGATGGTGATCTCTGAATGCCAAACAAACAAAGGCACACCTCAAGACCATCAACTAATCAATCCACATTCAGTTAATCCAAGAGTTTCACTCTCAATTGCAACACAAAATTGAGAAAAAAGTGGTCCTCATATTGAATCTGAACCTTGTCAAGATGATATAATACTGGCTACAAAGACATATCAAGAAACCAAGTTCAAGAACAGAGAGAAGCAGTTCAATTTGCACTGTAAAAGCAAATCAGCCACAAATCAGATTCATCCTTTGAACACAAACCAAAATGGGAGGATAAGGTTGAAATTGAGTTGGAAGGCTTAAAGCACCCAAAAAAAACGACTTTAAGATGAGTGCTATTAGAGTCTCACTGGAAACAGCAAAATTTTTCAGTGCATGATAGGATTTTGAAGGTTATATCATGGCATAACAAGATTCTTTTGTCAGAGTGTACATACAAACTTGAAAACATATAATTGTTGGACAGTAAAATGAAGATTACAATGAAGCTGGAAGGTTTGAAGCACCAAAAACAAAGAAAACTTTCAGATAAAATCATGGAATTACATAACCTTTTCATCAAGTTTACAACCAGCACAAACATACAATGGTTAAGGCAATAAGGATGAAGATTACCATGAAGTTGGAAGGTTTGAAGAACCCAAAGGACTTTCAGAAAATCGCTATTACAGTCTGGTCAATAACAGCATTTTTTTCAGGAGATGGTGGAAAGAACTTTACCAAGCAACAAAAGCATAGAATGGTCAGACATTGGAACTTAATTGGACAAAAACAATAACTAAAACAAAGTCCACCTCGGATCATTTTAAGGTGATAACTGGGAAAGAACCTCAAGAAATCAAATAAAAAGAGTCTTGAGATTATCCACTGATCCGCTTTATAATAATATGTATCCATTTTAGCCATCACAAAAAATTCAACTGGTTGTGTCAAACATGAGATCAGAAAGTTTGGTGAAAAAAGCTTCTTGTATGCCAGATTAGAACCTCACAAAGGAGGGATGAATATGAACAACTTAATAGTGATGTGATCAGCTATTGTTGGTGTCGAGAAAGAGCATGATAAGATGCACTCATCATGTCCACCCAAGTTATCTTGACTATGCATATCAAAAGCAGAAACCACATAATGCCAAGCCAAAATGTTTTTCTATAAACACAATAACAATGGAGAAAACACATCTCAGAAACTGGAGTGACCTGTTAATTGCATCCATAAAATTGGCAAAATAAACCTTTAGGTTATCAGAACCTATATCTTCATCAATAATGACGCATATTTTATATGCTTAAATTTGATCCACATAAACTTTATCAGCAGGTACATGTGATGTCCAATTCAATGGTGGCTTCAAGTGATGTCCCTCCAGCATTATCAACGAGTACCTCTAATATCAGCCTAGTCCGATAGAAAGACTGATCCAGTTAATTGTTGGGCCTTAGAACCACCAGTATAAATTATCTACCCACTTTCAATATAAACTAAATCGAGGTATCACAAAATTTATTTATGCTCAAAGTAACAAAGTAGTAAATAGATAATAAAAGTTTAATAAGCATCTAGATTTGGAGGTCCTCTACTATGATTATTATTGAACCAATTACATGAATAGTTAATTACTTGGTAAAGCAGACATAAATATAGTGTAGTAAGTTAAAAGAATGATCTAACATATACCACAAACCAAACAACAAATTAACGACTCTTACCCCCACTAATCTTGAACCTAGTGGCAAACCCTACACTTAGCACTAAAAAATAGATTTGTAAGTGTTCATGTTATAGGTAACTGTGCTTACCAGACTCCAAGGCTCTCCATAGGTTGAGAGCAATAGAGAAGCCTCATTCTTCAATTTTCCAGTATATAAACTAATAAGCTAGTTGAAAATAAGAGACCATACAATTCATTAATTTTTTCATATCTATTGATTTTTTTTTGGTTTGCCACATTCATAATATTATTTTAACCACATAAGGTAACATCATAGAACTGAACCTAATAATATATCTTGTGCGATGCAAAGGATAAACAAGTTCCAATTACTAAACCAAGGAAAAATTGAACAATGGCCCAAACAATTCAAGAAAGATAATATAACTTATGGACTTAAAACAAAATTCAAAACTTGCCAATTCTTTATAGGAAGTTTTGTTTGCAAGAAGTTAACCTCAAACAAGTTTTCAAGAATTCAACATAAGTTGCAGCTGTCACAGGTTAGGACTTCTCAACTGGAAGCTGAACCTTCTCCACCATGACAAACTAACACTTAAATAGGGCACACTTTTACATCACAAACTATGGAAATTATAATAATTGAAAAGCCATTTGACTTGGATAGCACCAGTGAACTTAAAGCTACAAGCTGCAGAAAAAGGATGAAGAGATTATTTGAGCATCTGAACCTCAAAAAGCATGAAACATTCCTGATAAAGACTGCACTACAACCTATTCAAGGGACCTCCACAGAAGGACACAGATTTCTTACATATTATGAGCAAAGACCAAATGCAGAGGTGAAACCTAAATATGGCAACCAACAATTGCCCATTTTACCTTATTGTCACAAACTTGTTGGTGCCGTGTTTAGCCCAGAGAGGCCTCAAGTCAATTGGATTAGACAGGTTATGGCCTTCTTCAGTGAGCTTTTCCAAAACCTTCTTGAACGCCCCCTGACTCATCTTCCGGCCGGCAATGCGCGCCCCTCGCCTTTTGGTGCTCATTGGGAGGGGGTACATCGAAATGCTGGTGGTGCAGCAAGCTGACTGCCAGCCTCCAGCACCCCATCGGTAGCATGGCTGTGGCTTGCCTGTGCAAGAGCAAACCGGTGTTGGGATCCCTGAGATATCGAGGGTAATCCCATTAATGACCATTCCTGAGCTCCTACTAGATTTCCCATGTGACACAGAACCATTAGTGGTCTCATCTTTCGGTGCTGTGACTTTCTTTGGCTTCTTAGCTTTTGATGATTTTTGGGGGCGAGCCTGGGACCTCTTCTTTAAAGGAGTCTCATTTTTACCAACAGGTTCATCCATCATCGGAAGCTTGTCATCCTTGGGTGGTTCCGGATGCTGCAACATCTGGATGGTCTGGGTGACCGAAGGATCATGAAGGATGCCGTAATGGGAATGGTGGTGATGGTGATGGTGATGGAGATTCACCGGCAGCATCTCAAGGATCTTATTGCTGTCTCGTCCATGGTGGATCCAGCCATCTCTCCCAAAATCCATCTGCACCGATGACTCCGGGATACTGCAATCCCGATGGAAGAATCCTCCGCCGGACTGCAGAGGCTTGGTGTTGCGCTCCGCAGCCGAGGACATGAGCTGCAAGCCAAGGTTCCCCTTCGAAGGCGGCTCATAGTAGCCCCAATTCCGAATACCCAACCCCCCATCCTCATCCATTCCAACCGATGCAGACACAATCCGCGGAGAAACCCCAAACCGACTCGGCAAAAGATCAAGTTCCTCCACCGATTTCGATCATCCCGTCTACCACATTGCCATCACCTCGCCGTTCCTATCAAAACCATTCAACTGAACAGATCGAACGACGAAACGGCAGAAAAATAGGATAAAAACCCATCCAAGAACACCAAAAAGGAGGCAGCCTTGAAGAAACCCTAAAATCAAAATCCCATCAAAGAACAAAAAATAGGTCCCGAAATTGAGAAAGAATCACGACAAAAAGAAACCCTAATCATCGCAAAGGAAAGATCAAAGCCACTAGGGTTTCAACGTGAGATCAGTATATTGGAAAGCTCATTTAGAAGGGGGAAAGAGTGAAAAATCAGATTGTTAGAATGCCAAAGAAATAGAAATTAGAGGTTGCCAAACAGATTTCTCCTTTTAACTGGTAAAGGAAATCGAAGGAGAAGAGGAGAAGGGGAGAAAGAGAAGTCTAACCTTCGGAGAGAGACGTCGCTTGGGATTTGCTTGTGGTGATGGAGAGAGAAATGGGGAAAGGGGCAATATAGATTTTTGCTATTTATAAATAAGACTATATCCTGACAAATTAATATTTTCATATTTACATTATCGTTATATAAAAATCATTTAAGTATTTTACAAGTCGAATAAATTAATTATCCTATGCCATTAATAAGATAAATCGATTCATATTACATCGCTCTACCTATGCCACCTGCATCAAGATTGGAACTTGGGATGATGCTAGCGTGACTTGCGATCGCAGCCGTTCATTCTACTGTGACGAACGGTCGCGCGTGGCACGTGCGAACAACGAGGAGTGGACGGCCTCAGATGCCTTTGGTACTGTGCACGAACTACAAAGATCGCGCATTAAATCCCAAAAAACCAAATTAATTGCTCGTTTAATGGTTTGACCTACCAATTGGGTCGGTGAGGTATATCCAAAACGCAGAACTGATCGGTCAACGAATGAGTTCGATCAAATCCTCGGATACCCACCGGGGTACCTCCGGTGTCAGTCCACTGGGCCCCGTCTTCATCGAGAAGGTATCTACGGCGGGTAAATCCGGTAGGTAAGACGAGAATTCTTGTTTCATGTGGGCTCCAGAGAGGATCCAATCGGCAAGCAGGTTACATAAAGGGTCTCCAGCGCGGGTGGAGATGTATTTTTTGGGTCGACCTCGACCACCAAACCTTCGACCGGCGGCCATCAATGACGCTTTAATGCACCCAAGTACGGCCTTCAAATAGACAGATGAAGCTGTCGCTCTCACTCGCGCTCTCTCCCCACTCCCCAATCCATAGACACAGCCTTTCTACTGCTTGTACACAAAAGGTTACTGGAAAGTCTAATGACAGTGACAGCAGGCCAAGGGAGGAAGCTGGAAGAACAAGTCGAGAAGAAAGGTCGGAACAGTGGTGGTTCCTTTGTCTTGTGCATGGTAGTCCCATGCGCACTCCTCTCACTACGAGTACCCATCATGCGGTTCCTAAACCTGGGCGGCTCTCAAAGTTTTTGGAGGCATCTGTGACTAAACTACCATGCCCAACATGGGGAATCGATCTGGTTAGTGTCAGAGGATGGTGTTCAAGAAGAAAAAGGAACAAGATATGTTCTCTCTTGTTTGTATTCTTTGGAGCCCACAAATCAGATGACACAGCTAGATCTTGCGTGGTTTGACTCCCATGGATTTCCGGGTTTGGGGGAGACAGTAGGCAAAGGGGGGCAAGCTTTAGCTCTGTGCTGCTGACATAGCATTTCACCCTCCTCCCTTGCTGTACATCATCCTTGGCATGCAGCACGCAGAAACAGCTGCAGGTATTAAAGATCTCTAACTCCTGGTATTTAAGGAAGGGAGGCTAAGTTTTCAAACAGGGGTGTCTTTACGGCCTGATTTGGTCTCAGGATGCTGGTCATCATATGGTTGTGCAGCAGTAATTTCAGCTGCAGAGGGAGAAAGAAATTGTACCACCACATAACCATCATAACTCTGCTCAGCTGACAAGTAATCTTGATTGCTAGCATTCACTGCATGAGTAGAAGCAGAGCTTCCCACTTCCCACATGAGAGAGATCAGACTGTGTTTCTACGCTCTCCTTATCAGCAATTATATGTGCTGTGTTGGTGTGTAATCAGCATTTTCCAAGTCGGAGAATTGTAACAGCAGACGTGAGAGAGAAGGGAAGGGGTGAGAGCTGGCAGATTAGGAAGCTCACCCTTCCTCATGCTTCTTTCCTCGTCTGTGTCTCTTCTCTGCTCTGCTCTGCTCCTGCTGTCCTGTCTTTAATTCTTGAAGATGTACTGTTCCACTAGAATAACCATACCAAAATCATAATCAAAATCGAACCTTTTGTTGTATGTATCTGCCAAAACTTGTTCTTTTTTTGCTTTAGAAAATGCATTGGAAAATAGGAAGAAGAAACAATACCAGATGATGATAAATCGGATCCAGAAAACTGGCATTTGGAGAAGCATATAACAAAAGAATCAGATGTATATTCTTGCAATCTGCTGATAATAAATATATGGAGATGATATAGTATGCCTTCAAGATCCAACATCTTTAAAGCCCCGTCCTTCTAAATCGCGTCAATTACTGTGAGCTTTAAATACACACACATACGCAGAGAGAGTTTCTCGGTGGTAGAATCTCTCGGTGCGTCTTAATAAGGGGAGGGGGCGAATTCGCCCCGATTGCTGGCGATATCTGCGATGCGCGCACCGCCGGTTTCCTCAATTGGCTCTCGCTTAAGCGCCGCAAGGAGAGGAGCCCCGTAGAGGGAAAAAGGTGCCACCTTTGAGGACGAAAGGTAGGGGGATAGCGTCGCCAAGTTTCGGAAATAGATGGTGAGAACTGGCTGGCTTCTGTAGCAGATTGTTGTGGGTGCTGGTCGTGATAGGAGCGGTGAGGAGGAGTTTCGGAGGTGGCGAGGATGGACTCCGGCGACGAACAGGACGTTCCGGACTCACAAGGGAGGAAGAAGCGGTACCACCGGCATACCCCGCGGCAGATTCAAGAACTGGAGTCGTATGCTCTCGTCTCTTTCTTCTTCTCCTCTCTCTCGCGCTGTCTTTATTGTGTCTGACGACGTCATGGTGTTGTTCTCTTGCGTCCTGGGGCTGTTCCGTGGCGGCGTGACGATGGGCCTTGTCTGAGTTTGTTATTTAGGATGTTCAAGGTCTGCCCGCACCCGGACGAGAAGCAGAGGAAGCAGCTGAGCCGCGATCTGGGGCTGGAGCCGCGGCAGATCAAGTTCTGGTTCCAGAACCGCCGGACGCAAATGAAGGCAACCGCTCTGCTCCCCGTCGTCCTCTTCCCTCCCTCGTCACGCCTCGCGTGCGAGCAAAAGGAGCGACCTTTGCCTCGTTTGATCGACCCTGCCGCTGTCTTTGCAGGCGCAACAAGAGCGGGCGGACAACTGCTTGCTCCGCGCTGAGAACGACAAGATCCGGTGCGAGAACATCGCGATGAGGGAGGCCCTCAGGAACGTCATCTGCCCCTCCTGCGGCGGTCCTCCCCCCGACGACGACCCCTACTTCGACGAGCAGAATCTGCGGATGGAGAATGCCAAGTTGAAGGAGGAGGTAACTCCCACCTCCCTTCCTTTTCGATCCTACACGTGCATTCGTCGTACAGTTGCGATAGCTTCAACGAAACAATGGAAAACCCATCTCTTTTCATTGATAGTTTGGTCAGTCATCCCATCTTTCAATGAATTGGATCAAAAAGAGCTGTTGTCGTTCTATTTCTTTGGCTTTTAAGGATGTCAGCCGATGAGTTCATTAATCCATTTTGATGGTGGAGGATCAAACAAACATACTTCAACACACTCATTTAATGTGATACTGTTGTCTTTGATCCATGCAAATGAATCCTTGCAGCTCGATCGCGTTTCGAGTCTTGCATCGAAGTACCTGGGAAGGCCCATCACGCAGCTTCCCCCAGTTCAGCCAGTGTCGATCTCATCGCTAGACTTATCGGTTGGAGGATACAATCATCCGGGGATAAGCCCTTCCCTCGATCTCGATCTCCTGTGCCAGAGCTCGTCTTCGGCATTTCCGTATCCGTTTCCAGCATCAATGTCGGAGCTTGAGAAGCCTCTCATGGTGGAGATGGCCACCGGTGCAATGGAGGAAGTCATCAGAGTGGTGCAGACCGATGAACCCCTGTGGGTGAAGTCAGGCAGCGATGGAAGGGACATACTCGAACTCGAAACCTACGACAGGATGTTCCAAAGGTCAGCTCGGCAGCTCAGGTTCTCAGATACTCGAGTCGAGGCATCGAGGGATTCAGCTCTTGTGGTCATGAATGCTGTGACATTGGTCGACATGTTCATGGACGCAGTAAGTTCCAATCTCGTTGAAAGGAAACGAGTTCTCCTTTGATCTTCTACCTCTGAATTGGATTTCGTTGCAGAGCAAGTGGGGAGAGCTGTTCCCGACGATCGTGTCCAAGGCAAGGACTGTCGAAGTCCTCGCGGCTGGAATGGCTGGAAGTAGAAGTGGATCTTTGGTGTTGGTAACGACAGTTCTTCAGCTCTTCTTCTGCTTGAATCCAAACTTCCTCTGCGATACTGATACATCCAAAGGCGTGCAGATGTACGAGGAGCTACAGGTTCTTTCGCCGGTCGTTCCTACACGCGATTTCTGCTTCCTGCGGTATTGCCAGCAAATAGAGCCCAGCGTGTGGGCGGTGGCTGATGTTTCGGTGGACTTTCCGGGAGATAACCAGCTCGCACCTTCTTCCCGATCAAGGAGGCTTCCTTCTGGCTGCTTGATTGAGGAAATGCCCAATGGCTATTCTAAGGTGATCCAAATCATGGTGCATGATCTACTGATTTCTTTCTCGCCCTTACCGAATCGTCGATGTAGGTAACCTGGGTCGAACACATGGAGATCGAAGAAAAGAATCCGATTCACGCACTCTTCAGGGATCTTATAGACGGTGGAATGGCATTTGGAGCACAGCGCTGGCTCGCGACTCTCCAGAGAATGTGTGAGAGGTTAGCTTGTTTGAACGTCGCCGGAATTCCAGCTAGAGACATCGGAGGTAAGGAGCGTTCAGAATCCTCACAGCAGATAGCTAAGATTGCTATTTGATTCTGATTCCAACTGTGGAAATCAGTGGCTCCCTCTCCCGACGGCAAGAGGAGCATGATGAAGCTTGCTCAGAGGATGGTGACCAACTTCTGTGCCAACGTCGGCGCATCGAATGGTCACAAATGGACTACACTCTCGGGGGTAAACGATGTCGGAGTCAGGGTTACGCTTCACAAGAACACAGATGCCGGCCAGCCTAATGGAGTTGTTCTCAGCGCAGCAACCTCTATATGGCTTCCTATATCAGCTGAGAGGATCTTTAGTTTCTTCAAGGATGAACGAACTCGAACTCAGGTTTCTGCAGACATCCTTCTTTGCTGTTCTATCTTTCTCGATCGAAGGACACTTTTTAACTCTCTGCGTCTTCTTCTTGTTCTCAGTGGGATGTTCTCTCGAACGGAAACACTGTACAAGAGGTGGCTCATATCACGAATGGTTCACATCCGGGAAACTGCATTTCTCTTCTTCGTGTATGCATGCTTTCTCATCTTATTCAAGTGTAGATGAATTTAATTTGGGTGCCAACCTCTGTCAGAAGTTCTTGATGGTCTCTTTACTGTGGTGGATGAACAGGGACTCAATTCTGGGCAGAACACGATGCTGATACTCCAAGAGTGCTGCACTGATGCTTCAGGCTCGGTTGTGGTCTATTCTCCGGTCGACCTGCCGGCCATCAACATCGTCATGAGCGGAGAGGATCCGTCCTACGTACCGATTCTGCCATCAGGCTTCACCATATTACCGGACGGGCGATCGGCTGGGGGCTACGGCGCGTCGTCCAGCTCGAATCCGATGGGTGGCTCCGCCGGCTCGCTGGTGACCGTGGCGTTTCAGATACTAATGAGTAGCTTGCCGTCGGCGAAGCTCAACTTGGAGTCGGTAATGACGGTCAATAACTTGATCGGCACCACAGTTCAGCAAATAAAGGCTGCCTTGAGCTGTCCCGACGTCTGACGACGCTCCGAAGAGAATTAAAAGTCTGTGCTTCTCTTCCGACCACCACCACCTTCCTTGAACTGCCAGGGGTCTGATGGACTCTCGAGGCTTTTGATGTGGCATTCAAGATGGGGATTGAAGTGGGTCTTCTTTTGTTGGTTGGCTCGCCATGAATGCTCCCCTGGTGGTGGTGGTGGTGCTGCTGCTGCTGGTGGTGGAGGTGGTGGTGGTGGTGCGAGTCTCAGGACAGCCCAATTTTTTTTTGCTTCACAGGGATCAGTCAGGCTCTACATTTATAAGTACTTAAATGAAGGAAGTCAAGAACGCACCATGTCTGCCTCTCCTCTGCTGCTGTCATAACTTCTTCTTGTAGCTTTGCTTTGCTTTGCTTCGCTTCTCTACTCCTCACTTGGGTCCAATTCTTTCCTCTCTTCATGTAGCAAAGTGTGGTCATGGTTCGGGCATTGACTTCTGTCCTTGAACATCCATCAATGAGCATTTACTTTGAAGTAGTCTGCTGCTGCTACATGGTTAGAATCATCCTCCCAACTCTGCATCAGATCAGTTCTAGTGAGCATTTCTACCTCTGAGTTAAATCCATGAGTGACGAACTGTGGCAGCCTTTATTGTGTTCTGGTCCCACGACCAATTAAGAGCCAGCTATTGCTACCGTATCCTGCTGAGGTCTCAAGTTTCTCTTTGAACAGTATGGTTCAGTGTGCAAGTTGTTTGATTAGCACAGTGCAAATTTGATGACACATCCTGATAATGACAAATTCACAAGCACATAGGTTTACAACCTGTTCAAAGGTAGAAGATTTGATCTTGTCCATATTGATAATGTTCTGGAGCTGTTCCATACCACCATCTGATAAGAACAGCATTCATGAACATGCAAGCACAGGTCCACTTCAAATCCATGACAACCATCATAAACCACTGACAAAAGGAGTACAGCATCAGTTCCACGAGTTTGTGTCTATTCCTTCCCTCATGGATCCGATGCACTTAGATGTTGTTCAGAAGCATACACATGACGAAATAAAACTCCATCCTAAATCTGAAACACAGTATTCTGGATGTTCATTCTACACTATATGTACATACAAGAGTTCTCTAAGCAAAGATGGAGTAACCACAAATGAGAGGCCTATCATAGCCGGCAAGTTAGTTGCTAGATCCCCATCCTAATTAGTAAATTTTACACAGGGCACTACATCTCAACATATTAATCCTAATGAACAATAACACAAATGAAGAAGACATTTTAGCACAAATGTAATCATTGTTACAAGCACCAGTTTTGGCAAAGTAGAGTCAAAAGCCGATGCATATTCCCTTCTGCAAAGAAAATAGAAACTGATGTTAGCAGAAATTGATAGACAGGTGGCCGGCATAATGTTGTCGGGATCAGATCCAGATAGTTCAAATAATTATTACGTTATGATGTTAATCGGTTCAGACCTGCAGCTAACTGAAAGGTGGAGAACCAACTTCTGAACCTGCTATGGATGTGAATGAAGATATAGTATCCTCCTTGGATACAGCAACAAAATTCAGTGGAGCCGCAGACAACCGTCTTGTCTCCTTGAAGTAGCTATTATAACGGCCAGAGTACGAGCGTGGCGTGAGCAGCTCAGGAGTTGCACTGCCAACAGAAATTCGTCGTGGTGAAGGAGTCATGAAGCCGTTGCCATTCCCATTTGCATGATAAGCATTTGACTTTCTGTTGAAACTATTGCTCCGTTTTGGAGTAGGTTTGGATCCATAAACTGCTTCCTTCTCAGTGAGGAGAAGATTTTGTAATTTTTTGTGTTCCTGCAATAATGAATATAATAATTTGCATGCAGAACTAATAAAAAAAAGGGGTCATTGGTGATATAAAACCAAACTTAACCCTGTATCTTCGTTTTTCCTCTTCCTTTTGTTGTCTCTTAAGTTTGTAGTCTTCTAGAATGGACACCAAGCGCACCTGGAACAAGCAGTAGCAAACAATACTCAGAACTTGAGGAAACATTTCATATGTCAACGAAAGAGGAAAAGAAACATGTCTCACCCCATCATATAGGAAAGGCATATTTTTCTCATCCTCCCAAATAAATATTCTGCTCGTCAAATTGTCAACAGTAGCTGCAAAAGATTTCATAGAATTTACAATGGTTAATTCATGACATATATATATGTATATATATATATATATATATATATATATATATATATATATAATATATATATATATATATATATATATATATATATATATATATATATATATATATATATATATATATGTATATGTATATGTACATGTATGTATATGTATATGTATATGTATGTATATGTGTATATATATATGTATATACAAATATATGTATATATACAAGTATATATATATATATATATATATACATATATATATATATGGCTCAGGTATACTGTAATTAATCCAACAAAAATACCTGGAATTTTACTGACAGTCACCCTTGCCTTCTCTGCACGTTTTAGATTGAAGTGGGCACCTCTTCCGGCACTATACTTGTTCACGTCCTGCAGCCAGCAAAAGTACAAGGACAGCTATGAAGAGGACAAGTGTGTTCTATTATCATGACATTTTCCCCTATTGTTTCAGACACTAATATGGTGGAGAAGCAGAATTTCCTACCTTGTCATAATCTTCAAGCCAATTTTCTTCTTCACATGCCAAGAGCCATTTGTTCACTCTGTCTATAATTTCTTTCCTCATCACAGACTCTTCTTTAGCTTTTCTGATCTGTGTCTCAATGTTCGTGAGAAGTCCAGAAGGATCAACAAGGCCTAAACAGATAAAAGCGTAATTGAAGTCTGGGAGTTAGAGAAGCAAACACCTGTAACTATACCGAGTATGGCAAAAGATGTGAAGAAGCATGTTCATACAAGAATCTAGAAGCGCGCAGGCCTTCTCTGGTGCAGTACTCATATCTGGTTCAATGTGTGTGTTTTTGCATATCTCTTCTAGTTCTGACCTTTTCCTTAAAACAAGTTCCTTCATTCTACCAACTTTCAGTTTTTTAAGCCTCTCAACTTCAGTTTCTATCTGTCAAAAAAAATGATGATGACCTCAACAACTTCTCAAGACAGTAATGCATAGAAATGTCAATCCAAATGTTAACCTGCTTGATTGTTTCAAGTGAGAATACACCAGAACACATGACATCAACTTCAGAGGATCCAAGCACAGTCGCCACTTTTTCAAAAGGCCTCCTCTCTTCTTCAGATGAATCCATCAAATCCCATAGATTTTTAAGTGATTCAACGGCATCTCGCAGCTGCAGCCCACAATGGACTATAGACATATGACAATGGTTATATATAACTAAGATTTCAAGATGCTACTTACCTTTTGAGTTCGTATCTTCTTTTCAGTCTTAAGTCTTAGGATGACTTGAGATAGGCCCTCCAGTGTGGCATCACTAATATTGGTGGACTGCTCTGCACAAGTCTCATGCAGACTGGGGTGTACTTCATCCACTATCTTCCTGAAGTCCATTCCAAGCATACCACATAAAGAATGCACCTCATTTACATGTTCCAAAACTTTATGAAGCCTATCAGACTGGAAGAATCAGTCATGTGGTCAGCATAACAATAGTGCAGTTGAAAATTTGCTGAGATAATACTACATGCATCATAGCATACATACATGAACTGAAAAATAGTCATGTGTCTAGCATTGTTGCTTGCTTTAGAAAGTCTCATATGTCGTCTAGTAATTCAAGAAACACCTCTAATCTCATAGTTCAAAAATGAGACTACTAAAATTACTCCACAGAATCCCAATATTTAGCTCTTTGTAAATGTGCACGAAATAGTACATCTAAAATCATAGTATTTTAAGTATTATAATGCTAACTAAACATGAATTTTTAAATAAACATTGGTCAAAAATGGTTGACAAAGATGTCAAAGTTATGAATATACTCTCAGATTTCTGAATATAGCTGAGAGTAAGCAGTGTCACACTAAGAAAATATAACACTATTGGACAAAAATTGACAAGAAGATATTAATAAAGACTGCCAAACAGATCAGCTAAAGATCATTATTGAGGACACTAACATTAGTATGTTCGTGGTTTGCTTTGACATGTGCCTAAATATAATCTAAATGCCTTCATATGATAAAAGATCATATTAGTGTTATCAACGTGTATTTTGCAATAATATGTTTGGCTAAAAATAAAGAAAATCTTCTATTTTACAAACAAGTGGCAGTCCATCAATGTTATTCTTAATTTATATCAATAATTTACCTAATATGCATCCAAACACTCCATTAATAATTAACATTATTGGCAAAAACTGCTATAGCTTAACCCATCATCTTTCTGTAATTTGAAATTTTAAATGTTTGGGAAGTCAAAATTAAAAACTTAACAAGTTATAATTAAAACTTGAAAGCAAAAGTAAAACCAAACTATTAAAGTCAAAATTTTAATCGAAATAAGATCTCTCATAATTTACATAATTAATGGAACACTTTTGTATGCTTATGTTGGTGCACATGAAACTGTCCACAACCTTGCTATTCTTTGCTACATCTCCATGGTCTAAAATGCTGATTGGACTATATGCGCTAATCAACAATTATTGCTCCAACCAAACATCAACCAATCGCAGTATGTTCATTGTCCTTTTGTATTATCTTTTCAGTGATACCAAATGGTATAGTTTGGTATACTGTTTGGTGTGACACCATTGTTTAATCTCATATTGGAAGTGGTACATCTTTTATTATCATGATAAGGCCTAATGTGATGAGAATTAACCCATTAACTTGATAAACCTGAAATTCCATGGCCCAAATTGCTTAGAACCATAATTAATTATAATAACCCATTAATCCTTATCTGCCCTCATAACCATCCTCCTAATGTGGGATCAAACTGAGGTATCACAATGTCCCTCATTTATGGCTTGATGTCCGTATCAAAGCTCATGACTCCATGGTGAGGCTCAGCCTAGTGATGACTCCATGCCAGGATACGGGCCCAACCTCATCCAAAGGTAGCTCATTCTAAATTGAGTTCCTCACTACACTCCAAAACTAGGCCACTCTAAGACTATTTGGCCAAAATCTGACTTGATGGGAAAACTGATACATTAACTTGATAAGTCTAATTTAATAGGAGTAGACCCATCTAGGTTTGTATATTGTCATAGTCATCCTCTGTATCACTCTAATAGTTTGTTGAAACTGATACTGGACTGATAATTAAAACCTTCTACATCATCTCCTTTCTACAGGTATAGGAGGATTGGCAATTATGTAACTTTGTTAACTCTGAGCCTCTAATTTGCATTTATATGTTTGAAAGATGAACAAGAGCAGATGTGTCAAGTAGAGCATTAAAGACAAGGGGATTCTTAGCATGGCCAGACTTGTAGGTGTTGAATTTCACCTAACTATTTAAGAATCGAGTTAAGTTCAGTTGAAATAACTTGAAAACTTTAATCTGATGAATAGCCAAACTAATACCTTCTCCTTCTGGAGACTCCGTAGCTTTGCTTGATACTCGGTGAGTTTCCTTGTTGACAAATCATGTTCTTCAATCTTGACACCCATAGTTAGAGAGTCATACTGGTGACTAAATCCTGTAATATCTGCATTGAGCTTTTCAATCTGAGACAATATATCAGAGAACTGCTTGACTCGTTCCTCTTTCTTCATCCTGAGATCTTCCAAAAGAGGGGTAACTGAAGCAAGTCTTTCCTTCAATGATCTAGATTTCTCCATCTGTATACAGAATATTAGTAAGCAGTCAACAGCTGTAAAAAATGTATCCCATAACTGTACTAAAAGAAATTCAGAGCAGCAATGTGCTCTCACACTGACAAGCAAAAACAGTTGCCTGTAGTCTAATGAACAACAGAATCCATGACTATACCAGAAACCGTTATGTGATGAATGAAGTTTGGGAAGAAAATGAATGAACAACCAACTAAATTACCAAATCTTGCTGAGAATGTCAGTAAGATCTTACAAAGCATTCCCTAAAATCATAAATATATTAACTAAATGGTTTTCTTGAAAGAAATATGAAATCACATATCAAAATTCTCACTGACTCTTAGTATGTTTTCCCTAACTTCCTAATAAACGCATCACCTGGGTGGATGACTACCAAATCAATGTCATAAAAATGCAACAGAATCATATCCGATTCCACAATGGCACAATTAGAAGGGACATCCAATATGTATATCTACATAAGCAACAAATGGAAGGAAAACTAATGGAGCTTCACCTCACCTGATGAAAACTGCTTACGAATTCCATACGGCGAGTTCATATCTAATTCCAGCAAAACACTTTGTAATGTCTGAGCTATGTCTAAACCATAATGAACGATTGCCTTCGCAGATTCTTCCTTTGAAAAGGGAAGACAAAGACATAGTTTACTGGACAAACCATTACAGCAGGGAGTGAACTATTGTACAGCAATGCTGTTTCTAGCTTGCCTGACATAAGCTGCTCAGAATCCCCTAGTTAAGTTTATAGCAAATTCCTGTAAACTACCCGTCTATGCCAGGGTAAATTATTACGTCATTGAGCCAAAACAAGACTAAGATTCGGTTGAGTTGATAGCAAGATGGTGAGCTAATGCAGCTTGGTGTAATCAGTTAATTGTAAACTGCTAATAAAAACCAACATATAGTATTGCAACCAAAGGGCAGTAATCAGCAAATAGAACCCCTTTAATACCCCAGTGACAAAAAGAACAAGGAGCAGAAAAGGGCTAGTACCTTTAGCTGGAGGCTCTGCTCACCAAGTACCGCCATGAGAGATGCAAGCTCCGCTTCTTTGGCAACCAAAGATTGATGGAGGTGTGCCCTGGCACTCCTGGCTTCGTCGACCTTCCTCCGGTACACTAGCATGCACTCTTTTTCCAACTCCGATAGCATGTGGTCTTTCTCCTCTTCGCTCTCTCCAATCTCTGTCCATATGTGCTGTTCTCACAAGTTCACAGTACAGAGATTCATGGCCTTATCAGTGTTCAACCAACAGTCAGCAACTTAGAACATAGTGAACATCCAATAAGTTGAACCAAGCATTTGAAATTTCCCAACAAACACTACAAGTATCCATACGTTCTCATTAGAAAAACCCTAAAAGGCAAATTAGGACATAACGTGTACAACAAGCCCCAAAATCCTAAATTTCTAAATTAGGGTTCCTCTAATCCATAAGTTTTACGAAACAAATATGCAAATCGACAAAGTTGGCCAGTAATAGGAAACCATAGACCCAGTATCCCCTGAAACGTAAGGAAACAAAGAAACACGGAACCAGAAAATACACCTGCAGAGATGAATCCGCCCAGAATAGTAACATTGGAACCCAGAAGTACCTTCGGAATCCAATCATGAAAGGGAAACAAAGAGCAGCATTAGCACTGAGAAAGCCAAAGATTCGGACCTCAAGCTCTTGGAGCAAAGCACCACATGTGGTCTCCAGAATGATACTGCTCCGCAGCGCCGCCTGAACCCCTAATCCTGCCATTTCCGCCACTTCCCACCTTCTTTTCTCCACAGAAAAGGATGCAAACAAGAGAGACAACAGAACAGAGGCAAGGACAAGAAAAAGCTCCCAGCTTTCCGCCTCTTTGTTGGCCACACGAAGGTAAAACAAGCAAAAGAAGGCCGTGCAAGCCGCTTCCTTTCCCCCTCCCAGAGTTGGTGTGGGAGAGATCTGAGACGAGGGTTTTGGGGGGTTTTAGCAGGGAAGCAGGTAAAGATCAAGACAGGGAGGAGGAATGGGTGAGGCGTGTAGGAGTAGCAGCAGATGTAGCTCTACAGAGCAAGCAAGAAAGACCAGCTGAGGCAGGTGGGGAGGGGGAGAGTATAGAGACCGGAGACTCGAGATAAAAAAAAGACACCTTTCTAGGTTTTGTGAAGGAGAGCTACCACATAAGCAAGCATGTGAGACTCGGAGGGTCTCTTAAGCACAGCAGGAAGGGCAAGTCATTGTCTTCCTTGGAAGACTACAATCACACATCGTCGAAACATCACAAGCTGAGAGCCATGGAACTCAAGATTGGGGAAAGTAAATCCATTAAAAAAAATCAGTTTTTTATGTAGAATTCAAGCATTATGCAGTGCTGTGGACAAAGCAATGCACTATTGGAATCTGTGTGGTACTTTTCAGATCACTTGTTTGTTGGCTAATGTTGCTTTCGTTTGGTTAATCCAAAGAGGGGTGACTGATGTGGCTTATGCTCCCACCTGAAGGATTCGAGGGAGGAGCTGATGCAGTGTGATCTCCTCCTGATACATGCACAGAGGAGAATCTTTCTGGGGTCATCCACTCCCATGGGTGGCACAACAAACACAGCTGCTAGCATGAGAAAAGCAATTTAGGAATATGGATGGCAATATAAACAACTGCTTACATTAGAATTAGGTGGTGTACTGTGTAAGAAAGGGTTCCTATTTTACAGGACTCTGGTTG
This sequence comes from Musa balbisiana, assembly GCA_004837865.1. Taxonomy (NCBI): domain Eukaryota; kingdom Viridiplantae; phylum Streptophyta; class Magnoliopsida; order Zingiberales; family Musaceae; genus Musa; species Musa balbisiana. Next base: position 4,377,458 of record CM017197.1, on the reverse strand, counting down.
CAGGTTGAGGTGCAGCATCCTAAAGTCAACTGCTGAGCATATACCAACAAGGCCTTATGAGCTTGTGAGTTGTATGCTTGAATGATTGGGCTTATGGTGACCCTAACTCCATATCTTTGTCACATTTTGGTCTCAATAGTCATCTGCAACCAAGTTTTATATGTATATGAGCTTCTGGTTACAGCTACTCTACATGACCTACCAACTCTTTAGTACTGCATGCATGGAGACACACCCTTTTGCCCACTTTAAATATATTGGTTTGTCAAGTATAATCCATTTAGCAGATGGGAACATCATTCTGAAACAATGGCAGTTTCAATCATTATAATGTTCATGACAATGCATAGACACGTACAAAGAGAGAAAACTAATGCTAAAACTCATTATTTTTTTGCTATAACAACGTTTAGCATTAAAAAAAAAAAACCTATCATTGATTTACAACATATTAAAAAAAACATGATTTTAAAATTAGTATTTTTGAAGTTTTAAAATGATACAATCAAAATTGATATTTTATCCATCCATCTAAATACCAATATTAAAACAAATAAAGGTGTCAACTAAAGCATTAATATTAAAACAAATGAAAGTGTCAACCAGCTTAGCTGGTAAGAATCTTAACAGTTTATCGTAAGATCCTTGACTCGAGATTTACTATTTATCCTTTTTAAAAAAAATTAAAATAAATAATTTATTATAATACAATATCATATATTTTACAGATTTAATTATACAAATCGGTGAGATAAATTATTGACATCAACGTACTCCCAATTGGAAGTTCCTCTCAAAGCGTGCCATTTCACCAAATCAATGCAAGTCGTTTACAGGGTTATGCGCGAATTCTAATGTGGTCAACCAGAAGATGGCGTACATCGAAGCACAAGCAACTTGTGATGGGCATGGATCACCTGCATCAGTTGTGGTGCTGGAGAAGACCTCGGTGCATACTGATACAAATGGATGGTGGGTCCTCGTTAGCTTCCTCCACATCCTCAATATCCAGTTGCACACCTGTAGTTGGAATAGAAGAAGAAGCAAGATGTGACTTGCCACCAAATTACAAGGAACAATGAACCATACAACAACCATCACAAAAAAAGTAGCATCACAAGCGTCGCCACATTAGGTAGCAAGCATGGACAGATATACCAAGCATATTGTGAGATTTAAATGAATGAATGCCTTTTAACTCAGGGTATTTAAGTACCATGCCTTCAAATCCCAACTTGGATTGAAAATGTAGAACAAAAAATACAGATGAACAACTCATGTTGTGCAGTATGTGTTTTAGGTGAAACACACTAATCATGGTCATCAAACAATCTGCCATAGTCCACTGGGAACAGTATTCTTTCTGACAGATAATAAGTGTTGATAAGCAAGCAAGTTAGTCTTAATTACATCATTCAAGTTTTTGCACACAGGTACCTAACAAACATTCTAATTTATGTAACATTTTAATTCATGAAGCTACAGTGGGAACTATAACAGAGTCTGATACTTCATCTCATTCTTTATGGCACTCCTCTCTTTTTTGTTGGCAAAAGGGGTGGTTAATACAGCTAGTAGGTGCTTAATTGTGTAAACTTTGCAAACAGACACCCAAAGAGGAGAAATGAAGGCCATTTTTGCCATGAGGGCACAAGGCTTAAAAGATGAAAAGGCTTATTAACAACTAAGAGAAAAAAGAGAAACTAGTGAATTGCCAAGGCTTGGAACCCAAAATGATAGAAAACGGAATAAAACATAACTAAATGACTGTACTTGGGGGGCCTCTACAGTTTGAGCTGTGTTTTTTGGGAGAATAATTGATTTGCTAATAACCATGAAAGTATTCTCTGAACAGTTGAAGATAATTGTGAGGGATTCTATAGCTAGCATAAATAATTACTATTTTTTTTCTCCTAGCAAGCATCTAGACATAAAATAAAAGCTACATCATAAATTGGTCGTTGCATGCACCAGCATTTCTTGATTCATTAACCCATCCAATTATTCAGGTTGGCTGGCAGAAGAACTTCAAGAAATCATCAAGGTTAGCAAGGGAAGCTCTGATGGACTAAACAATCATTGATGAGAAAGTTTCATTCTTATCCTTGTCAAGGTAGTGATTGATAGTTCCCAAAGCATCATCAGTTGGGAAGCCACATCCTCGTTGCTGTCATGGAACAGCCACCAAAAACACTCAGAAAAGTGAAATTTTACAAGAAAAAGAAGAAGATAATGCACAGGCCTCATCCTTATCCTTGACAAGTGCATTGATTGATAATTCTTAACCGATTAGTAGTTGTGAGGCCTCATTCTTGTCCCTGTCAAAATTTGCCTACTAATACCATGGACATGACTCAGTGTGTGAGTCAGACACTTCCAAGAGATGAGCAAGTAGCATGAATGATTGATTGTGACCTTGATATATTCTAATGAGGTTGTTGCTTGATCAGTTCAAATCATCCATCCAACTCAGTGACCGAAAATAAGGATAGGTGGATTGACTTTCTTTTTCCTGATAGTCTGACAGAAAATGATGGTTATCAAAAAGATATTGAGTTTGAGAGACAACCATTGAGTTCAAAAAAACGAAATCTAGAAAAAGAAGAAGATAATGCACAGGCCTCATCCTTATCCTTGACAAGTGCATTGATTGATAATTCTTAACCGATTAGTAGTTGTGAGGCCTCATTCTTGTCCCTGTCAAAATTGCCTACTAATACCATGGACATGACTCAGTGTGTGAGTCAGACAATGCCAAAGAGATGAGCAAGTAGCATGAATGATTGATTGTGACCTTGATATATTCTAATGAGGTTGTTGCTTGATCAGTTCAAATCATCCATCCAACTCAGTGACCGAAAATAAGGATAGGTGGATTGACTTTCTTTTTCCTGATAGTCTGACAGAAAAATGATGGTTATCAAAAAGATATTGAGTTTGAGAGACAACCATTGAGTTCAAAAAACGAAAATCTTAAAGATCATTAGCAAAGGAAAAACGAAGCAGGACACAACTGACAGCAGCAGAGCAGAGCTAGAAAAATATTTTAGCTTAAACGACGCAACTGATTGAAAGCCATAATTCTAATTGAGAGATTATGTACCATAAAACATGGACTACCTGTCTACAAGGATGAAGTTTAGTAGTCTCATTGTGGTATAGTTTAAGCTCCTGCCATCACATGATTATGCCAGTCGAGTGTCAGAAATGGTGTATAGCTAAAATAGACATGTAATCTGCAAGTTCGCTAAAACAGATGCCTTCTATATAAACAGCCACAAAATATAGTAAAAGTAAAACAAGGATACTTCTTGCAGGTGCCATGAGAATAGTATACCAGTTGTATACAGAACTAAGATACTATGCTTGAAACTTCTGAAGATCCCAGTAACGATTACCAAAATCTTGTTGCTCGTCTTGTAGAGGGAAGTTACGGAAAATTATGATGCCATCATGCAATGAGATTTGCAATCATATAGCTGCCTTGATCTGCTCTCCAAGACTTGCAAAAGAATGCATGTCACAGTCTTTGTAATATCTCTTCTTCAGAGTAGATGTTAACAAACTTCACTGCATCAAGGTGGCTATGCATTTTAAATGGCAGCTAATGCTTTAAATCTCATGTGACATTGATCATAATTGCAAAATTCTTTTCAATGTGAATGTGATATTATGTCATGATTTCTACAATTTCATACACATGCCCTTGCAGGAAGGTCTCTGAGAATGAGGATGGCACATAATATTGAAGATAATTATTGTTAATTGGCCTGCTAAACCCTTTGACTAGATTAATTTGCTGAGATAATTTATGCTGAGTACAAAGTTAATAGATAAAAAAAGAAAACAGTAATTTTCTTCTGTTATATTGGCAATTTAAAATATATTGATTGCCAAGTCATATAGACTTTTTTGGTGAAAGCAGGAAGGAAAATCTTCCACCTAAAGAAATACATGGGTCAAATCCTTTTGACAATATGTCCACAAGGATTCAAACAAAAACCTCTTCAATTGGTAGAGGGGTACAAATCACTTAACAGACAAAATGTTATGGAAGACGTTATTTAACAGTACCTGCTAAATCATAACCACTCGATGCTGTTTCCGAAAAAACAAAAAACATTTGAAATAAGCATGAATGACTAGCATAAAATTCTGGATTCTTCTGTACCATGTGATATATTAACCTGCCTAGCATTGGCTGTAATACGTTACCCTCTTGTTTGTTGCAATATTTGGTAATGGTCATCACCGAATATTATAATCCCATGTACTTTGTTATTCAAAAAACACATTTCAGAATATAGTTCCTCCAGAGAGCAAAGGGAACATACACAATGAATATTTTGATTCCTTTTCTCTCTTAGGGATGACCATATACGAAGAATTGAAGACGTTGCACAGAGATAACCTATTCACTGTAAAACATGTGGTAACTTGATGACTTTTTTAGCACAAATATCTGATACTACTAGTATACAGTAACATTACTTATCAGCTTCTAAAAATAACTGTTACATTGGTGGTTGCCCTAAATAAAAAAATGGCTGGAGCCAGTTTCTATCAGGGCCAATTCAATATTTGAAAATATGATCTACAGTGATGATAGCAAAGGAAGATGAAAGAGGTAGCACTGCTGATACCATTTTGGCAATGGATTGCCCCTAGATGATCCAGTCTATCAGATATATTTAGATGGCCCACCAACAATCTTACAAGGCTAAGAAATGCGCTGCCATTCTTGATTTCAATCCAATATATTCACATTGGTTATGCTCAGAGATGGTTTTGGTAAACCTATGTTCTACACTATCATTCTTGATAACGAAGGATACCAGCAAAGAGACGGGAGAAATCTGTCAGCGAAGAAGGGAAACGCGGTGCACTTGACGAGTGACGGGATTTGGAGTTTCTTTTGTCAGGGATTCCGAAACTAGAGTTAGGGTTTCTAAAACACGATCGATTGAGATTTGAGGAACTAAAGAGCCAATGGGTTCGGGGGAGGGAAGATACCAGTGAGGCGTGGAGGATGAGGAACTCGAGCAGGCGATGGCGGAGGCATGGAGGGATCGAAAAGGAGGAGGACGGGCACCGTCTCCCCCATTTGCATCTCTCTCCATCTCCGTCCCCATCTCCATGAATCGGTAGCAGCGCGCGAAAAAATGAACCGCAATCATAAGAACCGGACCGGCTTGCAAACAAACCAAACGAAGGGCCAACGGATTACTGAACGAACCGGTGGGTCGATTATTTAAATGATATATATATATATATATATATATATATATATATATATGAAAGGTTAATTTTCCTTTAAAATATTTTTTTTACTTTTCCTCTTAGTGTCTCATTTTTCATTTATTCCATTTGGTGCCTCGTATTTCATATCGTTACCTTCGTATAGTTGTCGTTGACTCGTTGCGATATCTCATCATTGTCACAATTGTAAAGTTAGAACTATGAAGAAAACACAAAGATTAGAATAGATACGAAGGAGGAAGATAAGGTAGTTATTAGCAATACAATATGAAATAAGATGAAGATGAAAGGGGGGAGGGAAGGCGTGCAAACAAAGGGAAGCTGAGAGCCTTCGTTCGCAACCTCATTAACTTGGGCCTCATTATTGTTACCAATTGATTGGGTATGCCACGAGGGTTATGGTGGTGACATTTACAATAATCATGATAGAGAGATATTCCATGACAGAGGATGATGGTGACGCTCAAATATAATGGACTATGCAAAGGAGGTAGGAGAAGCCTTGCTATGATTGTCTCATTCGTCTCAGGATCCTTTCCCTTCATCGAGGTCGATGACCCTAGTGTATAAGGAGAATCTAACAATTGACGAGGTGGATGATAAAAGATGATAAGACGAAAGAGATAAACGATAACTAGAGGCATTATAGGTATTATAGAAAATATGGTGTACCAAAAGAAACGAGAAAAGTAAAAATTATAGATACCTTCACAAAAAAATATAAAAAGAGGAGCTTTTCCAAGAAATTCACCCAATATTAAATAACTACTATCAAATAAATTTTTTAATGATATAATATTTATTATAAAAAGGATTAAATATATTTTAATCATTGTTAGTAAATTAAATAGATCCAATGGACATCAATAAGCTAGAATTTGATGCAAAGTTAGCCATGTGGGTCAAATTAAGTTTAGAGAAATTAATGTTAGCACCAAATTAGATGTAGAAGATGATAATAAAATAAAATAATTAGGGGATGAAATTAAATAATAATAATAATACTTATGGACTAATTAATTTATTTATTTAATCTTTTTTTGGGTATCATTTCAGTTTCATGGGATGTAATTTATTTGAAGAAGAATAACGAGTGATTCTTGGAGATGGATTTGGGTCATGTAAAGCCCAGACTTTGGCCCATGGAAGCCCAGTCTTCTGCTTCGTCCATCTTCACCACCTCGCCACCCTCATCAAATAGAAGAGGCCACTGTTTGGAAGGTAATGATGGCTTGGCTTCACTCCCTCTCTGTTGCATCAGACACATGCCCACCGTATCTCCATGGATTGACATGCTTCCCCCTTATTTCCCACCACCCTCCTCGCCTCCTCGATAACACGTCAACAGGCTCTCGGTTTCACCTTCGGATCGTCCTCCATGACCTTGGCCGGAGGTGCGTCTCCAATCCTCCTCCTGTTCTCTTATCTATCAAAGTCGTCCTTTTTCAGTTATTTTACGTGATCCTTTTGGTGATTTCCGCTGGCATCGAGTGGTGTGATTGAGACTTCGAGTTAAAGGATCAGGAAAATGATGAACTTGGTGGAAGAAAGATGAAGACTGTTGTTTTGTCTGCCATCGTATTTCGGTCGTTCTTATTCATGAAAATAATGTGGGACTAGGCTTTCTTGTAGTATTCTCTGCGCGTAATCTCAAGAATCCTGCTTGATGATATCCCTCATTGATTCAATGTGCGGGAATGATCGAAGAAAGGTTCTTGCTCACTGAAGTTATTCCTGAACTTAACATCAAGAACCCTGACTGATGATGCCCTCTTAAAGAAAGTTGGTGAAAGAGAGTTCTTGTGCTTAAATTACATTCTGACACCCCTTTTTCCTTCTTTTTTGGATCCTACCAAATCCGTGTGTGTGCTGTGGTATTGGCTGCTCATGGATAAATTCTCATGTAATCTTGAAATGATCCTCTTCTTTGTATTAAAAGTGGGGAAAAGTCTTCGTCTTGGCTCCCAAACCCATCATGATCAAATATTCTTTTGCATACAACTTTGAAAAAACTACCTAATAATATCTTTTTAACTAGTGTAAGAACAACGGGAAATTACAATAAAACCTTTTAATACTTTGTTTTCAAAGAATACATCTTCTTTTGCTTATGTTGTTTTATTTCATTTGTCTTTGACTGAAATGAGGCTAAAAAGAGGACTCTTGAGTGTATTTTAATTGTGTCTATAGCTATTTCTTATACCTTTTGATGTTATTTTTTTTAGATATTATGCTTCTGAATTTTGTCTAGTTTGGACACCAGTCCAAGAGCTTGTTGTTGGAGTTGGATGCTCCTGAAATATGTTTGTTCTCTTGGGTTTTGACAGTTCTATCGATGGATTCGGCTAATCCAAGGCCAGATAAAGTTGCTCAACTTCACAAAGAATATATGATACCGCATGGTCACCACCTGCTTAGCCATACCAGGGCTGACAATTACTTTAATTATGTCCACTCAGGTGTTCCAAGGCACATCATGATATTTGAAGAGGATGGCTGGTTAGAACTCCCTGAGGCATTATCACGGCCTTTCATTAAAGGATTCAGAGAGGGAAGATCCTCTGTAAATTTATATGTGAACAAGGAGCTATTTCTCTTAATTGATTTCTCCTCAATGGTCCTGATAAATATCAGAATTCGGAAGATGCAGTCAGTGGCATGGATGGACGAAGCTGGCAAGTCCTTTTTACCTTATATGGCTCTTCTGCAGGAGGGCATTCCTCCAACCGAATTTGATGCCTGGATCTTGGCCTGTGGGTGTGGGATACAAAGTGCAAGCAGTTTACAACTTGCAGAAAATGAAGTTCCAATCTCACAACAGCCTTTTCTATATCCGGTCGTGTCTAGACTTCAAAGAAGCAGTGCAAGTTTTCTTGCTGTTCAGGAAACATTTTTATCAGGAATGGGACCATTTGCAACACCTGCTAGCATATTAGATATCTATGCGTGCAATGGTCGACATAGGCTGGAAGCCTTTGAGAGACAACTAGAGTTCACTGCTAGGGAACGTGGGAATGCAAATGTGAAGTATGGATGGTATGGCTCAACAGACAACCGCATAACCGAAGCTCTTATTAACGGTTTTGGCCACAGTGGGAGGCTCAGTGAAGTAGGAGTTCTAGGCACTGGCATCTATTTGACACCTCAGGATCGTGCTTTTGCCAGGTGCTCTCATAATTTGTATTGTTTCATCGAGCTATAATGACATTCTAATACTGTGATTTTTGTTTCTGATACCGAGACCCTTTTTAGCAAGTAATATACTATGCAACATTTAAAGAGATCAGATCATCTTCATCTTTAGCTCAAACTATATTTCCTTCTATTTGAACTTATGGGTAAGCATACTGCAATAATGAACCCATAGATCACTGAATTGATTATTAATGTTAGTATCGTTTTCATTCATTTTATATTGTTGTCTCCTTCTGTTACCCAAGAGTGAAAATTCCAACTGGATATTGAATATGCTGCAGTATCCCAGGAGTAGGCTGCAACCAACTGTTAACATCAGATCACAGTGAATGTCACTCTAAAGGGACCTCTATGGTCAATTGGCTTAGATTTGAAATATTATTAGTTGGCCAAACATTTTTTTCCCTAATTATCAAATCTCGCACCATGTGGAAATAGTTTACCATGTAGATCACCCAATTGTCATTCAAAATGGATATTGTTGATTAATCAAAGATAGTGCTCAAGCAAAAAAAGAATCACATACATCACCCAATTATCATCCAAAATGGCATTGTTGATTAGTTAAGTGTAGTGCTGGAGCAAAAATCAAATGCCATACATATTATTATATAAGCTCAACCACACGCGCACACACCGATGTAATGCACATCTATAGATAAATTCAAGATATGTCTCTATTGATAAATTTAAGATATCTCTGTCTCATCTGCCATGCATATAGTGTACCAGAGAGGTAAAATACGTCCAAAGATATCCTGCATCTAGTAGATTGTCCTTGAAAGCATTATAATCAATACCATTGGATGTGATCCAGTTGCAATCAAAGTGCCTAGAAACTAAAACTTAGAATTACTCTGTATTTCATGATCCAATATTTTTTTCTTAAACATTTGGTTTTCAAATTGTACAAACAAGTTTAGTATATGATATCATATCTGCTTAACTGTTTAGATAAACATCAACATCTTAAAAAATTCAAATTGCATTGTTTAGAGTATGTTCTGCACTGTTTACTCTGGAACTTTCCTCGTTGGAAATACAAAATATGCGAAGAGTTAAATTTTGGTTTCTAGACATTTTAGGTGCACTATATCATGTTTAATGGTTTATGATAATCCTAAAATGCCAAACATTTGATAGTTTCAAAGTATTTCTGTCTCAATCCTGTTGTATATCATACTATTTATTTTTTAAATTAACTGTGGCCATCGGCTAGTTATTAATGCAAGATGTTCTTCTGATCTGAATTTTCTGTTATTTCTTGCTTTCTGTAAATCCAGCATTAGACTCTGTGAAGTGGGAAGTGGAGTACAACATATGCTGCTTTGCCGGGTTATCATGGGGAATGTAGAGCAAGTCCGGCCAGGATCAAAGCAATACTGCCCTAGAAAGAACTATGATATGGGTGTTGACAATGTTCTAAATCCAAAGTGTTACATTGTGTGGTCTACACAACTGGACAAATATATCTACCCAGAGTACATGGTCCGTTTTGCACTGCCCTCAAGAAACAAGGGTATTGTGATGCAACTGGACTCTTAACACATTTCATAAGCATTCCTATAACTCATGTGGTTATCTGCTTATTTCCATCTCTTCAGAGTACTTGTGTGGACTAAAGGATATAAGGTTCCATGTGGAAGATCACAAGGTTTGACTGAGCAATTCTCTCTCCTTAACCCTTGTGTCAATATAAAATTTATAATGTGTAGCTAGGATACTTTCTAGTTTGCTTTTTGTTCTCTTTAGACTGTTCCCTTGTGACAAAAGGTTATTAGGTTATTTTTTTAGTTCCTGTTTTACTTACCACTTATGCAGGCTTGGTATGAATTAGCGGGGTCATTAGAACCTTTTGCACTGCTGTATGTAGAACTCCATGATAGGATAGCTCCTTGGGCTAGGAGATTGTTTCTTCATTATCTTATGGAGTTTAAGGTATGTCACAAGAACTTTGGGTTGAAATTTGAATTAACCTTTTCTTTTTTCCTTTTTTTAAGGGATATACTGGTTTCTTTGACAGAGGGATATAATAACTCGAGAAGTTCTAATCATGAAAATGGGTTCATTTGTTCAAGAGCTGCTGCCAGCACCTGAAACAGCCACAGGAAGAGTAAGTTGCACTAGACAATCGATAGATGAGTTGACAGGCTATTCATTCAAAATTTAGGAATTCTATTTACCTTATTTGTTTTGGCATTTTTGTTAGATTTCATGTATGCTCTCTAGTGGGAAGAAATACTTCTACCAAATTTGGAGATTGCTCTGGCTAATTTGAGTAGCTTTAGTAGTTCATTCTTTACTTTTGTTTTGTATGATATTATACTCTTAAGTAGAATCAACTTAATATCAAATGTTTAAACGCCAAGGGATAATATTGCAGAAAGTAAAGCAGGTAAAATTATGCTTTGAATTTGTGTTTCATCAAATAATGTATATTAATTACTAGTTACTAGCCTCAATCTAGTTCTACATTGTGCTTCACATGCAGATGGATATAATATGATCCTTTCTGTCAAGAACAGATTCTCATGATTCTGTTATTTCAAGATGCAGGCGAATGATCATATGGCATCTTCCATCATTCCTGGTAACACTTTTGGACCAGGAATGGAGTCTACTTCAGCAGTGATGTGTAGGATTACTTTTCTTGCAATGGCTACAGAAAACAGAAGTACTGGAATGACACAGCCTGGTGATTCTGCTTCAAGACAGTAGCAAAATCATGGTGCTAATCCTTGAGCATTTGAGGTAATTCATGGATATGAAAGTTTAGCTTACATATTATTCAATAAACAGTTTCTTATCATTTGTCTGGGATATACCAAATATGATCTTCATATTGTTTGTCTGGGACATACCTACTCTTTGTGTTTAAGTCTTTCAATAAATAAACTTATCAAGTTTTTCGTTTCTTCTTCTGAAATCTCTCTCTCTCTCTCTCTCTCTCTCTCTCTATCTGTGGTTCTTGGTTTCTTATGATTGAGTTTCCGGTGGTTTTTAGTATGTAATCACAAAAATGAAAACTTCAGCTCATCTAATTGTTTGTGCAATTTTATGGCATAAATATGTCACTCTTTGCACTCCAAACTTCTGTAGATGTTCATTGAGAACTTAGGTAGCATCAGCACATTTACAGATATGGCATTAGATCTGATTCTGTAAGCCTTCAGTATAGTTTGAGGATTTGATAGGATCATCCTTTCAAGCACTGATCTTAAGACGCAAAGATCCTGATATATTTGTCTAAGATAAATGTATTGGATGGTACAGATGGATTTGAAGATTTTAAATAGATATATTTGTCTAGTGCTAAAATCTTATCACAAACGAAAACTTGTGACAGTTTGTGAACAATCATTCCAAGAATCAGTTTTGCTGGTGGATACACTTAATATGAAAATCAAAATGCTGAGTAAGGAAGTGGATAAACACAAAGAAACTGAGAGAGCTTGAAAGATGTACATAGGAGAGGAAAACTGAGGTTTAGATCACACTGACAGTAGACATGACAATGCAAGTGACCTGGCGAAGAATCATGCCTAACACTATTTTCCCCTGCAAAGATCATAGGGATGAAACTTTACTTGTAGTGTTCTCTAACCTTTAGATCTATCTCATCTTTTTAGCTCTGATATTTCTTGATCAGTTACAAATTGTATAGTTTCTGGCAGTAGGTTTCTTTTTTCCAAAACTTCAAATTTAAGTCTAAACAAATATCATATTTGACTTTTGCCACAGAGAGAAGAAATCACATTGCCAGCATATGCACATAGGAACAATGATAGGATTTACTAAGTTTCAGATTCTCAGACAACAAACAGTTGGCTAGCATCCATGTAGAAATCATCTGAAACTGACCAATCGTAGTAAATATCATCGTTGAATCTTGATACGACTAATAGTTTGAGGATTGTGGCACAATCAAGGTTCTTCCCTCCTACATTGAGCTATGAAGCTCTTTGGTCACACTCCATTTGTGAAGAACACTGCCAAATGCATCATAGAACACCACTTGAGCCACGGTCTTGGTCAGCTGCAGGGACATGAACCCTTGGCCATCATAGAAGAATCGAAGTTTGTCAGTGTTCGAATTGAAGACACCCCTCCATGACTTTGAGCCACCTCCACTGGTTAGGTATTGGATTGGACTGCCAATGAGGGAGAGACTGTTAGGTCTCTGGAAACAATCCTTATCATATATCTTCATGTGGAGGAGAAAGACACTAAATCCTGTACCTTTCATTACTGCTAATGTGCTCGAGGCAGTGGTCATGTCCATTTACATACAGATCAACTCCATGAGTCTGAGAAATTTTGGTAGCATCAGTATATATCTTGAGAACCGATCTCAAAACTTTAGCATCTCTTTGAGCTAAATCACCTTAAGAATTGGGAGGAGTGATGAGAGGAGCTCCTTTGTATCTCTATGTATGCTCACACTCCTTATTGTGTGGTGTCCTACTACAACCTTCCATGTTGCTCTTGATTCCTTCAGTGCTGAATCCAAATTCTAATGACACAATAGAACACCTCATGGTACAGAACTTTCATGCAGTGTTAAACATGATTATAATTCTACGTTCTTTTGCATCTTTGCTTGAGCTGATACACGATGGATTATGACACAGACGAATTTTGTACCTTCAACAGATTTGAGACGTAAGTTTGGCGCGGGGCGACTTCCCTCCAGTCGTAGTGATGGCTCTCGGAATTGTTCCAGTAATGATCAACAAAGGGAGTTGTATCCACAAAGAAGAAGTCCACAATTTCTAGTGTTCAGAAGGCAAAAGAAGTAAAAGATGAAGTGATATCTACAATTCTACATAAGCTTGTTCTTCCTTCAAAGACATTTCTGCACCTGCGTTAAGGATGAAGGATCTCAAGCAGAGCCATCTGTTATCGAGTTCTCGGAGGACAGGGCTCAGTTGTGCCAGCACATCACCCCTGTAATCATGATTCCCCAAAACTAGAGAGAGAGAGAGAGAGAGAGAGAGAGAGAGAGAGAGAGAGAGAGAGAGAGAGACCTGTTTTATTAGATAGCCACCCAAAGTGTTGAAGAACACAGAAGAAGATGAACGGGGATCGTACCGCTGTACCATTGCTTCTGTAGGCTCTTTGCAGTGTACACATTGGTGAATGATTCCTCGAATGCCTTGTCGTCGACGCCGGTCAGGCCGCTGTCGTAGAAGTTGTCGCCGGTGGATACCACGAAATCTATGTCGAGCTCCTCCCCGATCCTTCCCATCTGCGACCAATGAACTCAAAGAGAGTGGGAATCTACACATCTCGGGAATGAGAAGGAAGAGAGTTGCGTATCAAGAGAGATATGGCAGCCAACCTGAGTTGCCACTTGACTTTGATTGAACTCCCCTTTTCTTCCCCAGTCGCCGATTACTAACAGGCTGAGAGATCCATCGTTCTTGATCGAGTGCTCCAGCTTCTGGAGCTCCGCAGAGGAAGAAACGAGGGAGAGAACGAGAACCAAAGCCATGATCTTGCAGGAGAAGCTTGCCATGGCCGTGGTCGATGGAGGACAGCTACACGAAGGACAGCGAGTGATCAAGGAGGAGTAGGGTATATATAACAACAGGAAGAACGGGCATGGGTGGCCAATCGAATCTAGAGAGAGATCCTAATGATTGGAAATGGACAAAGAAGCGCAGTGGAATCTAGTGAGATAAGCTTTTCTAATGCGGGGGGACCCGACGCTGGCCCACGTCACGTAGCCTGCCAACTTGGCACGACGTTGTGCCCATAAGGACGGGACACGTATTCGACTCAGATCATGGGGATCATCTGTTAGGCCTCAAGCAAGGTTCACCAAGTTCTTATAATCGATTAGTGTGGGTCCTTTGCCACGTCTGCCACATCGAGTTTTGCTGACGCCAGCAATTGTATTCCGCCGGTCTTGTTCTGGTCACAGAGGGCAGAGATTCAGCACAGCTGTGATGTCATACTCACGACAATGAGGCTGGTCCGTCGATTGCGATGGCAAACGGCAGGAGGACAAAAAAGTGCTAAGAGAATTATATTTAATTAAAAAAATAAAAATCTCTCTCATAATTTTATAACATTAGATTTCGATGAAAATGAAAATGTTCACTATCATAAAGATTCAGCACAGAGGTCATATCCTATCGGTCTTGTTCTCGTTTTCGTCACAAAGAAAAAGGTTCAGTATAGCAATGATAACATCATACTCTGAGTTAAGGGTTCGGGTGACAGAGCAGCGTAACGAAATGATTGATCCATCAATGGTCACAACGGAGGACGATAAGTAGATGAAGGAGGAAAAGAAGTATTAAGAGAATTAAATTTAATTAAATGGAAGGATGAAAATCTTTCTTGTACTCGCATCGGGTGAAAATAATTATAATCTCTAGGATTCAATAAAAAGAAAGATATTATTATAAAAAATATAAAAAAATAATAAATTACTAAATAAATTAGATATATTATATACAATAAACTATTATATTAATAATTGAGTTTTGTGATGAAAAAAAATGAGAAAAAAATTATAAAGAATTATATAGAAATAAAAATTTTAACTTGCCTTTTGTTTCATCACTCAAAAGTGAAAATGATCATGATGGATCATGATGAAGAAAATAGTTATGAAAATAATAAATCAATAGTAGTTTAGATAGATTACATATAATAAAAAAATATTTGAATAAGTTTTAACAATCGAGTTTTATAATTCTTATTTATGATCTAATAACTATGTCGAACTTTTTCATTAAAAAAAATAACAAAAATTATCTAAAAAATAAAATTTTAGTAGAGTTGTCAGATGACCGACCCTCTCAGATGGGACGGAGGCAATGAAGGTGATGGGCGGCGGCGTCACTCGCCATGCGACTGGTGGAATGATAAGGAGTATTTTCAGCTGAGGATACATACTCAAAGCCTGCAGAGATCAGGAAGATCACATGGGCATGACAGCAATCATTCACGGCTTCTTTTAGACATAAATTGGAGAAGGATGGGAATTCAATGATATCAATCAATCAATGCCTGCAAAGGAAAGCCATGAGCGGTTGTGGAAAGCAACGGAAGCTGTGGGCTGTACCAGCCAGGCCGCCGCCTTCGCCGTCGCCGGGTTTCACAAACTGCTACGCGCATCACTTGTTCGCTGATATGTCTCAGAACCGAAAACTTCGTATCGGGTCACCTAAAACAACTTTTGCCTTGGGATTTGGAGATGGCAGCAAACAGTAGGCTAAGATATCAGAGCCCTGATGGATGAAGGTATAATGGTGGAGACTCCCACGGCAAGTCTCCAACTGTCATTAACTTCCTATTGATTTTATTGTCTTTTTATGGTTTATTACAAAGATCTTTTCTTTATTTGTAAGAGTAAGATTGCATGAATTGTTATTCTTGTGCATTAGATTGTCTTTTTCATGATCTTCTACAATGATATGAAGAAGACATGTTTGCTGCTTGCAGTGAAGGAATCGTAAGCAGAATGGCAGCCTCAGAAGAAGCCAAGCGCAGCAAATTCTCCAACACAAATTATAGATCATGTCGAGAACCAGAAGAGCATGTTGGATCCGATTTAATGCAGCAGCCATCGATGGGCTGTCCCTCAGAGAACACCTTCGTCCCTCTGCTAAAGACAATATGATCAAGAAAGGAAAGCAAAGCATGACAGTGTGTGGATCTCTGTCGACCAATGTGGCCGTGTCTCCTGGTCTCGAAGCGATCAGAAGCATTTCCTGTGCACGATTGACGGACCAGACTCGTCGTACTCTGCCTTGGCAATCCACATCTGCAACCAAGTTCTGCTGTCAATGACCAAATCCGGCAGTACGTGTGCATGGATTGGTAGTTGAGAATGGAGGAGGGTTAGATCACCTGTTGGAAGGTGCTGAGAGAGGCCAAGATGGAACCGCCGATCCAGACGCTGTACTTCCTCTCCGGGGGCGCCACCACCTTTATCTTCATGCTGCTGGGCGCCAGCGCCGTGATCTCCTTGCTCATCCTGTCCGCGATGCCGGGGAACATGGTGGATCCTCCACTGAGGACGATGTTGCCGTACAGGTCCTTCCTGATGTCCACGTCGCACTTCATGATGGAGTTGTACGTGGTCTCGTGGATGCCGGCGGCCTCCATCCCGATCATCGATGGCTGGAAGAGGACCTCCGGGCAGCGGAACCGCTCGGCGCCGATGGTGATCACCTGCCCGTCGGGAAGCTCGTACGTCTTCTCCACGGCCGAGGCGGTCTTGGCGGCCTCCATCTCTTGCTGGTAGTCGAGGGCGATGTACGCCAGCTTCTCCTTCATGTCCCTCACGATCTCGCGCTCGGCCGTGGTGGTGAAGGAGTAGCCGCGCTCCGTCAGGATCTTCATGAGGTTGTCGGTGAGGTCGCGCCCCGCCAAGTCCAGCCGCAGAATCGCGTGCGGCAGGGCGTAGCCTTCGTAGATCGGGACCGTATGGCTAACACCATCCCCGGAGTCGAGCACGATGCCTGCACGCACGACGCACGCATCAGTACTGTCGCGGCCATGGCGATGACGGCGACCGTGGGCAAGGGAGTCCGACCGAGTACCAGTGGTTCGCCCGCTGGCGTAGAGGGAGAGAACAGCTTGGATGGCCACGTACATGGCCGGGGCGTTGAAGGTCTCGAACATGATCTGGGTCATCTTCTCGCGGTTGGCCTTGGGGTTGAGGGGCGCCTCCGTGAGGAGGACGGGGTGCTCCTCCGGGGCGACGCGGAGCTCGTTGAAGAAGGTGTGGTGCCAAATCTTCTCCATGTCGTCCCAGTTGTTGACGATGCCATGCTCGATGGGGTATTTGAGGGTCAGAATCCCCCGCTTCGACTGAGCCTCGTCGCCGACGTAAGCATCCTTCTGGCCCATGCCCACCATGACGCCGGTGTGGCGTGGGCGGCCGACGATGCTGGGGAAGACAGCCCTGGGAGCGTCATCACCGGCAAACCCAGCCTAAAGCAAGAGAAGAAGGCCATTGTAATGTCAATCCCAGTGGTGGTGGTGGCGTAGCAGTCCACATAAAGTACCTTAACCATGCCAGTCCCATTGTCACACACAAGAGGTTGGATATCCTCACCCTCTGCCATTCTCTATCTCTGCCAAAGGAAGAAGAAGACTTCCTGTATTAGTAATGATGCAGAAAATATATAGAGACCCAATGATTAACTTAGTTTTCTCCATATCGTATAGCATCAGAGCAAAAAAAGTCTAACATTCGCAATACAGACAATCAATCTGCATGCTGATTACATTTTCTCATCCTGACATTTTACGAAACCCGCATGTTTGCTCACAGAAATCCATGCAAAATCATGTTCTTGACATGGACGAGAGATGCAAATTATATCTATGCAGTAATTCATCTCCAAAATACTCCAAAATGAACGAGAAGATGAGATGAGTACCAGCACTAATGAAAGATCCTTCGGCAGGGGAAGGAGAGGGAGAAGAAGATTGAAGGGAATGGGAGAGATGGATCTGTCTTCTTCTCCGCTCTATTATTTCTTCTTCTCGGCGGCAGCGCGGTCGGGTTTTATACGGGAGAAGGCGTCGCAGCGGGCGGAGGTCCGCTTCGTGCGGCGTTCCGACCTCCAAAGCAACGGGTGTCCGCTTCTCCCTACCCGGCTTTTGTGGGACGATGTAGCGGCAATAGCAGTAAGCAATGGATTTGTCGGGTTAGTGGAGGATGTACCCGATCCGTTTAAGTCGAATTATGTGATGAAGATGGGCTTGAATTAATAATTATGTATAAAGTATAAAAACACAACAATTCTATGCATTACAGCAACAACAATATGATCTTAAAATTCATATTCCTATTTAAGATCATAGATCTTTTATCGTTATTAAGATACATAAGAAGTCATATTCCTCAATATTGTTATCTCGACAATATAAATATTTTCTTTATATTAAAAATAACTATTCATGCCCATAAAAATATTTTTTTCATCCAATATTATCATTGATGACATTATTGGCATCCTGAATTTCCATAAAATTTAAATTCAACAAGAGAGCATTTCCTTGTGCCAAATGTGGGCATTTATGTTGGATAATAAATGAGTGCTATTATTTTGAGCATGCCAAGATAGGATCTTCCCAAGTTCACAAACTTCAAATCCCACCTGGCATTGAGTAAATCATTTAATGTACTTGGCAGACAGCTTACAGATAAAAATTATGCTCACTAGAGCTCTTGATTAAAGAATCAGCATGAACAACTACAATTTACACTGAAATGGCATGGTATCAAATATTTCACATTGCCACATATCATCTAGATTACATGAATAATGACTATACTGTAACCCTAGCTCAGTGTTTAAACCTTTGATGCTGCTAGTTTCAGATTTACAACAGCCTAGTGGGAAGTTATAAAGACGGATGATTGTGGAGGAAGATTAAATCTCAAAACCAAGTTGCTGCTTTGAATCCCCAAGAGAGAACTTCTCAATAGCCTGCCAATTTCCGAAAGGCTGCTCAGGCCGCTCAGGCAAGAATTAGTTCATGTGCCAGTTTCCAGAATTGTATTCCTTGGATGTAGAGCATGTGCTACTGTAAATGCTATGAAGAGCCAGGAATTTGTTGTGAAACTACAAATTTGGCAACTGCTTGATAAAGCTGAGCTTCCTCAAAGGGCTTGGAGACATACCCATCCATTCCGCATTTCGCGCACTCCTCGTATGTTGCTTGGATAACATCAGCAGTCATTGCTAGGATAGGTAGGTGCCTTTTAGCCATCACCGAACCATCGTCTGGGGGAGCTTCTTTATATGCCTTGCTCTCCATTATGCGTATCTGCCGTGTTGCCTCAAACCTGGCAAAAAGAACAAATTGTTCATGGTTCGCCTTGTCTTTAAGTGATGACTGATGGATACAGGTTTCCTTCAAGTCCGAAGCTTAGGTAGATGTTCTTTTATGACAAGTCGACGACTTCCTATAGACCAGAGAGGTGACCTAGTCCAGAGCGGTTACAACACAGGAGGTTAAAGCTTTGAGAGCAGCAGCTCGAGATTTAGGTTGAGTTGGCCTGGGTGCCTCCACCCTAAACCCCCTGCCTGAGTTGCCACCCTAGAGGATGGGCAGTCCTGATCCAGAGTGAACCCCTATATGCAATATAGCATTTTGAGCGGCAAAATAAGTATGATTTTTTGCTTAGGTGCATAGCTAACTTATTTATCATAAATATGCAGTTTCATCAGCAGAATAAGAAACTTTTGCCACCATGCAGATTTATTAACAGAATTATGCTAATATACATACCCATCCATCTCTGGCATCTGCACATCCATGAAGCAAGCATCAAACTTGTGTGGGGGTTGGAGCAAGGAAAGAGCACTTTTGCCACTTTCAACACACTCGACCTTGGCACCATACTTTTTCAGTGCAGCAGCAGCAACTCTCAGATTTACCTTATTATCATCAACCACCAATATATACTTTCCATCCAACAAGCCACGGAGGGAAGCTGAATTATCAACTATATCTTTATTTTGACATTTTCCCATCCCTAGCATCTGCTGAAAGCATGTTGCCATAGTACTTGCACGAAGAGGCTTCACGATTATATTGTCTGCATGAGATCCAGCTCTTGTTTTATCAGATTCAGTGGTCAGTAAAAGAACAACCTTCGGTACATCTTCTATGTGACCAGCCTCTTTCCTTTGTAAGAGTTGATTCCGAATATGAAAATCGATTTTGGGATCCCATGAATCTTTTTCAATCAAGAATATGGATGGTTGTTTTCCAGGTTGACTGCAGTAGCAGCAAAAAATAACAGTGAGAAACTCTAATAGCATAAGTCACAGTGAGAATAAATCACTGGGCACAGAGAAACAACACTGTTATTAGTTCCAGCATCAAAATCTTAATATGCAATTACCAAAGTAAATTTACATCGGTCAAAGCTAACCTAGTAAAACAACAACTGGATCTGATGGCTAAAGCTTACAGGTAGAAAAATATGATAAGAAGCTATCATGAAAATGAAATGCATTTTTTTGGATAAATATAGCTTTTCAGTTTTTTTAATAAAAACAAATAAAATTATATCTCACCGGATGCCACTTAAACTGTTGTTCAGACATGAAGTGTGGACTTCAAATGGTACACAAGAAGTGATTTTTGTGTTTATGCTGGGAAAAATAAAAGTCCAATATGCAACTTAATAGTTTTGAAGATACCAGCTACCAAAATGGACATGTATAATCACATTAAGAAAGGAAGATAACCACATACAAGGCTCACCTAGAATTTAAATAACCATTTTGTCCAGATAGTGTATGAAGTGCCTCATTGATAGTCCTGACATCTTCAGTGATTATGCTCAACCTTCGCAGATGGTATTTTGTCACAGCAGCTCTAACCGGTTGTCTGTCAACTAAGATTGCCCTCATTCCTCTAAAACAGGTAGGCAATACTTCAGAAAGAGATCTCTTTGTATTAACACCAGAACTTTTTCCACATTTCTGGAGGACCGCAGTGAATGTGAATGTGCTTCCAACATGAGGTCGACTAGTAAAGTTCATTTTCCCACCCATCAGTTCAACCAGACACTTACTGATGCTCAAGCCAATACCAGTTCCACCATAATTCCGGGAAGTTGAGCTATCAGCCTGCATAAAAGGTGTGAAAACCCGATCTTGAGCATGTACTGGGATCCCGATCCCTGTATCTTCAACACTAACCACCAGAGTTACTTTATCAGCAATGCTTTCAGGAACAGACCCACTTCTAAATGTGCAGGACAGAGATGCCCCATGTGAGAGTAGCATCTTAAAGCTTTCACATGTATTTCTAGAATTAGCAACTTCTAGACCACTTAATGTATTAAACACAGTAGTTGCTGATGTAATGTTCATTTCATTGGCATGCCCATTTAAACCTGTTTTTGCATCTATCACCATTTTCACATGCTCAGCAAGATGAACTTGGACAAAAACGTGACCTCGCTCTGTAAACTGTGACAAACCAAAGATAGAAGATCAAGGTCCCTATTCAATTAATGTAAACATAGACAAGTTGTTGTTCGTTCTAAGAATTTTCAGACCATGAGCTACACGATGGCCCTATTTATCATCCTGAACTGATATAACATGCTATAGGTACAAAATTCATCCTGAAATAACTAACTGAAAATGCTACAACAAAGAGAAAGGAAAACATCTCGTACCTAAAGAAAAAGTTTGTGTACTCACCTTGACTGAGTTACCAACAAGATTTGTAATTATTTGCCGAAATCTCCCAGGATCACCAGTGAGAATGGTAGGAACTCTATCAGAAACATAAACGGCAAGCTGCACTTGCCAAAACAGCATCAAGAATAGGGAAGATCAAAATGCAAAACAAAAAATTCACCTAAAATGAATCAAGTTGCAGTAGCATCATCTCAAATCACTTACAGCAGAATAAAGCAGAAAAGGAGATGAAACATATTTATATGTTTAAATTCTTACTATACCAAAGTTTATAGACTGCCACAATCTTTACAGCAGTCATCCAACAGAATATGCTATTAATTTTCTGCCATGACAAAAGGAGGTTAAAACTCACCTCTATTCCTTTTTCTCTTGATTTTGCAGAAAATAATGATATTACATCATCTAGGATGGATCGCAGGTCAAATGGAACCGACTCTATTTCTAACTTGCCAGCTTCAATTTTTGCACGGTCAAGTACTTCATTAATTAATGATATCAGTGCTCTTCCACAGACTTGAGCAGTTTGTGCATAATCCTTCTGAGTTAAATTCAGGTCTGTATCCAAAAGCATATCAAGCATACCTGGTGATGAGAACAAATGGTGATCAGCTTCCACATTATAAAGGTTTTACTGTAAGCTATGAACTAATTTTGCCTTGTAGAAAAAGGGACAAGAGACTACCAAGAACTCCATTCATAGGTGTTCTGATTTCATGAGAGACAGTAGCAAGAAACTGTCGAAACAAGAACTTGTTCAGGAAAAAAAAAAAAAAAAAGAACTAAATGCAGATGTTGAAATTTACAACATTCAAAAACACAACCTGAGACTTAGCAACATCTGCAGCCTCTGCTTGCTTTTTTAACTCTTCCATTTTACGAAAATCTTCCTTAACATTGTCATAGTGACTCCAAGCAGCATAACCTATGTAACCTACCAGCATACAAATCACAAATATACCAGATGGTGTAGTGATGGATGATAGTGAAACCGGAGGTTTCTTTCGGTACCTGCCAAGGGATTTTCAGGATATTAGCCGTAAGAAGATCTAAAATCAGAATATCCCAAACAGCGGTCTAGCTCTAAACATGAATAGAACATTACCTGCACTTCATTTGGTGTTTCCTGAATGGATCTCCAAAGTCAAGCATACTGACATGTGAGAGTGACATATGCCCATCAGGAAGATGAACTCCATACATCGTTAAGGGTTCAGATGTATTTGTAACATCATACACATTGACCACAATTTCCTGATTACCAGCAAGTTGGTGCAACAGATTTTCCACAAGAGACTCAACATCAAAGGCTCCTCCAAGGTATCTGTTTTTTCATACATTATCAAATCTGAGAAAACAAGACAATAAAAGAAATAAAGAATATCCTAATACAGAAATGTTTTGTAAAGCAACCAGCAAAAGCAAACTATGAATTTTGGTTTATCGGCTCTTTTCTCATTATTATGATAATACAGCAACCAAATCCGTCAAAGGTTCTTAGTTAATTCTTTGTTGAATGGCATACAATCAGAAGCCTAAAATCTCCTAGACAACCTTGTATAAGTGTATAGTTATCTAAGACTATTCTTAAATAGAACATATGGCAAAACCACACCATCCAGAAGGATGTTACTCTATTTACATGACCACATTATAAAAATTCTACCCCAAAAAATATTTACATGGAATTCATGATAAATGCATTCAGAGGAGAAAAAAATTAGAAAAGTGTTAGCATATCTGCAGCAACCATAACTGCAAGTGTATGATCTAAAGTCTGGCCAATCAAAGGACGAACAAATTTTAGTAGCTAATCAACCCACAATACTAACTGCTGCATATACTAGTAAACTGCATTTATTCTGACTTTAGCCTGAAGAGTGCGACATAAAGAAATTAAAAAGATTTATACGGAGAACATGTTCAACAGTGTTTATACAGAGAAGCTTTGTCATCTCCTTATTGAACTTGAAATGACGTTTTGAGCAGAAAGGAATTCAGAAACCACCAACTACGGTGTGGCTCTTTTAGCTATTCATTGTCATATTGCCTAACTCAAAGATCTCTGTGCTAGTATATACTATTCTCACTCGGTAAACTTACAACTAAAATGTCACCGAGTTTCGAATGGGCCAGTCCAAATGTACATAAAATGGATGATAAAAGGTTTGCACTGATATAAATAGAAGTATCCCATCTCACCCAGCAGTTGCCTTCACACGCTCTTCAGTTGTAGCATCATCTGGAAGACCTGACAAATATACAGGGAATGTTAAAACCACGCCCAGATGGTTAGACTCCAAAAGTCTGAAGGGCCTTGTAAGTACAGCTTTTCCAGTAGCTCTAGCCCTTAAGATATTTTCACGATCCTCCTATTGTTTGCACGGAGAAAATGTTAAAGCACTGGCAGGAACAATACTGAAAAAGGTTTAATGAGAAACTAGACAGACTTGGTTCCAGTGCACCTCTCCAGACATCATATCAAGGGCTTCAATGTAGGATACAGTCTCCTGAGAGTAAATAACAGGTGCATACTCATCTTGCACAGGAGATGGCTCCCGCTTCATAGTCTTGATCATCCACCCCTGCTGATTCTCAAACAGTTCTCTCTCAGCATGGACAACCCGTTCTGCATAAGCTACTCCGTTCAACAACGGCCGCTCAAAAGATGTCCTTGCCGCGTAATTCGCAAATGTCACCTGAAAGCAAATTCGAATCAGCACAACATCAACAGATCCAAAAATCATCAGCTAAACTATAATCTAAAAAGGATAACCATATAGGAGGATATAAAAGAACACAGATCAGACTGCTTAGAGTAAATCATGGAGGAAAAGGTACAGAAGTAGAAAACAGAATTCCACAAAATGAAAATACCAAAATAGTGAACCCGAAATAAGATTGACAAAATTGAAGAACCGTGTTAAGAAAATAAAGAGACACAATTTGCAACCATCTTTACCTGAGTAAATAACAAATATTTTAAAGAAGAGATGACTGAAGCCTCAATTCATTGACAAGTTCGAATAATATGTTTGTTGAACTTCAAAATGAAAACTAAGAATAATAAAAGATACTTGATGGTTGAAACCTTGATCATCACTAACATAGCACATACCTTGGGACCCAAATTAATTGAACAATGAGAAATCAACCATATCAACACACCTGATCGAGGGCTGGTGGGTTTTTCTGGTAGTGAAAGGTCGAAACAAGGATCGCTAGAGCGTGTACATGGTTGACACTCACAGCAAACTGCTCCTGCAGCATCCTTGCCCTCTCTTCGCACATGCTCGTCAGCGTCTCCCCTGCCTTTCTCAAGCTTTCTGTCCTCATATGACAATGTAAGCCTATGCAAAAACCTACTGAAAGCATCATCCACAGTACCATGATCACATTTCGGTTCCACCACCACCTCTTGTCACCTTCCGCCACCGTTCCCAAACCCATACCACCAGAGGCCAACACCCAACCTCGCCTCCCCTTTTCTTCTTTCTCTGCAGCCCGTTCGTACAAAGTGATAAAAGACACAACTTTTTAAACCCTTTGCTTTCCCTTTTGCGGGAAAGTGAACAAAGTGCAGCTTGGCGACTTCTTCTTCATTCTCTAACTCATCCAACTACGAACTGATCAATAAAAGGAAATATAGCTCACAGATTCCAAAGAGGGGAGGTGAGGAAAGAGAAGAAAAGAGAACCACAAAAAGAACGCACCTTTTTCTTCAAATCTTTGGTAGATTTTTTTGGGAATTAAGGAAAAAGCCAGATAGCTCATCTGCTCTGATATCAATTAACAAGTGGTGAGGTTTAGCAGCGGAGCAGAAGAGAAAAAGAACTGTTTGGAGTGCAATAGAATGGGGACGAGGAGGTATTCGAGACAACCCCTCCTTTCTCGAAGCAACAACTGAATCGAATTCCAGGATTTTCACAGGATATGCGGCGATTAAATTAATGTTTTCCTTTGTGGATTATCTCACTATTATATTCCATGAATCTCATCCGTTTGGCCCACCGATCTCTTTATCATTTTCTTGTCGCCTTAGCCTCCTCCTTTGTTCCCCATTCGCCTTATTTCTTTTCCACTCGTCAGCAGACTGGGAAATGATGTGAGATCCGAAACAGTACCAAGTATCCTCCTTTTCTTTTCCTCTTTACACCGATCAGAAGTGTCAATCCTTTTCCACTGATTCTTGGAGAAGCTCCGTTTTTGCCCTTCTTCCTCGAGTGTTAGGCCCCAATCCAGCATCAGAAGACCAAATTAGCAGCTGAGAAATATTCTCCGACCTCATCCACCGTGCTCAAATTCAAAATGAGGCCTTTTAGCTCGTCGTCATCCAGCAACAGCATTTGCCAAGTCTCAGGGTTCGAAAAGCTACCATCGTTCGGCGCCGATCGAACTCGAATCAGTGGCCGTCATCCGGTGATTGAGTGGCAATCAGACTGGAGGGAGAGGGAGAATCCGAACGAGCGAGTCCTGTCCGAACACGGCCGCCCATTAATGGCGGGGAGGGAAACGAGGTCTCTCAGTGGGATCGACAGCGAGGGGTTCGTAGGCCTTTTTGTCTCGGCTATTAGGGTTATTAGGGTTTTTGCCCACCGGAAAGCAGGAAAAAAGGTCAGAAAGAAAACAAAGCCATCGCTGTCCGAAAGATTTCCGACGACTATTGACGATTGCGCGATTTTAAGAGAGATCGAACGGGTGTTAAATTACTGAACTATCCCGCCCCAACGGCTTCCTTCGATGGAGTATCTCCTTGATTGAAGGGTAGTGTTGTCATTTAAAACTCCAATATCCTTTTCTATGGGGAATTATTGTCGAGCGCCGCTCACCTGCATTAGACAAAACGGTTGGCCACTGACGACTCTGCCTCTTGTGGGACCGTCTTCGTTGTCCAATGGAGCAGCGTGGTTCGCAGTCTGCTGATTCAGCCGAGACAGGTACGTGGTGCAAAACTCGTGTACGACGCTTCAGCGCAAGCATAATGACCGATATGCCCAGATAACTTCTCACAATTACTAAAACACCCCCTACCGCCTCTTCCCTGGGAAGGGTATTCTTGTCATTTAGCTTTTTCTTGAGAGGAAGTGGAGCTTGCACCAAAAGCTTTTACTTGGATGCGCGCGGGTCCCACGTGGGACCAACCACGCCCACCAATCGGACTCGATATTTCCCTGTCGGTACTTTCCCGGAGACGGGCGATTCCTGCCAACATTTATACGCCTTTTTCTGTCTTGTAAAATGACATTTACATCCCTATGTGACATGAAGCGACGTTCAGCAGAATGGTAATAATGAGATGCACTGATGAGCAAAATAGTCCTGATGATGGGGATATGGGGTTTTTTTCCCGGTCTGCTCACTCGCAAGTGTACTCAAACACAAATCGTGGTCCAGCACCTGCTCATCTACGGCTAGTATTCTTCTAAGGCTGCTATTCTTTACTTCATATGAATTTTTGTTGGAGTATAATTGTCATCACATATATTGTCCTTTTTTATTTCCTATATATTTACATGCTTTTTGTTTTGCCCCCCACAAAAAAAAAAGAAGAGGAAATTATGCAGGCAAAAAACATATGATATGGAATATAATTAGTGCTTATATCCAAACAGTCACATGCTTAAAACATGATAGCAGCCTCACATCCACAAGCAATCCCACAGGCTTATTTCGTAGGTAGAATATTATTCCTTCATATCTTGTGAGCATACATCACACTGTATCTTGATATAAAATGATGAAATGTTAAGGTAGACAAACCTATAGACTAACATATTATATATAATTGCCAACTTGATCTAGTATTGAATGATTGGAATGACATATTGTGGAACATACAATAATGTTTGATTTATAGGTGGTTGTAGTGCAGCTTACTTCTTGGCATAAGCAAAAAGGAGGAAAGATAAAGTAGGATTACACCTTTGATTCATATCCTTAACAATGGAAGAAAATGAAGTCCCTCTTCTTCTGTGACACAAGATTTATATCTTCTTGTTTACCAAGTCAAGGAACATCATATTTTGATTTGTAGTTCTCATTCTTTTTTGTTCCTTTGTTTTATGCCTTCAGTTTGATGCTTACAGGTAACTGGTGGATCAAATTTGAGAGGCATATCGATGAAAGAACATTATTTTCTCTTTGTCTCAACCCAGAATCATGGAGAAGGGAGATATCTACACAACAAGAACATGTGTCTTGGGGGACGAGAGATCTCCCCACATGGCTGTGATGTTGCCCTTTGTCACAGAGACATCGAGTGCACCATAGAAAAAAAAGAAAGCTTCCTCCATTGCATACAGACCTGTTCTATGACCTGATCTCCTTGTCAGCGTGCAATCCTCACCAACTACTACTGAGTGCACTCTGAATAGTGCCTGCAGTACACAATGATGGAAACATATGTGGAGCTTGTGATCTCTCTCTCTCTCTCTCTCTCTCTCTCTCAAGGTACTTTTGACCGTCCAAGTTGAACCAACAATCAACATTTGAGGCTTCATGCCAGCTTCTAACTTCTAGACTGGGGAAGAAGAAGTGAGCTTGCATGTGGTGTTTCATTACCTCATCACTCTTCTCATTTAGGACTCAACTGGTCAAGCTGGTTTGACTGCGGTCTCAAAAGGCATATCTGAAGTCTTTCTTCTTTGCTTTAATAAGCTTGATGCTGATAGACCAGAAAGCTACAGCCCAGCTTAGCCAAGAGCTTAGATGAGCTGTGTTCTGGTGCTATTCTTATGGTCAAATAGCATGGAAGAGAGGTGACCATGGTTTTGATGGTGATGGGAGCCATTAAACATTGCATCATCCATTAGATCGCAGTGCCACACTATTGGATCATCGCTTGATCTGAACGCCATCAATAAGATGATGCCTTGATCTTGGTGTGATCTTCTCCAATTCCACCATTTATTACAAACTTCCAATTCCTGCTTGTCGGATAGAGATCAAATCTGCAGGTCGAGTTATTGAAGACATACCGTCCGTCCGATTACTATAAATCTATACAAAGCTTGGAGATACCAGTAATTGGTGTTTCAGTTCACAAAAGTGGGGCCCTGCGAGGGATTGCCTTCCTCCTGAGGACGCTCCGACACGGGGATTCGGTGATCCAACGGCGGACATCCACTCCACTCGCGTCCCGAGGGGAGGATGAGCGGGGAGCGGACCGGAGGTCCTCAAGATCAGCCGTCCGAGTTTTAACGAACGGCCCTGACGGATCGCGTCTGATGGGCCCCGACGATGCGACTCCTACCGCGTCGGAAACCTACGCTTACGGTGCATCAGCGGATCATAATGAAATGACATAATTGCCCATATGAAGACGGGGATTTATACCGTAGAAATACCATGCTGGTGATGGAGCGGTGGCGATTGGGCTCCGCTACGGATGGACGGCAGATCTCACATGCGCGCCCCCCTTGATCGCCTCTTGGGCCTCGAGAGCACCACTTTCGCGCTGTTCACGGTAGACAGCTGGATAAAAAAATAAAGCGGGAAAAAGTTATAATTTGGCATAATTGTCACGGCATTAAATAAATAGTAATTTGGCATAAATAATTTTTTTATTAAGAAAGATGCTAATTATATATAACCTCTAACTCATTGGTCTTTATATTTAAAAAAAATTATATTGACATACTTATAATTATAAAAGTAAAACATCTAGATTTATTTATCCCAATATCGTTGGTTCGATTAATTGAAACACGAAAATAAAGATAAAATATAATTTTAATATTATAATTAGTGGTGACAGATGATATTAATGGTGATGAATAACAACGTCACTAGGGGCCACGAATGACTATTATTGATGAAGAGAGAGGTGAGGGTTGCTCTGGATCTATATTATTGTTGACGTAATTACTGAACGACCCTTTCGTCGCTTTACATTTGCGTTTGATGTCGATATAATTTTCGAGCGGTAAAGGAGTTGTCAATGCAGATATCAAGCGATCTCATTCTACATCTGCATTGGTGTCGATGCAATTGCTAAGTAATACCACTTGACATCTACATTAGTACCAACGCAGCAAAAGTGATCCTTATTTTTTATCATCGTTCTCTTTACCTACAACACCCACCTATGGTATCCATTGACGTCGTTTGTTATCACCAATTATAATATTAAAATTATTATTTTTTATTTTTATATATTTTTATATTTCTATTAATAAAACAAAAATCGTAACCATAAGAATGCAAATATAATTTTTTAAAAATATAATGACTTGGCCTTAAAGCTATTAGGATTCTCTATAACTAGCCAAAATAAATAAATAAAAGTTAATTTATTTATTTATTTTTCCGAATTGTTATGATAACAAAAATAAAAACGATTTAAATAAGGTGAATTAAGGGGAGTCAATAAAGTCCAGTATAGAATATGCACGGTGAAGCGAAAGCTGTTGCCTGGACTATGGAGCGGTTGACGAGCTTCAGCTGTGGTGAGCGCGGACGACGTCCCGGTAAACGTAGCGGCAGATCTGGAGGTGTCGGTAGGCATGATGGGGGCAGCTGGGCCAGGCGAGGCAGTGCGGGCACATGCGGCGGCCGCAGTCGACGCGGTAGATGTTCTCCTCGCTCTCCCGCGCCTCCTTGTGCTCGTCGCACACCCCGAAGAACTTGCTCCGCAGCAACAGCTTTATCCATCGCGGCGGTACGCTTGTCTTCTCCCTCCCCCTTTCCTCCTCCTCCTCCTCCTCCTTCTCTCGCTTGATGATGCTCGCCTTCTTGTAAACAGTAGAGTATAAGCTCGCACAAGTCTGAGAACCAGAGAAGACGTAAGTTTTCATCAACCGTTGTTTGTCCCCCTGTACCAGCATTTCGATTGGTCAATGAATTACCGTACTTGAGAACATTTATATCCACAAAATATTTGCTTTGCATACGATTTTACTGGAGTAATTGAAACAGCTGCTTGGAAAACTGATGCTTGATCTGTTTCAGTGATCTCCTGCATTGTCAATGGAAGGATGATCGAATGACCTTTTGCAGGTTATGGTCAGTACCTACTGTCCAGGCTCAGTTTTAACTCTTCTTTACGTACAAAACAAGTGCTTGGCATATGGTCCTCCAAAGCGAGATAGGGCTGTGAGCTAGCTTGATCATTGCTCATTAGTCCCAGAACATATAATATGTTGGCATCTGAAAACAGTGATTCTCCCGGTCGAATGAAGCGAGTTGCGACCGGGAGACACTGAGGTCCCGTGTGGGCCGTAGTCTGGGCGTGGACTGGATCTTCATCGTGGGCTCAGTTTGGGCTTTCTAAGGAACGATCCCCAGATGTTGGGTTCTTCTCTTAATGCCTAAATTGTTCCTCGAGGTTGGATTCGGAATCGACTTGTCGGTAGCTGTTGTTTGTATCATTAAATGATATGAAAGTGACTAATATCTACGTATATTTAATCTCCTTAAATCGGATTCATATATTCTCTAATAATTCTATATAAAAGAATAAATTGGTATGCAAATCAAGTTGGATGAAATAGTTCGTTCTCAACTACATCGACAGCTACAGCTAAATTATTGTGCTCACGGGAAGAAGAACATAGCTGATAAAGAACTTTGGACAGTGTCACCAACCTTCCATTATCAATCAAATAATCCACACTGTTAAGGCCTCCAACTCACACTCCTTAATTCATGCCGGTACACCAGATTGAATTAACTCTCTCTCTCTCTCTCTCTCTCTCTCTCTCTCTCTCACACACACACACACACACACACACACACACACAGTCTCTTTCTGTGTTTAGCCAGTCACAGGCATAACCTTCATCACCATAAGAAACTTCCAAGCAAGAAAAAGACCACTTACATGAGCAATCCACCAGCAGCCATTACAAGTCCTGCAAGAGGCGACAGAGACAGAAGAACAGATATGATAAGAAAAGCTATGAGTGACTTCGACACAAGTAATCTATCCTACACACACTGTCCGACCCCTCCTTCTACAAGTTTGAACAGCAACAAAGAAACAAACAGCATGTAACAAATAGCTTAATCACAAGAAATGAACGCAAAATAATGCTCGGAGTGCATAAATTGTTTCTCAAGTAGCTTGATAATTATGGCCTGGGAGACATGACGTCGCCGTCTTCGATGCTCTGCTGGTCTTGGTAGGACGATGCGAGGCTCCTCGACTTCGAGATGGCTTCGATGCGAGCCACCACGTCGGGCATGGAAGGCCGCTTGTCGGGATACTGTGCCGCACAGTCCGTGGCAAGCTGCAGGAGCTGCACCATGTCCTCCTCCACGTTCTGGTACCTCAGAAGCTCCGGGTCGAACACCTCTGCGGTCCATTCCTCTTTCACCACCGACTGCACCCATCTCGGGAGGTCGAAGCCGTCGTCGTTGAGGGCCTGCGCGGGGGCTTTGCCGGTGAGCAGCTCGAGGAGGAGGACGCCGAAGCTGTACACGTCGGCCTTCTGGGAGACCTTTCGGGGGTCGGTGACCTCTGGAGCCCGGTACCCGGCGACGCGGGCGGTGGCAGAGGCTGAACCCACAAGGAGGGCGAGGCCGTGGTCGGACACCCGGGCTTGGTATGACTTGGTGAGGAGGATGTTGGAGGACTTGATGTTGCCATGCGCGGCGGAAGGGCCTGTGGAATGGATGTACTCGATGCCGCGTGCCGCTGCAAGGGCAATGCCCGATCTTGTCTCCCAGTTGAAAGGTGTTCGACCGGATCCTCTGTTGCCTGCGCATTGGATGGCCTACGTTTAAGCTGAAGCAGAAGAAGAAGATGGATTGTTGATGGAGAGAGGAGGGAGGAGGGAGGAAGGGTGGGCATACCGTGGAGGAGGGCAGAGAGGCTCCCCATCGGCATGTACTCGTAGACGAGGAGCTTCTCGTCCTTGCTGAAGTAGTAGGCCATCAGGGGCACCAGGTTGGGGTGGTCTATCGCCCCGATGGTCTCCATCTTCTCCCTGAACTCCATCTCCTGCAGGTTCACGTCCTTGAGCCGCTTCACCGCCACCGTCATCCCCGTCTCCAGCACCGCCTTGTACGCGGTCCCGAACGTGCCCTTCCCCAGCACCTCCGCCGACGCCCGCAGCAGGTCCTCGAGGTCGAACGGCCTCGTCCCTCCCTCGCCGAAGAACACCAGCTTCTTGCCCCCGGCGGCAGCCGACGCAGCAGCCACCGCTGGAGCCCCCGCCGCAACGCCGTTCCCGTTCGCTCCACCCTCGCCTAGACTCTTGTCCCTCGGCTCTGCTGCAGCTCCCATCTCCATCTGCTTTCCGTCCGCGGCTGCTGCCTCCGACGACTGCGCTTTCTTTCCCCGGCAGAGAAGGATCAGCACGACGAGCACGATCAGCAACAAGGCCGCGGCGCCGATCGCGATCCCTGCGATCGCGCCGCCGGAGAGCTTCTTCTTTTTGCTGTGGTCGTTCTCCCCCGCGCCGTCGGCATTACCCGCGGCCGGCCCCTCTGCCGACGGAGATGGCGAGATCTCGCCGGGGCACCGCCCAAGGGGGCCGCCACAGAGGCCCGTGGCCAGAAACGCGGTAGCCGGCTGGGAGCGGAGCTTGGCGGGAATCGATCCGTTGAGCTGGTTGTAAGACACGTTGAACTGGACCAGGTTGGGAAAGTCAAGGGCCGGGATCTCGCCGGTTAGCCGGTTGTTTTCGAGGTAGAGCGTACCGAGGCGGGAGAGGTTGTTGAGCGCCAACGGGATCCCGCCGGTGAACTTGTTACCGGCTAGGTTGAGGCGGACGAGGTTCTTGAGGGAGGAGACGAAGGGCGGGATCTCGCCGGAGAAGCCGTTGCCCTGGAGGTAAAGGTTCCGGAGCTCGGTGAGGCCGGCGAGCTCCGGAGGGAGAGGTCCGGAGAGCGCGTTGAACCGAAGGCTGAGGGTGTGGAGGGCGGTAAGGTTGCCGAGGGCGGCGGGGATCTGCCCGATGAGGCCGGCGCCAGGTAGGCGGAGCTCGTCGACGCGGCCGGTCTCGCAAGCGACACCCTGCCAGGAACACGGCGCGCCAGGGGCGGAGGAGTTCCACGTCGGCAGAGCCGACCGGCCGACGGCTTCGCGGAAGGCGAGGAGAGCCGCGGCGTCAGCCGCCAGATCCGGGGCCCCGCCGGGGAGGCAAGCCAGCAGCAGGATGGCGCTGGCGAGGAGGCGGAGCCAGACCGGGGGAGGAGCCATGGTGGGGAGGGGGCGGCGACCGTACTCACCGTAACGACCCACACCGTTACAATGCACAAGAACCTAAAGCGAACTCATGGTGGTCACACACCCTCTCTCCCTCTCTCTCTCTCTCTCTCTCTCTCTCTCTCTCTCTCTCTCTTTCTCTTTCTCTTTATGCGCAGGCAGCCTCTCTCTCTTTGTTTCTTTTAGTGAAGAAAGAGAACAGGAAAAGCGAGAGAGACGGGGGAGAGGGGAACGCGGAGCAGCAGCGTGGAGTGAGGTATAAAGCTCTACTTCGTTGTGAAGTAAGGAAGATAGGGAGGGATATGGAGATCATAGCGGAAGGCTTTTAGATTAGTAGTTCAACACGTCTTTCATGACCAACTATAATATGACCGGAAAGTACGTGCAAAGAAAATGAAACTTTAGTGATCACTGGTTGTTTTAATTTTTAATGTAGCTGTTATAAAAAAGGGACGGCAGAGTTAAAGATCTTTCGATCTTGGGTTGGCTGGTGACGTTTACCGAGTCCGACTGGGCCCCGAAGCTGGCTGGTCCCACCTGATGCTTTACCGTCCCCCTTAACGGATGTCGGTGTCGTCCAGCATCGCTGACATGGAGGGAGATACGGGTGGCGCTGTCACTTCGCGCGCCTTTGGCTTCACGCTAACGGCAGCCAAACGGCGGGTTCGCAACCCGCGAGGAAAACACTGCTCTCGGCTTGCCCGGCGCGGCCGCGTCTCGGGTTAACGCGGGACGCAGAGTGAGCCCACCCTTGTGGGTCCCGCCTAAGTTCCAGTCAGCGCATGGGTGATACAGGGGTCAGTCAGAACCGGACAAGCCGCGCCCTTCCACGGCGTCCGGACTCGTTTGGCCTCGATCGACACTGTCCGTCGGATCGAGCTGGAAACAGCTGACCGTCGGATGGAGGCGAGGCAAAGCCGGTGGGAGACAATTTGGACGCGGGAACAACTGGGCGCGACAGGCAGCCAACCGTGACGCGTGCGCCGGTGGGCTGCGGGCCCCCACCGACTCCATGTGGACAGCTGTCAGGGGAATCAGAACTGAGACGGCCACCGATGCTTGGACTCCACCCGCCGCTTTGTCTTCCTCCTTTCTCGGTTTCCGTCGTCGATATAAAGATACGCACGTACAACTTTCTTCCATGCAGCCTTGTATAAAGAGCATCACTCCGCCGTCGACTTCCTTTTCTCCTCCTCTAACGTTGATCATGAACAGGTATATATAGATATACTTTTTGAAAGCAGAGGACAACCCAAGTTAAGAATCTGATCTCTACACTTTCGGTGATGCAAGTCTTGGCCTCCTCATACTTAGTAGATTGGGATATTTCCCTATGGTATATGTTAGATTTTTGCAATTGCTACTAAAACACTAGCTATTTCTATTCCCTGACAGCCACTGGGTTTTGACAGCAAGTAATAAGTCGCTGTAGACTGCAGTTGTTGTTGGATTTTCTTGATGCGCATGGAGTCATGTTTTAGACGCAAAGCTGAAATCATGTGTGTCATGCATGATTGAAAGCTCTCTATGCATGTCCTATGTATGACACAGAGTAAATTCACGGTCATATCAAAGATTGTATGGTTTGTTGATGCGAGTAGTTGTCATGAGTCACGACTTGATGCTACTGAGCTGATTCATTGCACAATGCACATGGATAAGAAAAAGAATAAGGTATGAATTAGAATTAGGTATGCTGGTTCGCAACTATGATGTTGCCAGTAGGTAACATGAGAGATCCACATGAACAAGAAGTATATTTATATATGAACAAAGTTTATGTTGTATTGACTTACATCTCACTGGCCTAAAGCTGGATGACTCTGACCCAAATAATTCCTAGCTCACCTGCCACACAAAAAAAAAAAAAAAAACTTGGAACATGAACCACAAAAAAAGAGTTTATTTCACAAGGTTTAATGATTGAAATGGATGTGGACTAACTGGATGAGAATACATGTTCCTACAGTAACAGGCACATACATGCGACTACTGGAAGACCCAGTGCACACAACAATAGATGATGCTGAATCCATTTTTGCCAGATCGAGCAACACCAAGCAGCAGCATGGAAATAGGTCACCTAAAGATCACACAATAAAACATAAGAATTGATAAAATCATTTAGTCCATATTGATTGAGGAGTTTGAGAACTAGTCATAAGCTTTTTAGAGCTCATGAGTTTACGGGCCACATCAATGACCGACCAACTAAATAATTTTATAATACAAATAAATAAATATATAGAAGAAGATTATTAGAGAATCCACAAATCTATCAATCTTAGAACATCGTTTATTTGAACAAACGAACAAGTTAAACTATGGCTTCTTCATTCATATTCATGTATCCTGCTGTACTACCTGGATTATACTAATCTTGATGGTCTCAAGAAACTTCATTTTTGAGATATTTTTTTCCGTATGAAACTACATGTGATTTAAAGATGA
>CM017197.1:4326200-4336200 GCA_004837865.1 Musa balbisiana | reverse complement strand
TGAAATTTAAACTCCCAACAGTTTGGCTTTCATCAATCTTTCACCAATGTAAAATGGCAAACATAATGATCATGCTCACAATGATGTCACTACTTATAAACATTTTGTGCTTAATCAACCAATGGCGTTTCCTGTTTACTTCAACTTATTATAATATAATTCATCCAACCTAATAGAAAACGTAAAAGATATGTCTGACTTTACACATGAAAGGAGAGGACATAAAAAGTCTTGAAGGTATTCATTGGACCTAATTCTGAGTTAATGCGATACAATATCCTTGTCGAAATCTATAGCACAGAAGCTAGACATGTACTAGTATTTGATCTCTAACTTCTGGGAATGTCCGAAATAGATGCATATCATAATGGCATACTAGTATTTGTCCCAAGACATAATTAATGATAAATATAATATTTTCTGAGATGGGTATTCTTTTTCACCTTTTTATCTTCACGATTAATCTTTTTAGTCTAATAATTTTGGCCATTTAGTCACAAATGCTCTAAAACTATTTTCAAATTCCACATCTTACTCTGGGGGTCTATTTTGATGGAGAGAAGTGGAGAGAAGAGAAGTGGATTATCCTGTTTAGTTGCAATTAGTAGGAGTGTAGCATAGAGAAGTGGAGCGAATCCAATTATCACCGAAGGCCATTTGATTCTCTCCAAAATTGGAAAATTTTGGAGGAAATCACAGAGAGAGAGAGAGAGAGAGAGAGAGAGAGAGAGAGAGAGAGAGAGAGAGAGAGAGCATACAAATATGATTTACTTAGTTGCCCTTACATGATAAGAAAGATATTTTCAAAGACCAAACAACAACAGCAAATTTCTATACTACACATTGAAACTTCCCTTAAACTCATTTACCAAACTAACAAGTGAAGATGGTATTCCTTTCCTCTTTCACTCTCCTATATATTTAACATAGGAAAAGAAAAAAACAAGATTATCTTCTTTTCTCTCCAATGTGCTTATTACAAATGGAAGAAAAGATTCTCCATTATCTATAGTAGCAATGGTGAGAAAACATATTGCAAAAGCAACTGTTATGCAACTACCGGCAACAAATTCAGTGGCATTCTAGTAGCCTAACGTAGATATAGGAAATAGATAATCAAAAGTAAAAGCACCATTACAAAATTGCCTTGACAACAACATATTCGTCTTACTTCTTCTTCGACAATAACATGTTCCTCTCACTTCAATCCTTGTTCTATCATGGTAACACAAAGCTAGCACCAACAATTACATACTTGGCTTCAATCCTGGTTAACTACTGAACCACAAAGTCAGCTTACCTTCTTAGCTCATGCGCACAAGTCCAATATTTGGATTAGGCAGAAACGAAAGAGAAATGTTGATATCGATGATGGAAAATTTCTCAGGCAGAACTCTTTAAAAGCTCCTCTTTTCAACTTTTTTATTAACAGAGTCTCTTGTACATACCCACTTCATTCATTCTTTTCATGCCAAACACAATAGAACATCTTCTTCTCACAACTTTAATATGAAAGCTAGCCTTTTGAATTTCTTCTTTCAAAATTTCACATGAACAAGGCTCTTACATTCATTTCATTGGTTCTTGATTAGCGAATTCTACTTTCAGCGCCCCTATAGGTAGAGCCATCTAACCAACCATGTCTAAAACTTGAACTCAAACATCCGTTAGCTCCTCAAAATGATCTTTTAACTAGCAATCAGCAAGAAGTCCGCGAGTATCTCGAGTTAAGCATCAAAACCCCCTTGAAAATTCAGAAAACCCCAACCTAATATTACCAACCATGTCGAAACATACAATTCCACAAAATCCAACCCCAAGAACCCAAGAAATCAAGAAAAACAAGCAGAACTTGCCAATAAACGTGAGGACAACTAAGAAAGCAACGGCGGTGACAGAGAACGTACCAACAACCCCGGATTCCTCGGAGGCCATCGTCGAGCGGGGAGGGCGGCCTCAAAACTCAAGCTATTTCGCGTGCGCGATGAGGGGAACGGGGCAAGAAAGGGGGTTTTGCGGGAAGTGGAAACGAAGTGTTAGCGGGTAACCGCTCTCCGCGGGTTCAGGGATTCGAACCTCCTTCCTCGCCAAGAAAACCGCGGCGCACGGCCGCTTTGGGATGGGAAGCAGAAAGCAATCCACACGACCTCGACTCTTCTCCTCCTCCTCTTCCTCTTCCTCCTCCTCAATTCGCCACCGCCGGACTGGGAGAGCAGGTGACAGAAAACAAAGCGAACCAAAAGAAGCGATGCGAAAGGTAAAGTGAGCGTCCGCGTAAAGAACAGAAGAGAGCGAGAAGGCTGTGCGTGCGAAACGACGAGGATAAATA
Organism: Musa balbisiana; assembly: GCA_004837865.1. NCBI lineage: Eukaryota > Viridiplantae > Streptophyta > Magnoliopsida > Zingiberales > Musaceae > Musa > Musa balbisiana. The sequence goes on along the minus strand of CM017197.1, from coordinate 4,333,871 downwards.
GACCAAAAGAAAAGAAAAATCTCGACCAATCCTACCCGTCCCGTGGTTACCCTAGTTGCAATTGGATCGAAAGTGGTCCCACCTAGGGGTCCATAAGGACTCTTCGCCACCTCCGTTCGAAAAACAGGTATCGACTTAGGTAAATGGTCGCTCTGGTTCAGAAATCAATCAAAGAATAGGCCGAGAGAGAGAATACGTGTGCCACGAACATTGTTCTGCTTAAGATATAATTCTTACACCGGTTTGTAGGATACGATGTGACCCAGAATCTTGATTGGTGAAGGACGTGGCATCACAAGTGGATCCCACTTTACCAAATGCCGGTACTTTCTTGGGTATTGAAATGCCGTATAAGGTAGCGGGTTTTCCTAGGGGCGCATGCTGTTCACGGCGTGTATTCTGCATCGAGATTCGGAATTCCGTCACTGGTTCGACGGTACATCACTACTTACCAATATAAAGGGTGCATTTATTATGTTGTTTGCTCAACGTAATAATTCATTGCATTAGACTCCATACAGAATTAGAAATAGTATGACAGATACATAGAGTACGAAACACTGGAATAAGATAGTTTCGGTGACCTTGGTCGACGAACGGCGGGAGATCATCGGCCGTCCACAAGGCCGTTGACGAGAGCGAGGGCGTTGCTGGTGTACTTCTTCACCTTTCCAACCCGGCGGCACACGTCGGCCTCGGCCGAACTCGTGCCGCCGCTGCCCACGTTCTGAAAGCCGTCGGAGCAGGTGCCTTCGTAGGTCAGGGCGGCGCTCATCCACGTCTGCGCGCTGGACACCCGCCACGCCACCTCCGGCTCCTCCACGGACTCCAGCTCCCGCAGCTCCGTGGCGGTCCTGCCCACATGGTCGGCCGCGTCTCCCAGCTCCTCCGCGCAGTCCCTCAGCGCCGCTGCCACGTGTCCGGCGCCACTGGCGCGACGCAGGGCGGAGACGTGGGAGCATAGGGCACGGAGGCGGGCGAGGGTGACGTTGGTGGCCACGCGGGCGAGCTTCAGGGGGCTGTGCTGGACGGCGGCCGCGTAGCCGGAGAGCGACGTGTAGCAGAGGTCCGGGTACCGGGTGCCGCAGCACCGGGCGCGGATGAACTCCGTCGTGTTCTCGTCGGGGCTTGTCGGCTTAATCGGCACCGACGTGCATGTGACGAAGGGGAGGAGGAAGAAGAAGGACGACATGAGGACCGTCCTCGGAAGCATGTCTCGATGCCAGCGTAGAAGAACTCTTGGTGGCTTGCGGTGGCTAATGGATCATGAAGAGGCCGAGGGATTTAAATCCAGTATTCGGTGCGGGAATCATTACTTCGCGGCGGTAGCTTCTCACACAGATTACGGGGAATGCGCACAACGTAGACCGACCACTTCTATGGCGTGTTACCAATACATGCAAGAGAACTTAAACAAGGAACTGGTATCAGAAGACACGCTTGATGCATGGGGAAAGCTGCTGCGAGAAGAAACCTAATGCAAATGAGTTCAACGCAAGGAGATGCTTCAATGACGGCAAAGGGAGGAGACAAAGTTCCTGAAAGGGAGGGAGGAGATATGGATACAAAGTTTCTGCCCTGTTCATAGGCGTACCTAATCAACTGCAGCTATAGGTCGTCCATCCACATGATAATGAGCAGAATAAGTTAGGTTGGTTTCGTCGATCCAATCATAGACCCATTCGAGGGATGCCCTCCATGCTTTTCTCGATCCTTGAAAGACGAAGAAAGAAGGAATACCAGAGGGGCATTATCCTAACCTGGTTTGAAATGTATCGTCGTCTTCCTTCCACACGATTGGGGCTTCGGAGCCAACTTTGGAAGACAAATAAAGAAGGGGTATCATATTGTGGTGCAACTTTAATGAGTTCATACCGAGTAAATGAGAAAATAGACTTGTAGTAAAGCAGAGATAAAGATTCGTTGTCCCTTTTTCTGTAAGAGGGGAGGCTCTTGGCTATCTCTAACAGGCTTTTTTCATCTTAATGGGATTGAAGGGAAGAATCTGATGTGGAGGAATCAGGAGAATTTTCCATGCTCGGGAGGAAGGGGAAAGAGGTGTGTCCTTTTGTTCTCATAAATGGATGTAATTGTAGCTGATATATCAAATGGATCACGACGTGAGACGAGAAATGATCTTGACAAATCATACGGTACCAGGAGACGTCTCATCATAATCATAATATAGGATTGCTATAGTGACACATTTATATTGTTTTATCAGTGTTTCGATGTTAAAATCACAATGATAGCTCGATTAGTGATACTTGCCGAGACACCATGACATATATTGCCTAAAGGAGTTATGATGTCGAAATAGTGATACTATCGTAAGGGAATCGAGGTGAACATATATTAATATTTTTTATTATTAAAGATATTTAAAAAATACTACTTAATATAAATCAAGTAATTGATCCTTTTATGGAAAGAAGTCTCTGACATTCGAGATTATTCAGACCCGTGTACGGAGGATTGTTCGAGATGGCTTCGAGATAGAAATGTTAAGCTCTTGAGGTATTATATGCATGAAGACCAAGGTTGAGAGAGATTTCCCGATTCGATCTCTGACGCCTAAATTAATAACTCGATATTATGTAAGTATGGACGCGAGTGGTCAAAAGGTAATATTGAAGATTAGTTTTTATATATACTCATAAAAGGACAGAATAATTTATGAAATATTCTACGGAGAGGTAACCTCTAATATCCTTCAACAATCTTCTCATGGTCTTTTATCCACGTGAGCTATAAGGTGGGAATAACTTATAATCGTATGTCTTGGACCTGTATCCACGTGGACAAATAAGCGAAGGGTAACTTTTGTCTTCTTCTTCCATCCTGGACACAATGTGGAGGTCATGTGTTAGGTAATGACTAGTTGACGATGCTCTCCCTATCATTTGTATCCCCTACCCCAAAAAGCGTGTTTCGGGGACTATCACATGGATTCAAAGTGCAACGTATAGCTCATTCGACATATTAAGCTTACACCTCTTTAATTATTCTTCAACTCTGCAAATTAGACAAACACTAATGGGATTGGGGGGCACTCGACCCGTGCTTCGAATTAACAACCTTGGTCACTAAGTAAGGGATCGCTCCTCGCCGACAGACCCTTATTGATAGCAAATCAATCCTTGTTAATATGAACTCGACTCTCCTTCAAGCATGGAGGTCTACAATGAAGGGATTAATTTTTTGACTTTGTGGCTCGACAACAATGAAAAGGGAGGGTTGGGTTTCTCAACCTCCATACCTTGGGCGTAGGAGGGGTCGAGTTTTCCAATCTCCCTGATTTAGTGAGGACTACAAGAGAGGGGTGCAAGTACTATTGATAGCAATCCATCGATCTAACCCTCCTATCATCGAGGGACCCACCTTAAGTAAAGGAGAGAGTCAGGTTTCTTAACCTCTCTGACTCGGTAAGGACCGCAAACGAGGGAAGCAAGCGCTTTTTTTTGGTGATCCATCACTATGAGACCCACCTTGATCGAAAGTGGCCCATCTTCATCCAACCTGCTTAGGTTTCTCAACTACCACATCTCAGGCAAAAGACAAGGTTGAGTTTCTCGACTAAATGAGGACCACATGTGAGGGGTGCGAAGCAGTGGTCCATCATCATCCTACTCTTGTTCTTCTACTCGTCGTCAAGGTAGGCTTCGAAAGGAGTTGAGGTAGGCTACAAGCGATGTGGTAATGGATCTTTACTCAACCCAAGAGACCCATATCAAGCAACGAGTCCACAATAAGAATGCTACAAAGCCCTCGTAGCTGACCTACCCCTCTTCTTTTGCTCATCGTTGATGTGAGCTATAAGACGTGATAAGGCAAGTTGTAGGCGGTGTCGAAGTAGGATCCCCCTCTACTTATCATTGAGGAAACCGCATCGTGTAGTGGGTCCATAATGAGGATGCTACAAAGTTCCCCCGTCGTCGACCTACCCCTCTTCTTTCACTTGTCATAAGATAGGCCGTGAGAGGAGTGATGCGGGCTGGAGGCGATAAAGAGGTGAGCTCCTCTACTCATCCTTGAGGGACCTATGTTGGGCATGGATGCTGCAAAGCCCCCATATCGTCGATCAACCCCTTATATTACCGATGGACAACCTCCCCTTAGCCTTTTATCCATGTGGGTGACAAGGGAGAGACAATTCATAATCGCCTACATTAGACCCTTGTCCACATGAGCAGACAAGTGGAGAGTATCTTTGTTTTCTCCTTTTACCTTGAACACTGCGATGAGGTCATGCTGATGTGAACCCAACCCTTTTTTGGATGTGGAGATCGATAACGATGATGATCAATTTTTGCTGATGTGAACCCAACCCTTTTTTGGATGTGGAGATCGATAACGATGATGATCAATTTTTGCTGATGTGAACCCAACCCTTTTTTGGATGTGGAGATCGATAACGATGATGATCAATTTTTGCTGATGTGAACCCAACCCTTTTTTGGATGTGGAGATCGATAACGATGATGATCAATTTTTGCTGATGTGAACCCAACCCTTTTTTGGATGTGGAGATCGATAACGATGATGATCAATTTTTGCTGATGTGAACCCAACCCTTTTTTGGATGTGGAGATCGATAACGATGATGATCAATTTTTGCTGATGTGAACCCAACCCTTTTTTGGATGTGGAGATCGATAACGATGATGATCAATTTTTGCTGATGTGAACCCAACCCTTTTTTGGATGTGGAGATCGATAACGATGATGATCAATTTTTGCTGATGTGAATGCTGATGTGAACCCAACCCTTTTTTGGATGTGGAGATCGATAACGATGATGATCAATTTTTTGAACTTCCGTAGCTTGACGATAATAAAATAAAAATGGAGGGTCAGGTTTCTTGACCTCCTTAGCTTGGTGAGGACCATAGGTGAGGGGTGCGAGCATTACTAATGGTGATATATTGATGACTTACCCCTCCGATCATCAAGGGGCCCATCTCAGGTGGCAAAAGTGGTCACAAGTGAGGGGAACTAGCATTATTTGATGGTGATCCATTACTGACTTCCTCCTTCTATCACAGAGGGACCCATCTTGGGTGGAGGAGATCCATCTCTCTCCGACCTAGTCAGGTTTCTCAACTGCCACACATCGGGCGAAGGTGAGGGGTGCGAGTATTATTGGCGGTTGTTCAGTGCTAACATACCCTTCTTTTGCTTGCCATCGAGGTAGGCTGCGAAATGAGCTAAGATAGGTTGCATGCGGTACGAAGGTAGGTTTCTCCTTTGCTTGTCTCTAATAGATCCACATTGGGCCATGGATCCATAGCAGGGATGCTACAAAACCCCTTGTTGTTGACTTATCCCTCTTCTTCTGCTTATCATTGAGGTGGGTTGTGAGAAGAGTTGAGGTAGATTACAAGTCGTATTGAGGTAGGCTCCTCTTCTACTCATCACTAAAGGAACTATGCCATGTAGCAAATCTACAACATGAATGCTACAAAGCTCCTCATTGTAGACTTGCCCCTCTTTTTTTTGCTCATTATAAGGTGGGCTGTGAGATTAGCCGAGGTGGGCTACTCCTCTACTCATCCCTAGGGAACCCACATTAAGCAATGAGTCCAAACGGGGATGCTACAAAACCCCCTTTATCAACTTGCCTATCTTATCGCTGAGGGACCTACCTCGAGAGGAGGGAGGCTATCTCTACCAAAGATGAGGCCGTCTCTACCAAAGATGCCCACATCTCTTTTTTCTTTTCAAGGACCTCTAAGTCGATGGGTTACGTTGAGCAATGGTTTACCCACCTCGAGTAAAGGAGGGGTCGGAGCTCAACCTCTCTATTTCGAGCATTCTTTTCCTTCTGTCTCATATCGTGGTGGATTTACTCACATGTAGGTTGAGTTTTCCTAAATCACGTGCCTTCGACACATCTTGCCTTGTGCCTCCCATAGTAGCATATTTCTTTTTATGTGGATCATATTTTTCTGAATTGCATGCCTCGGTTATATTTGATCTTGTAACTCTTTGCATGGTAGGTTTCTTATTATGTGGATTAAGTTTTCTCAATTCATACATCTCAAATATATTTTATCTTATGACTCCTACCATAGTGGGTTTTTTTTCTATGTTGGTCAAATTTTACCCACACACGTATCTCAAATATATTTTATCTTGTGCCTCTCATGCATGATAAGTTTCTTATTTTGTGAGTCAGGTTTTTCCAACTCGCCCAACTCGTGCACCTTGATCATATTTTATCTTGTGCTTCTCATTGTGATGAGTTTCTTTATACATTAGTTGGCTTTTCATAAATCATATGCATTGGGCATATTTGCCTTTTGCATCTCGCCATGGTAGATATCTTCTTTGTGAGTTGGTGTTCCCAACTCACATGCCTCGGGTACATTTTGCTTTGTGCCTTTCGTCGTAAAGTATTTTTCTTACATATTATGCCTCTAGCATATTATGTCTTGTGTCTCTTATCGTGGTAGGCTTCTTCTTAAGGGAGTTAAGTTTTCTTTACCTATGTGTCTTAGGCATTCTACCTTGTGCCTTCCGTTGTGACGAGTTTCTTCTTATGCGGGTTTGATTTTTTTTTACTCAAATGTTTCAAACTTAACCCCCTTCTGCCGTAACGAATTTTTCTTACATATTATGCCTCTAGCATGTTATGCCTTGTGTCTCTTATCATGGTAGGCTTCTTCTTAAGGGGGTTAAGTTTTCTTTACTTATGTGTCTTAGGCATTCTACCTTATGCCTTTGTTGTGACGAGTTTTTCTTATGCGAGTTTTATTATTTTTTATTCAAATATTTAGACACATTTTATCCTATGCCTTAGATATTTTATCTTATGTCTCTCATCAAATGGTTTTTTTTCTATGTTGGTCAAATTTTACCCACACACGTATCTCAAATATATTTTATCTTGTGCTTCTCATTGTGATGAGTTTCTTTATACATTAGTTGGCTTTTCATAAATCATATGCATTGGGCATATTTTGCCTTTTGCATCTCGCCATGGTAGATATCTTCTTTGTGAGTTGGTGTTCCCAACTCACATGCCTCGGGTACATTTTGCTTTGTGCCTTTCGTCGTAAAGTATTTTTTCTTACATATTATGCCTCTAGCATGTTATGCCTTGTGTCTCTTATCATGGTAGGCTTCTTCTTAAGGGGGTTAAGTTTTCTTTACTTATGTGTCTTAGGCATTCTACCTTGTGCCTTCCGTTGTGACGAGTTTTTTCTTATGCGGGTTTGATTTTTTTTTACTCAAATGTTTCAAACTTAACCCCCTTCTGCCGTAACGAATTTTTTCTTACATATTATGCCTCTAGCATGTTATGCCTTGTGTCTCTTATCATGGTAGGCTTCTTCTTAAGGGGGTTAAGTTTTCTTACTTATGTGTCTTAGGCATTCTACCTTATGCCTTTTGTTGTGACGAGTTTTTTCTTATGCGAGTTTTATTATTTTTTTATTCAAATATTTTAGACACATTTTATCCTATGCCTTAGATATTTTATCTTATGTCTCTCATCATAATGGGTCTCTTTTATGCTTTTCGTGATAATCTTATTACATGGGTTAAGTTTTTCTTATTTATATGCCTTGCTTGGACATATTTTGCCTGGTGCCTCCCACAATTGTAAGTTTCTTTTATGCTTTTTGAGTTAGTCTTTGCACATTAATCACTTTTCTGGTTTCTAAGATA
>CM017197.1:4288700-4321200 GCA_004837865.1 Musa balbisiana | reverse complement strand
AAGTCTGGTATCAAAGAATGATGTACTCATACAGGACATCCTTGGTATCTCAAGTCTAAGGACCAGATACACTACTAGAACTACGTAATCGTTGTCTAACAGTAAGGTATCATCAACCACCCAACAATCTGTGAGCGGATCAATTAGTAAACTCATTTTCCAATGAGCATTTGCATTGTATCCTTAGTGTCCCCACACGAGCAGCTATGAGACCAGCCACCTCCATCATATGGACATATATACAGTACACCAGTATGTTCGGTTATCTCAATGTCCTTTTCAAGTAACCTATGACCAGAATTATTTAGGGTTTGTGTTTAAAGGTGAATTGGTCTCATTGTCGTGATCTTATCATGATCTGATTCTCATTACACAGATCCATGGATATCATGATATATTTATGCAACAAACAATATAAGGTGAGAAGAAATAATAATAATAATAATAATAATAATAATAATAATAATAATAATAATAATAATAATAATAATAATAATAATAATAATAATAATAAAGACTACGTGTTATATCACATGTGTCATCACTCACGTGATTGGCTTGTAGGGCACCAATAACCAGCATAATATGGGTCGACCGATAATCATGTCGTATGCCGAGGGGATATACACCACCTCTCCAAATGCTACGTATAGATTCACAATCACAGGAAGTGAGATAGAATCGCTAGTGAACCCCATCAATAAGAAATTATAGGGGTAAGGTTGTTAGTTGATAGCCTAAGTTTTTTAAAAATATTAAAGTAGAAGATATTAATAAAGCTACATATGTCAATCGTGATCCTCTTCAGTCAAGCATTTATTATTCTCATAAAAATCAAGGCATCATTATGATTCGGGTCGAGGTACACCATCTCTTTCGCCTTGAAGGTTATATTTGGTTCATTCTTCATCCTTATATGCTTTTTAATGATGGATCGGATATAAGCATTATGACTCGAGGAATTGTTCCTCTTGGGCAGGCCCACCAATGATGAGATCAATTTGTCTCTCCATTAACCCCTATGGTTAGGGTGAGGGTTTTTAGTGCTTTTAGACAAATTACCTGAGGTGTCCCCGATGTATGAGCTCCTCAATTCACACTTTCAAGTTATGACAACTATTCGTGTCGTGATCATAACTGATAAAACCGATAGTATTTAGATCTATCTCTTTTTGCTAATGGGCTCTTCATCGAGTGAATGTCTTTTAAGAGCCCATTCTCTTTTATTTGTAGAAAAACTTTAGTTCTAATCATATTTAGGATAGTCAGCTCAAATTGTAGGGGTCATTCATTTGTCCTTCATCGTGGTGACCTTAGGGCCAGAGCTGATTGTGGCTATTACTATTTCGGTCTCTTGCATGACTCTTTATGCTTGGCCCAAGACTATTGCCTCGATGATGATGTATGAGTTGGTCCTTTTGAAGTGCTTCTAATACATTTATTGGTGGTCTCTCTATCAATGAGAAGAAGGTGAGAGAGTTTTAGCTCCATCATAGAAGTTTGTATTATGAGTAACAGATAGACATCTATTACACTTTGGATCTCGCTCATGAATCGAGTGAAGAAGTCTGCAAGTATTTCTTCATCCCCCTATTTGAGTTCGATGAGTGTTACCATTAAAAGTTACAAGTGTATATTATGGAGGTAGTGAAATTCGAACTCTTTTACATGATGGGCAAAGAACTGATAAAAAGTGATTTTAGGCGTGTGTACCTTTTGGTGCGGAACCTTTTAACGTGATTAGGAAGATATAACATATTAGGGCATCCGAAGTATTATATAACGATATTTAGGCATAGAAAATTTCAATGTACTTATTCGGGTCGATATTATTATCAAATGCCTCTGAGGATAGTATACGAAAGTTCACTAGAATTGATTTCTCTTAGATTTTCTGGGTGAATGGTGATCATCCTAAGGTAGGGTTGACCAATGCTTTCTCTTTTGATTATTGGAACCCTCACTGAATGTCCTCCAAACATTAGCCCTGTATCGAATCTAACGATTAAACTTCATATTTAAGCAAAGTAAAGTAGTGGTGTGATTCATTGAATTTCATAGTTATGGACGGAAGTGTCTGCTCGGTCAGTGGTTTGATGAGTTTCAAGTGCTTATAGAATATTGGCGCCATGTCAGGTCGAGGAACCTTAACGGGTACTGATGCCAGTGGCAATTGAGCTAGGGATTGAGATTTAGCTAATGACACCACTTGTTGGGCTAAATGAGGTAAAAGTAGAGCAAAAAATTATATCATGTATGTTAGCAACGGCACTTATTGAGTGAGATTTAATAATATCTTAACAAAGATGAGCAAATAGCTGGGGATCATCAGTAGATGTGAGAGACTCGAGTCGTTGAATAAATGTCAATATCTCATTAACATATATGTTGAGGTGGATGCTACCCATGTGTGGAAAGGGTGACTGCTACCCCTCTTTGGTAAAACTATTATAGATCGGGAACAAAGCCTCTTTGCTCTAACAGTAATTGAAAATATGGGTAGGTGATCATTTCTATGACATCGGACACTTCTAGCATCAACAGTATTACAAGGAAAAAGTCATTGACATCCTCTTCAGCCGATGTAGTTTGGTTAGATTCCGGTCCATGCCAAAAATAAATGCTGGTTCGAGCCCGAATCTAATCCCGGGCTCGATCAATTCATTCTTCCGATGGGAGGCGGCCGGAATCAGACCGGAATTGGGGACCAAACCGGATGTGATCACCAAAACCCACACGCTACCACTACGACCAGGAGGACATGGTTGACTAGAGAGGAGTCCATCGTGGGCACTCATTCATGCTTATCTGGCACCACACTGGAACGAGCACGTGCCATCTGAGTTGTAATTGATAATACAGCCAAGACTTAACCAAACCAAACGTTGATGTGTGTCGTACCGTTTACCGATTGCGTCTGAAATCACGGGCCCATGTGGGCCCACTTGGTAGTTCGGCCGCTTCCAATAAAAGCAGGTTAAGGATGGTGACGTGGGCTGCGGGTGGGGTAAACAGTTACGTAATTGTCGAGGTGATTACGTTTTTTACTTCCTTTCTCACGAATCACCTGTGTATCATTTGTCATTTTCTTTTGTGGCGCCCACTGACAGTTGCATTGCTATGTCCCGTAAGATGGGTGGTAGACAATGGGTCAATTGAAAAGTTAGTTTTGTTATTTTACTGTCCCTTCGCGATCCCGTATCCCAGGTGGAATCGCGCTCCCGGAACGGACTCCTGGTACTACGTGATTCAGAGAGGGCAAAGGCGAGACGGTTAATTCTCGTACGCGTAAGCTCTCTTCCCCTTCCCCGTCTGACATGGTGAGGCGGTTCCTCTCCCACTGCTTCTTTCTCCACCCAAATCCAATGTTTTTTGGGCTGGAATAAACCCTAATTTCCTCGATTGGAAGCCGCCAACCTCGTTCTTGTATTGGATCTTTCGTCGATGGTGGCTTCTGGAGAACCCTAATTCGTCGGGGTTCTCTTCTCGCCGCGGTGGGGGATGGTGATCGTCACGGGGGATCGCTACCTCGAGCACCTGGTACAGTTCGTGGAGCGCAACGCGGGGCCGCTCCTCGAGGGGGCGCTGACCCTGAAGCTGAACCCCGTGGGGCTCCACTACGTGCACACGCGGCTGGAGGCGCTGCAGGAGCTCGAGGGCCTCCTCGCCGGCGCCCCAGTCGACTACCTCCGGGCCTACGTCTCCGATCTCGGCGACCACCGGGCGCTCGAGCAGCTGCGCCGGATCCTTGGGCTGCTGACCGCGCTTAAGGTGGTAAGTGTGCTGCCGCCGCCTGGCAGGGATCCGACGCCCCTCTCGCTGCTTCCGTTCGGGAGGTTGAAGGTCCTCGAGCTCCGGGGGTGTGACTTGTCCACCACCGCCGCCAAGGGCCTGCTTGACCTGCGCCACACGCTCGAGAAGCTCATTTGCCATAATTCCACTGTAAGATACTTGTTCCTACTGGCCTCCGTTTGAAATCTTGATCTAAAAAGCGTTGCATGATAATTTCCACTTCTCGTGTGGAATAACTGTCTATTTATGTGCTAATCACAATGTACTTTCTGGCGAGCAGATTATTTACTTTGTTTCTTTTAAGTTCCTCTAAATTCCATCGCATGTATATCTGTTATAGTAATATGAAGTATACTCAGTATATGTTCTCCATTATTTCTCTGAATCGATGAAACAATTGCTGCAATTTTGAAATTCATGCTCCTTTTTTTATGCTGGCATGTCTTCTGATTACCTTTTATGCCATCCTAAAAGGGGTTTGATGGTCTTAATGGGATTTGATGATGTTTGTTCCAATTCTGCTTTGTGGCAACTCAGGATGCGCTCAGGCATGTGTTTGCCAGTAGAATCGCGGACATAAAGGATTCTCCAGCTTGGAACAAGCTGAGGTTTGTCTCATGCACTTGCAATGGCTTGGTTCTCATGGATGAATCCTTGCAATTGCTGCCTGTTGTTGAGACTTTGGATCTAAGTCGGAACCGGTTTGCCAAGTTGGATAACATTCGAAAGTGTATAAAGTTGCGGTACCTGGATCTTGGTTTTAATCATCTGCGAACAATATCTCCATTGAGTGAGGTAAGGTTGGTCTCCATATGCTTACAATCAAAATATTACTTCTCAGTTGTTTCTTTAACGTCATTGTTTAGTTGCACATTTTGCTAATCTAGTGGCCTGTCTCCATCCAGAATATATGCAAGCTTTTCTTAATAAACCTGCCATTTGATAATTATTTCAATAAGATTCTTGTTTCACATTTTTCGTTTGAATTAGGGGGGTCTGAATATGCTTATTTGATAATTGCAACTTGGCTTTCCCTGTGACTTGGTTATGTGATTCAGCCAGAAACAAGACTGACCACGTCTTGATGAGTTTGTTAGTATTCAAGCTTATAGTACATAGAACATTGTTTTTATGCATAAGCATGCTACAGCAATTTCAAGCAAGGAATACTAATTCATCATAAGTTCTTACCTCATGTATGATAATCTTCTTGGACAAAAGAACAGTTTGGTGGAAGAGAGAAGGAATGCAAGGTAGAGGAGAGCTTCGTTTTTAGATAGGACGAGAAAGAGATTTCTTATAGAATATGAATATCATTGGTATTATTAGTGGTCTCATGTAGATCTCCCTCATTGAATTTTTTTTCACGTCATGGCACATCAAGCTTAACCTTCTTTATTGCCAATTACAACAACCTGGACTTGGGTCCAATTAGAGTATGTCGAGGGTGATATGCTTATTGAATGAGATTAATGGAACAAAAGACAATTATGGTTTGCTTGATTCAACTGTAGAATTGGATTTCAAACATTTAGGACATAAGTCTAGTTTTCATATTTTACACTATTATTCTGGGATAGCTGTATTTATAGTCCTTGCGTTGGAATGGTAGTCAAATTAATTGTGTGCAAAATTGATTTTTTTATATGTTGGCCAGGAAAAAAAATTGAATGTTTCAAGTGGCTACATTTTACCAATATGGTCTCTGAATGATAAGAAATGTGCAGATGAATAAAACTAAAAGAAACCCACCCTGATGCAGAATGACAAATATAAGCATTTGTTGAACAATCAATTACTCATCAAAATGATTGCAACTCTAAGTTGTGTAGGGATGTAGACCCAAAGGAAACTAGTTTTTGAATGTGCAACACCAACAATCAATCTGAGGCTAGGCAGACCTTTTTGTCAGAGAGAGAGTTTTCTCATCACTAACAATTTGGTGCAATTTTTACTTGATCTCTTGAAATATTTGTTTTTATGAATATATAATAATTTAACATGCAACAGTCAGGCTTAACATTCTGAGTATTGACATTCTAACATTATCAATTTTAAAAGTATGGTGTTTTTCTTAAACACAATCACATGTTAATGACAATAAAACTCCTTTTTCTGGAGATTGTGGGATCTTTTTGTAATGAACTAACCAGGAAAGTTGTTTTTTTAACCATCTCCAGGTTTCTTGTCAAATAGTAAAGCTCGTTCTAAGGAATAATGCCTTGACTTCATTGCGTGGAATTGAAAATTTGAAGTCACTTGAAGGGCTTGATCTTTCCTACAATATCATTTCCAGTTTCACAGATCTGGAGATCCTCACGGGCCTTCCATCTCTACATAACTTGTGGCTGGAAGGAAATCCAATATGTTGTTCTCGATGGTACAGAGCACATGTTTTCAGTTTCTTCTCCAATCTGGAGAAAGTAAGTTGTGGTGATTGTCTTTACTTTTCATCTTTTTACTTGGGATCTTCAAGTATTGTTTTTGTTGTCTATACATATTCTTGGAATGAATTGTTTGTTATAACTTCAGTATGTATCTTTTTTAGTTGAAGCTAGATGAAAAAGTTATTAGCACAAGAGAGTATTGGGAAAGGCATGTAATATTTGCAAGAAGACAAAAAAGGCCTGCCGGTTATGGATTTTATTTTCCTGCAAAAGATGCTTCTGAAGATGAGAGTCGCATCAGTATGAAAAAGGTATGTACATTGCAAATAAATGCACCTAAGTGTTTCATTTGCAAACTTCCATACTTTTTTTTCCTTTGTTACATCAAAACAAACTTATTCCAAGGGGCAGCAGGATTTATACATCCTGACCATCCAGACTGTTTCTTGTTGTAGAAAAAACATTCTCGTTTAGCTAGTATTGAGGAGGAGGAGCAAAGGAGAATTATCTACTCAGATCAAGAATCACTATCATGTGATAGTGACAGTTTGAGAAAAGAAGAGATTATTTCTGACAATGATACAAGAGTTGCTGATTTAATCAATAGGGCTAAATATATGAAGAACGATCAATCTGTTCTTTGGTTGCGAGAATTTCAGGAGTATATTGATCAGACCCCCGATGAAGCAGAGGTTAAAAGCTGCTCAACGGAGTTCAGTTTAGCTCCTCATGACATGAGACAAAGAAAGGGTCACAAACCATCTGAAGCCAGCTCAACGCATGTTGCAAACCCTGCTGAAATTTCGTCAGGTGGGACTGGTTCCAGCATCTTGGAGTCTGATATGTCATTTAAGGATGCCTATCCCTATATTGGTGACCACAGGAGTAATGACAGAGAAAAGATGGAATCTTCGGTAGTGAATAGTGGCAATGTCTCACCGATTGAACAAAATTTAGGATTGAATTCTGAGCAAGATATATTGAAGTATAATTTGACAGAGCCACAGGGTGTTTCTCCCTTGGAATTAAAGCTTCATTCTAGTCCAAGTTATTCAACAGTTGAAGGTCACCAGGTAGAGGGTATTACGAAATTGGGATCGTTGACTGCAGTTGATGAGATAATTGGATCACAGTCCTCCATGTACCCAAGATCACCTCCTCATTATAGAGAGGATATTCTTCACCGCAGACTTTACTTAGAAGAAGAATTCTTGCAACAATCAGCTGATTCTCTTTCAGTGAGATCATCAGATAGTGATACCAGCTGCAGTGATGTTGCTTCATGTGAGTTAAATTCGTCCAATTCGGATCTTGATGGTTTACTGATTCAAACATCTGCAAATCAAGGATTCAGTGGCTACTCACTGGCATCACTCAATTTGGAATATCATGCTGAAAGAAAGCATGATAAAGCATCAGTAAGAGAAAATAGCATTCTGATCTCTGACAATTCTACTGAACAAGAGTCCGATATAGGCATATTAAAAAATGGTGACAAACCATCTTCTACACATGGTATTTCTGTTAATGGTGGTTATGGTTTTGCGCATGGTACGAGTCAGGAAGTTGGTGATATTGAGAAACAGAGAGGTAAAGAGAAGCTTAAGAGAAGGTTCATCACACTCTCAGAAGATCTTCATAAAAAACCAATATATGAGAAACTTAATGGTGATTTAGAGTTTATAAAGACTGATGGATATGGGCAATGGAATATAACAAGTGAGGAACCTTCTGTTAAGTCAGAACAGAGTTGCTGTAACAATCATCCATCCATTGTTGGTGGCTGTAACTCTTGTGCAAAGGCAGGCACTAGCTCTCTTGATCTTGCACAATATGAACACATAATGGACTTTTTTCATCGGAAGGTTGCAGGCTTTGGTGCTTCTGAAACCTTTGAGGAAATAGTTCGTTGTGACTGTGTATTTCAATGTGGAGCTGTCTTTCAAGAGAGGTAAAGTCCCCAAGGTTTATTCTGTATCTAATGTCATTCTGTGAGAAGTTGTTCTTTAGAGATATTGCATTATGTCAATTTTTATGTTCCTTTTCAGCATCTTTTATGTTTATATAGTAGATTCTGTCATACAGAGCATTAGGTTGTTACCCTGTCTTGGTGTAAGTCGCTTTCTCAAAGTAGCTGAAGCTCTTGCCAAGTGAAGAATATGGATTCATGCTTGGAATTACTTGACATCTTTGTAAGTTATTAATATAGATTCATCTGAAGTGACATCTTTATAAAGGAAGGGCACACTATTCTGCTTCAACTATTCTTCTGACGCTAAGCAAAATTGTAGTGTTCCAATTAAGTTTTGGCATCATGGAGACATGATGATATAAATTGCAGATCGTATCTGAGCAATGGAAACAAATAAATTGTTTAGTGAGTTTTTGTTTAAGGTGTTGAAGTTGCTGAGGTTATAGGTGTTGACTTCAAGGCCATTTATTCCTTCTTCTATTTCCGTGACTGGTTAAAAGAAAAACTATTTTGTGACTCTTTTGGCTTAAATTAAAGCATTTGTAAATTTTTTGTTACTTCCAAATTAGTTACAATCATAGAGAATATTTACAGGCCTTTCCATGTAGCTCTGTTACTTTCTCGAAGCAGCATTAGGTTATTATTCTATCTTTATATGAAAATTTTTTTTGTCATGACTAAAAATGTCGAAAACATAACTACTTTTATGTATGAGGAGTTAT
Source organism: Musa balbisiana (assembly GCA_004837865.1). NCBI lineage: Eukaryota > Viridiplantae > Streptophyta > Magnoliopsida > Zingiberales > Musaceae > Musa > Musa balbisiana. The sequence goes on along the minus strand of CM017197.1, from coordinate 4,312,327 downwards.
TTGGAGATTGAATATCATAGATAAATCTCCCTGTTGTCCAGTGCTGAAGAAACTTTACATTGATGATGTGGCGTGTATGCTAATTAATAAAGAATTTGTAAGTTTCATTAGCTTGTTTATTTGGTGCGTGATGCTTGATTGAACTGGTCATTGTGCTGTGTCCACAATGGGCTGGAACTTTAATGGGTTTCAATAATATCTTTATGTTAGGTGCATCCCTGCTGTATGCCATTATCTGGAGATTTAGTATCTTTATTTCAATGATGTGCTGATTCTTTTTATATCGACTTGAAGGAGCTTTTTGCAATTTTTTTGTCACTTTCTGCAGTGAAGTTGCTGTTCTACGGAGCTGCGAGGACAAATTGTATGTTCTACTTATTGAAGCAACACCTGATGGGCGAGGTCAAGTTATTTGCCAATTGGATGTCACTTGATGATTCTTTTAAGGGCATTTGCTGTAAAATTGTGGGGTTCTTTTGTTTTGTTTTTTTTTGGCCGTGTAGCTTCATTATATAATCTGGATAATATTTTTACAGATATCATCTCTGAAGTCTTAGGATGCCATAAGTTTGAAGATTTGAGGGAAGTTGTGGTTGGACTTGGACTTCAAGCTTTGCGGTTTGTCTTAATTTCTGTTTATGGGATGTATATATTATACACCAATTTGGGTTTTCACATAACTGTTCTTTAGGATATACCTCGAAGGGAGTACAACATACCTGTTCTTCACAAGGATTTCTGAAAAGTCAAAGAGCTTACTATCCCTGTTAAAACTCTGTGATTCTACTGCATTAAGTAGATCATGCTCTCTAACAAGGTGAACTCTCTAATTATCTGTTCAGTGTTGACATGTAATTTTGGCATGCTTCCATTTGTAGTATCTTCTTTCTTATCCTTTGATTGGTTGCTTTGTAAATTTAAATGGCAGTTGGGAGCAGGTTCAGGTGAAATTGCTTGAGAAATGTTTATTTAAAGATCTGAAGATTGGAATATTTTTCTATTCTATGTTGCTGTTTTGGCATGATGATTCTGAAGGTATGCTTTCAAAGTTATCGATCCAAAATTTTTAAGAATATATTGAGAGATGTTGTGTGTTTTTATGCAAGTTCGCTGCAAACGTTATTTGTATATTAACTGTTGAAGAATTATTTTGCTGTGGAATAAAATTTTGAAGTTTGACATCATTGGAGCTTTTTGTTATTGAGCTTACCGATTATTGCATATGAAATTCTTTAACTGTTATGCTCTTACATTTGTAATTAATCTTTGTAGGACAAAGTAGAATGGTACGACTTAAAAAGTTTTTCGTTTTATTGTTGCACAGGGGAATCCTGGTTGACGAGATCAATTTTTGTTGTCAAAGGATATATGCTTGTGTGCATTGAGAATCTTGTACAGTTTGGTTCTTCTATCGATGATTGTGGATTAACTTGCCCTTACTACTCTCTAGATTCATGCTGTGCGATTCAGGATATACTAGAAATGGTAAGTGATCTTGCGATATTGTTTCTTGTAAAATGCAGTATTTTTATGCCTTTTCCAAATCAGTAGTTCTATTGGTATCATTTGGTTCAAAGAATTCAATTGTTTTGTGATATGCAAACAGTATGCATGTTAAGTGACCAGCAGTTCTTCATATTAAGTCTCCAATTTGTTTTGGAGAAACTTCTATAAATTTTTGAAGGCTAACCTAAGTACCTATTGATTGATAACATTGTGCTGCTGGTGATCTGTTGCTCCTGCACAATTATTATGTGCCCTCTGGTGAAAGATCCAAATTAGGCTATATGTATATGCTGGGGCTATCAGTGATTTTAAATTTCACTGATCGGTTTGAGGATCGACTTGAGTGGAAATAATGGGAACAGAATCTATGTAGTTCGTTGCCTGCAAAAATAAAACTCGGATTGTCTTGGTAAATGGTCGCTCAAACATTCCTGACACTCATATTTTGGTTCTTCAGGTCATTGAGCTCGGTGATAGTAGATGCTTGACCTTGACATTTGCGGATTTCATGTCTGGGGTTGACTGCTTTGCTGACAATGCCGAAAAAGAAAAGCTGTCCATTGAAGCCTCAAAGGTTCGAACATGGAAACTCAAGTGGTACTCAGAAGAGACTCTATTCAAATTTGTTGCTCTTCTGAAGGCCATCCGTGCAGGATTAACAGCGACTCCTCTGCCTCTTAAGGGTATATCTTGAGATCTCCATATAAAGTTTGTGTTTTCATTAAATTTATTCATTTTTGTTGTGTTTCCCATTTGTCGAAATGTACAGGTGCTTTTTCCTTCTTTTATGTTTTGTCTTTAGCTGGTCATATTCTTTGTCTGCTGTATAGAATAAGTTGTGAAATAATCTGTAGCTTCATATTCTTTTGGTGTGTATTCAACTGTGGATCCATAGGAGAGAATGATGAGGCATGTTTTTTAACTAAAGGTTTGATTCCTTGGTTAGGAGGCGTTGTTTGTTCCCCTCTCGACTTGTATGTAGGTCGTTACCGAAGCATTCTTCTTTTTTTGGGGTTCAGTCGTATGTGTGTTTTATGTTAGGCTTCAAACTGCAGTTGGCGGGTTCTTTCAATGCCTTTGGGTGGGGGTCGTGCATCCCCGGAACCACATCATCTATCTATCTATCGTATCTCACCTCATGGCTGCAAACTGAACCGTCTGATGTGCCTCGTATTTCTATACTTGCATAAAAAGTGAAAATTAACTCCGATTCTCTTCCAGTGGCTCTTTTTTCAAGTTTCTGTCTCACTTGCATGGGTTTCGACATGTGACTAAAAGAAGAGCGGGAAAGGTGTCCTTGAGATGTTTTCCGAACCCCACTATACCTGATCTCATCAGAGACGGCTGAGAAGCAAAGGAACAAGACCCGTACTTGGGGACTATACACGTAAAGTATGACGACAGAACCGTAATATCTTTTATCTCAACATCACCAACTACAGTGCAAAGCGTCAATACATGAAACATAAAATGAGCGCTACTTGAGGGCTCGCAAATCAAACATGATCCCACGAACTTTCTTGCGTTCCACCACAAACAATCCCAAGCACATAAAGGCCGAGCTCCGCATCCATATCATTTCTGGTAATTGAACCGCCAGCTACAATTTTTGGGGATACCGGGATCTTTGCAGACGGTTATGGCTTAACGAATCCTCCTTTTTGTTGCCATGACAAAGGCTTAATCCTACCAGATAATAAAGCAGAAGCTGCAGTTGCTTTTATTTTTCTCCTCTTCGACTCCAGCTCCAACCGTCTGCTTCCTGATGCAGAACCTGATGACTCTGGAAATATGGAGGAAGCCTTGATCGCTGCCCGCTTGTCCTTCCTGTTCCTCTCAAATTTTGAGGCAAATCTGATGCCAGCTGCACTCGCTGCATCTTCTTGCGATAGAGGAAGAAGCCGTATGCCAAGGCCCATCCTTCTTGAAACCTCTTCTTCTTCTGCGACCTTCCTCTTTTGGTTCTGAAGTTAAGAGTGCGATAGATGACAACTTTACAACTCGTCAAAATAAAATAAACCCAATTATTTTTTTAAAAAAAACATATATCAGGAGATGATGACTCACTCTAAGACGGGCACGGAGGGATCTGTTAAGGCTATAATCATCAGCATGCCTGCTGTCCGAGACTCTCTGAAGGCGGACTAGCAATGGTTCCGCTTCTTTCTTCTTCCGCAAATCTTCTTCTTGATGTTCAAGACGATAAAAGGGATCAGCAAGCTTGCCTCTTTCTGCGATATGGTCTTTCAATGAGATAGGAATACAGAAAATAAATAAGACACCTCTTTTTTCCCCCAAGACTATACTTAGCACGTGAAAGATGAAAAAAGAAAAAATGAAAGGCACATAACATCATCAGCTGGAAGGGCAAATGTTTCTGCGTCCTCTATGTCAAAATCCTCTGTCTTTCTCTGAGCTCCACTGATTATGACATATTCACAGTTCTTTGGATCAGTCTGTATGACTATTTCATGCTTACAGCATGCTGACTTCATGGTAAAGCTCCATATCTAGTAAAAATAAATTCACAATTAGACATCAAGAAATTTCTCTGACAGAACCGCAAACACTGATCACTTACAGTGTATCTATCTCTTGTTAAAAGCCATTAAAGGGAAAGGAGAGAAGCAAGAGATTCTTTCTTTTATTTACTTTAATGTGATGATGACACATGTAAGCTGGAAGACAATAGAAGAAGTTTTCGAGTACCTTGGTTGAATAATAATTTCCCACTTGCTTTTTCTCTGCATTAAACCTCACACCTTTGGCAATCATTGAATTGCATCCACCACACCACACATTGAAAGGCATCTCGAACCTGCAGAAGTGGACCAATGTTAAGCTAGTGGAACTGTACTTGGGAAAAGCTAGAAGAAGGCTAAAATTCCCATGGTGACTCTTGCAATATAAAACCTTACATTCTCAAACAAGATGTCTGAACAGGAGTAAACTTGACTATGAAAACCTGTTGGTCTTCCATGAAAAGACACCAAAATATTTGAATTGCCAATGTACTTTTTGTTTCTCAATGCTAGGATGTTTTCTACATAGCAATTTTTTTTTTCTAATTACACGGATGTTAATTCCTTCACCTAAAAGCCCATATTCAAAAGGTTTTGCAGTTACATGATGAGATCACATTTAGTTCGCCATTGGTTACTCTCTTTGAAGTAGGTTCGACATGCTTTTATTCTTTATCTGTTTAGCATGCCCCAAAAGAGGAGAGCAACGACCTTTGGCTCTTTAAGAGGGCTTGGGTCTCTAGCTCCCAGACTAAATATGACATCATCAACACACAACAAAAATTTCAAAGCCACTCTCTCTTACTTACCGACAAAGGAGAAAAATTGACAAAGTTCCATATTATCCTTAGAAATTTACGAATAAAGCGTATCCTTGTAGCAGATTTGACTTATATCTCTCTTATCTACAGCTCTCTGACCAGCTAAAGACTCCATAATTTTGATATAAAAGGTGAGAATTTTTGCTTTATTGTTAAAAGATGTAGCTTTTAACAATTTTTGATAGCACGACAAATTTCATACTAGCAAACACTAAAGCACACCAAATTGTAGCTTAATGTCGGACGAGGCCTCCTACAATAACAATGTTTCTAGAGCACAGAACAAGTTGCAATTCATAACAATAACAAAGCCATAAGTCCGAACCATCTGGGGTCGGCTACATGGATCATTTACCGTCATTAAGATCTATAAAAAATATACGTTTAGTTAGGTTTAGAGTACTTAAATCTCTTTTTATAGTTTCTATTAAAGTATTTTTAGATCTTCCTCTACCATTGCAATTCACTCAACCACTAAAATGATTTCTGTAGACTCAAAGGACATCTAAAGCACACAAGCATGCTAATTTAAGGGTCTAGAGTAAGGGCTGCTTCGAGAAAAATTTGCACATATAAAGCAGCAAATTTACTAGAACACGCGACGATGAGTTTAACTGCCATAGGTAGTTCTAGGAGATGAACAATCAAGAACTTATGGTGACAAAATCGGAAGTGCCTGGCATGGAGAGGTGAGTGGTCATTAAGAAGATCACAGTCTGCAGTTCAACTCTGTCCCACCAACTTTAACAATGAAAACTATGTTGAATGCCAAACATACGAAGGCAAAAGCAACATATAATGAATACTACATATTCAACCCTGAACTTCATAAGCCAGTAAACATCATAGAATATTAAGTTGATCCAGGCAAATTCCAGGGAAACAACTCAATCATCTTAGATACGATGAAGCACCAAATTTGTTTTATGGCGGAATATGACTTCACCTATCGATTAAACAAATTATAGTAAGTGCATCCAATAGCTAGCTCAATGGATCTATGATTTTTGGAACAGATGACAAGGAAGGCATTAATAAGCAACACATTTTGTAAATATCATTCTTGTTTCACCCTTCAATCCAGTACCTTATAATTAGTATGCCTTGGTCTATCTTCCTTGCTCTCTCCCTCAAGGGATGTTGTCCTTGAAACTTGTTCAAGGAACCCTGCAAAGCACATTATTAATACAATCGTCACAATATACCCCACAAATAACAATTACAATTTTCGTCAAACCACATTATGGGCACAACAGAATCAACTGCGAGGAAAAGTACCTTTTTCGGATCCCATTCTGGCGGGTAGTAGAAATTATCCGCTCTAGCAGCCGCAAGGGAAGACTGGTAAACAAAAGGAGAACATAAATCAGAGAAGAATACAAAACGACGATCATGTAATACATTTCACAGGAGAGACGAGCTATGCAAGCTAGCGTAAAGTGCGTACACAGATTCTATCGAGTGATTCAGATTTCCTGTTAAATCCTATATATTCATCTAGGATCAGATTCAAAAGCATGATACAACAAAAATCCAAGCAGAAAAATATTTGGGAATTTCATGACGAGGCTACGTTGAACATGGCATCACAATAACAAAAAAAGGACACAGAGAAGCCTTGGACATCAAGATATGACGACGCCGATCCAAATCAAGACATCAATTACAGGATGAATATGACAAGAAATCGGCGAAGAAGAACGAGGATCTCGAAATCGGTTAAAGAAACCCTAAGCCGATCAGATTCGAAGAGAGGATTAGGGTTGTCACGCATCAAGTCTCTAATTGTTCAGAGAGACCGATCCGTCAACCAAGAGAAAGGGATCCCGAGGAAGAGTTTCTAATTGATACCATCTTCGATCCCTGGATTCAGAGATGGAGCTGCTGAGCTGCCGGGGACGACGATCCGACGAAGAACGATCCGTTCGATCGTTCGCGCTGTGGCGTCAGAAAGCGGACAAAAAAGAGCGAAAGGGGATTGGTTGTTAGTGTTCTGTTCATTTATACAGTGTAGATCCGGTGTGCTGTCCCGCGTGACAATGACCAACATAAGAAGCAACCAATCCTCGCTCGACACGATAGCTCGCGCAAACTCAACGAAGAATACTAAATATATTAAAAATTATATTTAAATTTATTTAAGTCATTATTATTCGGTTATCGTAAATTGCATATTTGAGGTAGCTAAAATTACACTGCGAATCCTCATCAACATCGCACGGGCGAAGGGTGCCTCATGAGCTACTACTGATTGAAAGAATGCTGCTTATTGATCATGTATGATATGAAGTTTTAAGTATATATACGATATGAAATGTACCAACATGTCTAAAGCTTGGGAACTGGGTGGGGACTTAAGTCTACAAATAATACTGGTGATCCAATAGAATATGGTCATTCCGGATTGTGTATTGTTGCTTGGTGCTCTCATATGTAAGGTCGTCCTGTATTCTATTGTGAGACCAAGGTAATTTCGGATTAGATTAAAGACGATCATTCAGTAAGAAATATCTAAAATCCATGTTGAAACAGATGCAAAGCTTCTTGCTTACATCTTCAACAAAATCATTAAGCCTCCTAAGCTCCTTTATAGTATTTTGATAAAATTAAATATACTATGTCTATATAGAAGATAATAAATATGTATATTGGCTCCCAAATTGGGAGGTGTGTATATGGGTCTAATTTTATATGACAAAGAAATTGATCATTCGGTTTCAATATTCTATTCTACTCGGTTCAACAGGACTCTTTCTATATTCGTTTAGTTTAATAATATTTTTTTAAAAAAAACTATAAAAATGAGTAACTTATGACCTGAGATCAATTTTGGATTAGCCTTATTACGATAAACATATATCATTTTTTATTATTCGCTACTTTAGATAATAAACTTTATAAATAAAATTAGCAAGTAATAATTTATTAATCTCTTATCGTCTCTCAATTTGGTGCGAACCTTTGAGATTTTTACTGGATTGATCGATTCTCTAGGTTAATATTGAGATAGTGTTGGGTTATAGCATGATCGATTTTTGGCATGTCGTCATGAGTCCTAGTGAAGGCTTTTACATTGTGACATAAGAAGTTGATAAGCTTAGTCTTTGTTTTTTCTAATAAGGGTCGAGCCAATCTTTATGGTTCTATTTGATTTTGCTAGGTCCGGAGGCACTTCTAATAATGGTTCTTGAGCCTTTAGATGAGCAATTTGAGGGGCTAGCTCTCTTGGATCCTATTGTTGGATTGAAAGAGTTGTTCTCTTCAAAAGTATTATTGACATGAGGTAACATTAGTGAGACTCCCGTGGGTTGCTCTTGACCTCTCCAACTTTGAAGCTTGTAGGGACTTCTAATGTCATATAATAAGTTAAGATAACTACATGCAACTGATTGAGGGTTGGACGATTGATAATAGCATCATAGGCATATGGGACATCAACTACTAAGAACTTAATCTGTACTATATTGGAACAATCATCTAACGTAAAGGTAACATATAGATTAGTCATTCCTAAGAGAGTGATGAAATCTTCAATAAAACCAATGAGTGTGGAGGAGATTAGTTGGAAGTCCTTAGTGCTTAACCTAATATTCAAGAATGTATCATAATATCAGTAGAACTTTTTGTGTCTACGAGGAATCTCTTTACTAGTGCATTGATGATCCTAAAGGAGATAATAAGAGCATTATCATCATTAGGATCGAGGTGTTCTGTTATCGTCTTTTTAAACACAATTAGAGAATTTCTAGAGTGGTGAAACCTTTTTAATCGGTGATCACTCATATAATTTTGCAAGATGTGGAGTTGGTTTGCTTAGATGCATGGCCTCTTACTATTATATTTATTTGTCACTCTATGAGACCTCGCGACCTCGAGGAAGATTCTTGCACTCTTTATAGATAACAATTGAGCTTTTCCTTTTGAATAAGAGTCCCGATTTATTACTTTAGATCATAATAGTTTTCGATGTCGTGCCTATGATCTTGATGGAAATGATAGAATTTTAAATAGTGGAGAGTCTCAAAGGATGGCGAGTGCAAAACAAGTATTTTTCTCTTATTTGCACAAACACTTTAATGCACAATATGTTCAATTAAGTAAACTCTCTACGAGGGGAGTGCCTAGTCTCCTCTCAGTTGATTATTGTGGGGGCATTTCGAGTTTCTTGATTGTGAATTCCCTTCCTCTTTACTGAACTGATTATAAGAGTTAGTTCAATAGATTTTTGTTCTATCATATTAAAATTTATTTTATACAACTCCAACATTGGCATATGAAAGCATTGGGGGATGAGCTCCTCCATTATTTCTTTCATAATAGGGGCCCTAAGGTAAGGAATAACCTTTGGTTGCTTCCTTTATCTAATTTCTTTTTTTATATCCTCTAACCGTTAATCCATCTTATGGAGTTGGATTTGTATATTAGAAGGATGGATGTCATTAAAGTAACTAACTATTATAGTCCTCTTTATCTTGAGGGGGGTTGTTATTTGGTGGAATGCAATGAGAAGATTTGGAGAGTGATTATCCTAGGGTAGATTAGCGATAATGATGTGTGAGTCTACCACAATACTTAAGGCAGGATCCAACGATGGAATGAGAGCTAGGAAACGAGGGGTGAATAGAAATTATTATACTAACTAAGTCAGTTGTATGAAATATAAGGCTATAGATTAAGAGACTCTCGTTAAAAATTAGATTTATTGAGTTAGGCTATGGAAGGTTTCTATAAAGATTGTTATTGTTGGAGTCATAGATTGAGTCATTTGGGGGTCGATTGTTAGGTCTTGGAATAGCCAACGAAATAAAGAAGGGTTAGTTAGCTAAAAAGTGAAGGGGGTGACCCCTACTAGTCGGGGGAGAATAGAGGTAAAGGGGTTCGATGTTGATACGTTTATGGTTATCGATCTCTTCATTCAGTTTGGATAGTCCTACAAAGTTTTCCTGAGACATCTTGGGTCCTCCTTTCTGATGCTAATATGATAAGTCATTATGATTATCCAACCTACACTAAGTATTTGGATCAAACCATGACTCTTCTTAAATGATCTCTTTCTAGGTCACTTTTGATAAGATCAAATTCTTATAAAGCTAAGTCGGGAGTGTTCTCCACTATGGTCCCTTTGATGGTCAAGTTAGTATTAGGCTTAAAGCGGTTGAACTAGTCAGACTAAGTAAGAGTTGAATATTCACTGGAAATATACTTGGGAGTCTCTTTTATTAGTGACTATAGTAATAATTACTCTCGGGCTTATCAATAGAGAAAGTGGAATGACTAGCGACTCGAGTGAAGAAGTAGCTTTGTGTTTGACACGTTCGATGCTCATAATGCCTAATTGCATTGGTTGAGTGGCTCGAATCCCCGATTAATTGAATATATGACATTCAACTTGACCCTTACGTGCCCATGAGTTTGACCGCGCAAGTGTTGGCTACCTATGACACCATATATCGACATGAGGTGTTCACTCATCTATTATATCATTCTCCCCTAACACATTAAAAATTCAAAACCAAAGATTTAAAATCTTATTTGATAAATTTTTGTACTTAAATATATTGGCCTAATTGATAAAAAATGTTAACTAAATTTTGAAATCAAATTTCATCTTTACTGCTTATTATTTGTTAAAAAATAAAAAAAAAATCAATTGGCAAACTGATGTTAGCTTGCTGCCGAGACCCGGATAAGAGACTAATTGGCTAGCAAGTTTCATGCTTAAAGCTTAAAGATTATATTAAAAAGAGAAATACATATAACAAGAACACATAATTTCTCTTAAAATAAGATCACTAATTTCATCCTCCGCTTGCATGTCCTCCTAATAATTATGTCATGCTGCACTCATAATATATAAAAGGTCACTCGGAAAAGGCTTTTCTTGGGTAGGGGGCATTCCCGTACGTGGACTCGTCAAGCCCCGCCATGTTCATCTTATCATCTCCTTTAATGTATCTCTTCCAAGTTAATGCCACATCTCATGCAGGACAAAGTGTGCAGGAACGCCATCCTTTTCTATGGTCAAATCTGAAAGCGAAGTCGTCGTGATCTCCATTTCGAAGAACTCATTTCATTTCCTACACGTACCCATCGTCAACCCGAATCCTTTCCATCGTATCCCACTCCATCTTGTATTCTACGGCTTTGCCTCGGTATACCCGTTTATTATTGTCCCCTTCAATTCATCTTGAACTCGCTGTTGATGTCTTTGCCACATGTAAATATTGTAGATGAGTTTTCCTTCTTCACGTCAACGAAATGAAGCATTAAAAGAATACTACTGTTGGTTTCGTCTGGTCCCGTTCTACTTAGCTGTCTCGTCTTCCCTGCTTCCTATCACGGTCCGGCACATGCTTCATGTGCATGGTCGCAATCTCTGACCTTCCAGCGACGTGTAGAACACCCACAGACAAGAGGCAACCCACTTGACGACGAAACCCAGAAGATCTGGTGGGGATGAAGAGAGAGAAGATGACATGAGACCTTCGTTGGACATGCCGTTCCCTCCCTACTGCTTTGTCTTGATGCACTATGGTGAAAAGCTAGAAGCAGACATATACGCTTGTCCATAAAATAATTAACATGTATGATGTTGATTTTTCTCCGTAAAACAAGAAAAAAAAAAGTGAAATTAATAAGATGAGATATGTATGATCGAGTGGCAGTATCAGGCCGCCGGAAAATTGGGACTGGCCGAATTGCTGGCGTCGTCTTTGCTGTTGTTGGTCTTGTCGTCGTCGTTGCCGTCGCTCGTAGTTTTGTTTGCGCTACTCTTGGTGTCGTCGTTGTGACTTGCAGCCTGATGATTGCCACCGATGATCGACGATATGGCCGCAGCAAGCGCCGCCGTGAAGTTGGGGTCTGCTGTTATGGCCGCCGTAGCAGCGCTTACCGTGTCGGTCAGGGAGGAGGGTGGAAGCGCTGACTGGAGACTGGCGAATTTTGACGGGTCGTAGAGCGCCTGCCCGAAGATCTGTGGCGGCAGAGACGCCGGCTGAGGCGGCGCAAGGAAGCCTGCGGCAGCGCCGGGGAAGGGGACTTGGAACTGGGTAGGTGGCCTCTGCAACTGTGCGGCGTTTGGGGTGTGGGTGAGATCCAATGTCACGGTCGGGAACGGTGCCGAGGCCGATATGGTCGCCATGCTCGACGAGTAAGGCAGCATCGTTCTGGCCAGGAAGTTGGGATTCATCAGCCCCTCGGGGCTCGACATGGAGCCCGATAGGAGCATCGATGCCGCGGCCGAAGTGGTCGATGCCATCGCCATGGCCGCCGGCGGGAGCGGGTGGTTGTGAGTGCCCTCGTACGTCGTTATCAGGATCGAGCGATCCTCGGCGCACCTCTGCACCTATTGGTGGGCAAAACAATGGATCATCAGCCGAACGCTTACCTACATCAATCATCTTTGGTGAGCTCTAATTGCACTGGATGTGCATTACCTGCTTGCGGACTGGGCACCCGGAGGCCATGGTGCATCTATAGTAAGCCCGGGGGCACGGGTTCCCTTTCGCCATCTTCTGTCCATACTTCCTCCATTGACATCCATCAGTGATCTAAAGACACAGTGAATGCTCGCTATGAGCAATCAAGAACTGTTCATGTGGATGGGAATTCGTAGTAGCTGCAGGTCAGTGGTAGTCTTACTGACCATGGGTGCTTCGGACCGTGCTCGGACAGATACACGGGCTTTCCTCATGATGGCTTCCTGAGCTTGCTCGGTGACCCCGGCAGGCGTTAACTTGGGTGCTTTATTGGGGTGATCTGGCTTCTCTTCCCTGCAAGAACTCCCGTGATCAGGTGGAGCAATCTCCTCCTTGTTGCTGCTGCCGTGTCGCCGGTGGTCCGTCGATCCCGGAGGTCGATCTTGGCTTGCGGTCGAAGAGTGAGATGGCTCATCGGCTTCCACAACAGGACCGAGATCCATGAACTGCCGTGGCACGAGCACTCCTCCATGTTCCTGATTCGTGGCTTTGACATTTTCATCGGCGACCTGAAGGGTCACGAAGGAATCCTTTGATTGGGATTCTACTTTCAGCAACTGGAGTGATCTTATCTCACCTCGTGATCTCGCGGCGGGTGTCTGTTGGATTGGTGTTGCTGCCGCGTCAGTGCGACGAGGTGCTTCTGCAGGGCGTTATAGTTGGTGGTCGCTTGCTCCACCATCTCCTGCAGCTTCTGGTTCTCCTCCTTCACGCGCGCTAGCTCGGATTCCATGGCTGCCAACTGAATCAAGCAACTTAATTAGTTCAACCAAACGACAAGGGTAGAACAAGCAAAATTCAGGAAGATCATTTTGTTCGGACCTCAGTCTTGCTTTCTTTATGGTCCTTAGTCGGCGACAACTTGTTGTCTACCGTCGATTCATCATTTCCGGCGTTGGCCGTGAGAAGGTTTAATCCGGTCTACATGTTTGGACAGAAAGACATTTGGACGCACGTATTTGGACAGAAAGACATATATGATACCAATAATGAATACTAACATGGATGGTGAGATCTTCCTTCTTGACGCAAGAACTGGGGAGCTTGAGATCGAGATCATGCTCCACTTTGCTGACGGCCTTCTTCCTTTCCTCCGAGAAGAAATCCATCTCGTTCACGGCAACGCGAGTCATGTCAGTAAACTCGCTGCCGCCGCTGCTGCTGCAAAGGTGATTGAGGTCGGAGCCCATGGACCGGTGGCGCCCGAGACCGCCTCCGCGGTGGTCCAAGGTAGACGGAACAAAGAAAGAACCAGAGGTGTTCAAGGTGAGTCCTACTCCGGTGGTACCACCTTTGTCCATGTATCCTATAGAAACCTGTAGCAGCTCGTGTGATCAAGATCGGAAGAAGATGAAGAAGAAGAAAAGAATTGGAAGCGTGAAGTCGCGAAGGCTTTTAACAGGTAAGCCGCGGAAGGCGAATATAGAGGGAGGAAGAGAGCGAAAGAGGGAGAGAAGGGAGAAGACTTGGTTATGGGTAAGAGGCTGACATAAGATAGTGCGTCAGGCGGTAACAGGTGGAGAAAGTGGAGTTGAGAGAGAGAGAGAGAAGGATTTAGGGTTGGTGGAGTCAAAGGGGGTGATCTGACCCGTTCACAATGATATCCCCAAAAAGTCACTACCGCCTACGATTGGGCCGGCGGATTCCGTGCGGAAGAACTCGTCAGCACCAACGCACTTCGCTCACCACGCACGGGCGAGGATCCCATGCCACGGTCGAAACAGGAAACTCGAGTTCCCCTGTTCCAACTCCTCAGATGACGCCATGCACATCGCTACTGCGGTCATCTGTGTTTACAGTGTGCATGCAAGAAGACGAATAAGGCACGTCTCTGCTGCAGCAGCACTTGATATTGGAAATGACCGAGAGGAAAGAGAAGCTCGAGAGAAGTCCTTATTCTGCAGTCAATGAGCACCGAGTTCCTTCCGTGTGGCAAGAACGAGGACGGGTGATTTCTGGCATAGAATAAAGGGTAGATGCTGCATGCGGTCGCATCTGCAAGAAGCTTCGGAGAAGATATGGTGGGAAAGCGGGGCGGATAACACGAGGGCCAGAAGCTGCATTGACTGAGATATGATGCCACAACGTGGGCGCGCACACTGCCAACCGACCGATAGTCCATGGCGTAGAAAAAGGCCTCCCTCAACAGCTAAGCTCAGCTTTGAAGTGACCTCACCGTCAACCTCTGGCATTAATGATGAATGCAGAAGCGACCGAAGCCATGCCTGCTTGTTCTCAGTCTCGAGTACTCCTTCTGTTCTGTCATTTACAGTAGTTGGACTTGGCATCAGTTAACTGGAAGTATGGAGTAATAGAGTTCGATAAGAACGAGGACCAGAATATTCCATCAATCGCTTGAACTCGCGTCTCTCTCTCACTCTCTTTCTCGATGTGGTCTCTTCTTCTTGCTCCCACGTTCTCTCGCGTCAAAGTCTCTTCCTGCAAGCAAATCCAGGGGCCATGCCGTAGGATTATTATAAGAGAACCATGGGCTGATCCCATTCGACGATCCTGTGTTCTCGTGCTTGGAGATTTGGCCTACGCTTGAGCAGAAAACAACAATGAACCTACCACCAAGGTCGAAAGCCCAGACTGTGAAAACGAAGAAGCATACTGTCACACCAACTCTCTTCTTTATTTCTTTTCGTCTTTGGAAAGGGAGGCCCTCTCATCTTTTTCTTGCCGTCGTCAGTGCCTTGTCGTGACCGTGAAACGCCTTCGTGTTGCTGTTGTTTATGGTACAGTCAACTGCGGCCTGATTAATCTGAACCCGAGTGCTTTGACGGCACTCTCGAGCGGTGTCAAAAGTGGATAGGCCGGTGGACGAAGGTCGAAAGCCCAGACTGTGAAAGATTGCACGTATCCATGACGAACATTTGAACTGTGTGTTCCTGCTATCAGTTTCGTTTTCAGACTCGAGACTTGAGCTACCAGCTGATGAATCTTAGCTGATGGCGATCCAATGCTTTGGCTTCCCACAATACACTTGGAAGTACACCAACAAAACATGAAGGAAACCAGGAACAGTTCTTTGTAAGTGTGCTGCTGCAAACTGATGGAGCTCGAATGGTGGCCAGAAACAGGTCAGTTCAGTTCAGCCAAAGAAAACCTGAAGAAACAGAAGACTTATTCTAATTAGTTGAAATCAATTTAGCTTGACCAAACCAAATACATCAATAACATCAGCATATCCAAACCTCAGCGGTTGTGATATCTCATATCAAATCAATTATAAAGAAACAATGAATGCAGGGCTATCTTTCAGCCACATCAATAACATCAGCCGTTGAAAAGGCATCAATATATATATATATATATATATATATATATATATATATATATATATATATATATATATATATATATATATATATATATATATATATATATGTATGTATATACATGTATAAATGTATATATATATATATGTATATATATAGCAACATTAATTAATGCCATGTAAAATTGTTTATATTAAGTAGCAATTTAGAGTTGGCAACACACAAATCATAATTTAAATACACATCCTCGAAATTAAAGAGACGAACACTGTTACTTAAAACAGATGCATGTCCAAGCCTCGTCGCTTCCTTCATTAATGAAGTCCATCTCCACTTATCTTGCCACCACCATCGAACAATGATCAGCAGCACCATCACCGCCGCCTTCGCCGCTCGGACGAAGCCCTCACGTTCGAAGAACCAGTGGCGAACCGGCGTCCGACAGCGGGCCTACCGCCGCCGCCTGCTTGAGGCCCCTCGCTCAGCCCGAGCCAGCCGGAGGGCGTCGGGCCCCCGCGCCGTCAAGGAGCGGCGGACTCGGCGCTCGCCCTCACCGCCCGCTGCCAGTCCCGCTGGAGCCGCGCCATCCATCCTGCTAGGCCGCCTCTTTCTGAAGGCCGGTGGTAGGGTCCGCCGCCGAGGGGGAACAGGGTGAGAGAGCGGCTACGGGCGCTTGGCTAGCTGGTGCCCGGGTGCCGGAAGCTGCCGGCGCAGAGCCTGTTGGAGGAGGCGGCGGACTACGTGGCGGCGCTGGAGATGCAGGTGAAGGCTATGAACGAGCTCTTCGATGTCCCGAGGGGTAGCTGAGGGATGTATACATAATGGTGGCTTTCTGCCGCTCTACTAATTGGTCCCAATAAAAGGAGTACATAAATCCATAAGAGTTCATGCTATGATATGTTGATTTCATGTTCTTGTTGGTATTGGTGATCTAACACAAGAACATGATCAGGTAAACATGAGAGTTGATTGATCACCCATGGCAGCTAAAATAGATTCTTATTATTTGTCTATAACGGAAGAAAAGATTAATGATCAACTTAATCAATCATAGAGCTGGGGAATCATTATTTTGCCATAGCTTATGCATCTTATTATATGGCTTATTTCCTTGAAACATTTGAAGTCAAACGTCCAGAGTGCCACAAGCATCAGTTCGAGCCCTATACTTATCGTCCACAGGCAGTCATCGCAGTATGCATGACTTGTCAACCCAAACAACAGCATTACGATCAAAATCACAATTACGTCCATCATAAAAGTGAACACAAAATATGTTGTTTCGAGGGAAAACAACAATTTTCCCTTACGGGTGCTCGAGCGGCTTCACACAAACAAAATGCTACATATTACAAAGAGAGATGCAAAATTCTAGCAGGATTAGACTTCTGCAGATAGAATAGTGTACTAAAAAGTGAACTTGTGATTTCTTTAAACCAAGTATTCGAGCTCACTCTTATTTTTTTGACAGTGCTAGCTTCTTCTTAGTCCTCTCTCTGTATATATCTTAGTCTCTCTCTGTGTCTAGTTCTCAGACTGCCCAAAGTATTTGCCACTGATTGCGACGAGTATGTTCAGCATAGCAACCTCATCATCGGGCTCGGATTTTCTAGCAAGAAGACTCAAGCACTTACGCAGCAAGCACCTCATAGAAGAACACATATCTGCATCAAGTGGTGTGTCCACTACTACTGAGAGCGCAAACAACCATAAGCAGTCATCCCGTGACAGTACATCTGCACTCTCAAACATGCTTATGTAGTTCCTCAGTGTTGATGCTCGGGAAACAGCATCCATGCGGCGAAAGAACGACATCGTTGGAAAACTCTCTGGCTTGTGTGTATGGTCAGGGTCTTTGCAAGCAATTTTATCATGACTTGTCGAGAAAAGTTGGTCACAAGAATCTTCCAGCTCTGAGAAAGCCTGATACAGTCAATGGCAAAAAATAATTAGCAGAAAGCTCATGAAATAATGTGAAGTACAAAAAATAAGGAGAAAAACTATTTCTTTCAAAAAAAGACAAATAAGCACTTTACCAGTTAATCTAATGCCATTAAATACAAATCAAACCACTAGTTTTGTATCTTATATTCTAATTTACTTAGTTTTAATAATATATAACCTTTTAAGGATGAGCCCGGGCTCCTTCATAATCTGGCAATTAAAGTTCAAGCCATGAAAGAGGCTTCACTGCTCATAGAAATAAAACTATGTATAATGATCCTCCTAAATTCCGTATTGGTGGGAGTCCCTCAGAAACTTTGCATGGTCATAACTTCAGTCACAGTCACTCTTTCAGCTTTGTAAGTTTTCTACAGGTTCATGCTATTTATGTAAGATGTTTATATATTGACAGCATTACTTCTACTTTTTAGCTTGCTTGGATAGATTTCTGAGCTTGAGTTCGCCACACAACTGAGAAAATGATAGCATATATCCTCTTATATACCATTTCTTAGGTGATCCAATAATCAAATTGCAGTCTTCATGAAAATGTCATGTGATCCACTCACATCGTAGTTGGAGAATGTTAACATACACAAAGAAAAAAAATTCAACTGTCTGTACTCTGATAACATGATCAATTGATAATATGCCAGCAGCTTACTGAAAAACAATGGAAGATCACATTGTTAGATTGCAGTACTGACAATATCCGGCGGATACATTTGTGAGAAAAATAATCACATAGAGAGCACTTGTTGTATGAATAGCAATGGAAGATCGAGAATATATTACACAGCAGATGCTGAATAAAAAATTGCTTACTGATTGTTGAAAATTTGCTAGTAGTTCAGAAGAAAATGTTTGAGAGGAGCTTTCATTAATTCACTGGGTTAGCATTTGCCAACATGGATAAGCAACAATGATCCACTCTGAAGTTAATCAATGACACCAAAGCACATCACATGCTTTGGCATTATTAGTACTAATTCAACAAATAATAATGGGTGAGATAAATACCTGTCTTATCTCTGAAAATTCAGCAAGGAAAGCATCTTCCCAAAGTTTAGATGGAAACAAGTTACAAGGGCACTTCTCAATCTCTGGTATTTTAGGCATATAAGGTGTTTGTTCACTGCTTCGTTTACTCACTTTGAGCTTCGCCACTGTCACTTTTGGAATTTGAGCAGCTTCCCACCTGTAAGGTGCTTTACCAGGTTAGCAAGATATTTGTACTATTATTTAATGTCATATCAACTATCTCCTCATATGTATTCACCAGATAACGAGTTACCCGCATCAAATTCCCTTAAGTTAGAAGAAATTGATAATCATCAATTTATCTTTTAGAATTCAGAGAGCGACCTCATGGACAGAAACAATAGGTTGGTGACTGACATTTATTTCTCTTGCACCTTAAGAATAATAATACAACTAATAATGCCAGTGAGTTTCTTTTTCAATATATTTATAAGTTCCTTGTCAGAGAGAAGTTATCCTTTCTGTACAGGCAAACTACAGAACATCATTAACTTGCCCATTAAACAATATAAAGTTGTGAGTTCACCTAAAAGAAAGGTAAATTGTGTAGAAAAGCCTAAAGAAACCAATAGTCACTTGGAAAAACCTAGGAATCCACGAGAAAGAAACTAGAAACATTACTGACAGAGGCTGAAAATAAAATATGTACATGAATAGGCAGATAAGCTTTCCTTTCATGTCTCATCACTTTAAGTCATGAACAGTTAAAAATAGGGAACTTGTGTATTTCTACACAAAATGCAGCAAAAAAAGTAACTGATGGCAAATAACTACAATAATTGACAAGCATTTCCATTCTCCATACAAGAAAACTTTAGTAGTTAAATCATGAGCCACCAGAATTTGCTATAAAAGATCTAATCCCAGTTGTAGAAGCAAAAACTCAATGACTTGCAAGTAGAAAAGACGGAAGTTCATGCATGTATTTGATAATGTATATGTCCATACAAAATACATAAACGGGAAACTGTCAGGAGGGTGTTAAATAAGTTACCTGACCCGTCTAAGGTACTCTATCCCATCTAATGGTGGACCAGAATCAAAATCAGGTTCACCTTCAACAAGAAAGGCAGGCCTCTGAATACTGTCAGGCTCATCATCACTGCTGTCATCTTCATTGTTTATGCATTCATTGTCACAGCACCATTCTTCTACAGATTGGCCATTCTGACTACCAACATTAGCATCATCACAAGCAATCTCAGAGAAATCCAACAGATCCAAACTTTCAGAAGCATTTACAGAAAATTCTTCACCTGAAATAGTAGGAAGCATGTATTTTATATTCATGTTTCTCGGACAAGCATCAACCAAGTTAACAACAAGAACTTTATGCAATAGGAGTTTTTAAGCTGATGTAGTAACTATAAAAATTATAACAATAACAAGTACTGCCTCAATCCCATTCTACATGCCCAATAACAACATCATAATTGAGAAGGTGAGCCGATTAGGATCATTGGCTCAGGAGAGGTAGGATGACTGCTCTTAAATTTAATAGGGAGATTTTCCTATCAGCAACTCAACGACACCTATATTTACCAGGGATATTCAATAGGTATGTATCCAAATAGTTGGTGGATTACGGATTTTTGTTGTTGTATATCAGATATAGTCTTCTGCGATCAGGCTAGCTTCATGAAAACTGTGATCAACTTTGTTCCATTTTTCATTGTTCTTTAAAGCACCTATCGACATCTCATTTAAGGCACAGTCACACAAACCAGAGCCATCTAGTGGGACACTAACACTAAGTAAACAGATCAAGAGAGTACGATGCGATAATCCTCTTCAATGTAACCGCTGTTTGATTTTTGTATGCTTCGAATTCACATGAAAGATTGAAATCAATCAAAAATCATTAAAGAGTCTTTAGGTAAGAGAATAGAAAAAGCATGATTTTTTGAAATTCTTAGGAAGAAAGAACATACAGAAAACAGGGGAGGCCTTTGCTTTTTTGTTCTTTCCCCTGCGCTTCTGCTTCCGAGTGATCTCCGCGCGAAGCCCATCGTAATCTCGAGCGACGACCTCGCCCAGCCCCTCGTACACCTCCTCCCACCACCGCCGCTGCTCTCTGACGCCCCTAGACCTCATCGCCTCCATCTCCTTCCTCGAATAGCGAGTCCTGGTTAACTCTCTTCTATCTTCCCCCTCCTCTACCGCTGCATCAGGGGTCTTCTCCTCCAACTCAAGAGAGTTGTCTCCTGGCTCGAAATCACTCGCCTGTTCAACATTTTGGGTGTCAGAAACGAGGCCGGGCACGGAGGCCGAGGTTTCTCCGATCGGTGCGGTCTCGACATCTAGGGTTTCCGCCATCGATCTTGCGGGCGAGGCAAGGCGAGGTCGAAGAGGGTCGGATTTTTGAGGAAGAGGCGAACGATAAACCCTGACCAGAAGAACCCTACATCTTAATTCTTATCTAAGAGGGACTTTTATGCAAAGAAAAGAATTAGTTAGGGACCAATATATAAAATCTAATTTAATAAGTTCACAAAATAGCCCCTAGACTTTGATTTTTGACATATATAGGCCAATCCTTCACATCCCAAATACCACAAGTCGCTCTAATTACTATTACACTATATATATATATATATATATATATATATATATATATATATATGCAAGAAGAAAAAAAAGAAAAAAGGATAATAAAATTGAAAGGCAGGACGATAAAAAAGATTATTATAAAATTATCTTTTAGTCCTTTCTTTTAACATCATTTTTCTATACGTGATATCACGTGCGGTATCATTTATCAATTCAACGATGTGAAGGGGATTATGATTAAATATTTAACGTAATGTAAGAATAAATATTTATATATATATATATATAACATAAAAAGGAAGATCGCCGTTCGACATCCTCTTCCTCTCATTTCTCTCGACTCCTGCCTGGCTTAACCACAAGAATGTCCATCTCCTCCATCGAACCGTCTTCTGGAGCTCTCAAGATCTCCTTCCTCATTCGGGGTCGAAT
This sequence comes from Musa balbisiana, assembly GCA_004837865.1. NCBI lineage: Eukaryota > Viridiplantae > Streptophyta > Magnoliopsida > Zingiberales > Musaceae > Musa > Musa balbisiana. The sequence continues at coordinate 4,290,752 of CM017197.1, read as the reverse complement.
TGTTGCCTTCTTGAACCAGGTGGAGGCGACGACGACGACGACTTCGTTGCGGGATCGATCTTCAGGACTCGCGCAGAGGGTGCGGCGTGGGAAGTCAAAATCAGCGTTCCTGGGGACCCCCGGTGCACAGATTGTGAGTCTTTTCCGCTCAGATGGTTTAGCTTTCTCTCGAAAGGTTGCGGATCTTGGTTTCTTGATGGCGCCCGGTTGGATTGGCAGGTCAGGGAGGGCGCGACGGAGGGCTGGGAACCGGGTATATGAAGGCGGTGGTGTACGCTGCAACTCGTGGGTCGCCTTTGCCCCATGGAAGGTCAGTTGCATCAATGGGTAATATTTGGATGAGTTCTTGCGTGTAGATGATCTTTCCCCCATGCTGAGTCTTTTGTGATTGAATGCCCAGAGTCTTACACGCGGAGCAGGCACTGAGTTTGGGATTTTGATGCTTCGAATGCCATGATGAAACCTAGGTTGTTAACTCTAAATAATTCGCGTCTCATCCTTACCTTTGAGGACTTCTTTAGCTAGTAGCTGTGTTATTCTTGGGTTATTTGGGATCTCCAGTTTGCTAATGATGGACAATTATGCTTGAAAACATTCACTCATCGTCCTAACTTGAGGAGCATATGGTACCACCTTCCCCTCTACTGTGGATATGATTAGAATCGAGTTCTTGTTTGGTTTGGTTAAACCCTTGGGTAGATTGAAGCTGGACTACTTTGATCAAGAATCTATATTGAGTTTGCAGACGATCTTTAACAGCTATCTGCAAGATGAAATAATGTCAGTGAACATTTAGCGTAAACAACTTTATCCTACTATGCCCTCTGTTTCCTCATTTTCTAACACTATTCCAAGCTTCCTTAATTGCGAGAGCCTTTAGCATTGTAGGTTAACCACACTGACCTTATATTGTGTTCATTTGTTAGTTCCATTTCCTACCTGCACACATAAGGGAAACATCTTGTTGCATTCTTCTCTCCTTTTTTTCTTGTTCTCCAGTTAGTTTACATTAGGATTTACAAGGGAGGGAGGGATATCTCTTGTTAGATTCTTTCTCTCTCCTTTCTTACTGGCTTACATTCAGGGTTACGACAGAGGGAGTTCTCATGCTATATTCTTCTCTTCTTCTTTTCTTATTTATTAATAATTTTCATTCAGGTTTATGATTTCATCCAGATAACATGATTGATGTTGTACTTGATCAAGATAAATTATAAAATCATCTAATAAGCTGAAACTGATATGATCAAGAAATTATGTTTTGGGGGCCCAATTGATGACCGGGTAGACACGGGTCTGGTCCATGCTGATGTACTAACACGTGGTATGCCGGCATGTACCTTGAGACCATTGTTCTTGTCGAGGGAGAGGAAGGAAGAAGAATTAAGAGGAAGTAGAAGGAAGCAAAATAAGAAGGGGGAAGGAGGAGGGAGAGAGGAGGTGGAAAAAGAGAAGATGGAGAAAATGCAAAAGAACAGGAGAACTATCCTAAGTGACTCGACCGGCAATGGGTAGGCTACAACACGGAGGGGGGAACAAGTTCACAAGGACTGGTCCGGATATTGAACTGTCCGATATGGGGCGATCTGAGTCTCAACTCACACCTGGACTAGTCCGGGCGAAATTAAAATCCTTGAAAACAAATATGTAAACTTCATTTTTTAATAATAAAATATGTAATTTCATATATTCAAAATGTTTGTGTGTATATGCAAGTTTTCCATACTAGTCACAATCGCATCTTGTATGTATACATAATGAACTTATGTGCGGTTGGCTTTTATTTATTGCTCAAGAAATAATGGTTGCAGGTCGATGACTTTGGTACAGTTGTAAGTGCTGAAGCTCTAAAATGCCCATTGGAAGATCTCACTAGTGCTGTCAGGTAAAATTATGAGTTCTTCTTTAATAATATGCTTTCTACAAGATTGATCAAGTTTTTTCTCTCGCTCATCTACCTGTTTGCTTCTTGTTATGCCCATGGACTACTAAAGGAATAAGGCATGCATTCATTTCAAGTTTTTAGTTGTCTAGAACTCTAAATTTATATTA